>JAQHUG010000020.1:1755992-1773768 GCA_028555095.1 Dicrostonyx torquatus | reverse complement strand
AGCCACAAAATAACCACTCAGAAAACCATATGATTTGCGATACTGTTTGGCCAATAGCTTAAGTATATTTTGGGCCAAACTCATATCCTAAACTAACCCATCTCTATTGTTCTGTCTAGCTCCACATGGCTGTGGCTTATCAGCTAAAGTTCCCAGCGTCTGTCTCAGGTGGCGGATCCATGGCTTCTCCTAACTCCGCCTTCTTTCTCCCATGCTATAGACCAAGCTAGTTTTCTTAATTCATTAACCAATAAAATCAACACATAGACAGAAGGACCTCCTACACTGGACACCCACCGCTAGTGCATTTCCTCTCTGCCCCACTGGAAGGAGGATCTGGGTACCCGTAAGGTAACCCCAGGGGCACATTCTGACTGTGTGGCAGGGTAGACCACCCTGACACTCACCATAGTAAAACTGCCACCGTCCTAATCCCCAAGGCAACTGCCTTCCTTATATGGGGCGTGCATGGAAGGGATAGAGATCTCCTCTGACTGGAGGTTCAGTTGCTCATCACAGTTTCTGCACACTGCCCAGGTGAGAGCTCTAAAAAAGAACCAAAGTTCACACTTGGCATGCAAAGAAATGTAAGCAAATTCACTCCACCTCTACGCAGTGACAAGAGGTAAATGATATCACCTGCTCCCAGCAGTATCCTGGGTGTGTTCCCCCATCACTCTGATGCTGCTTCTGCTGCTCCCAGCAGTATCCTGGGTGTGTTCCCCCATCACTCTGATGATGCTTCTGCTGCTCCCACAGTATCCTGGACCTAGGCCCCCATTATTGTCGCAGGACAATATTACACCAATTTGATTAAAAAAGGGGTATTTTATTGGAGGGGATAAAACTTACAGATCAATGTCCCAAACCACGTTCCTCTGGTCGCAAACAGGAAACCGAGTCTAGCAGTCAGCATGAAAGCCGGAAGCAAGTTTACATTGGGCGGGTATCTTAGAAGCCATTGCTGAAAGCAAAAGGGCTTAATCTCCCGCAGCACCCCATCACTCTGATGCTGCTTCTGCTGCTCCCAGCAGTATCCCGGGTGTGTTCCCCCATCACCTAAGGGCTGTGTCCTATCTTACAGGCCAGGCAGAGTCTTTATTTAGCCAATGAAAGCAAAGAAATACAGAAGATCCCTCCTACATCACTGTGGACTAGAGGTGGAGGGTTGGTTACCAGTCTAGAAATGCCTTCCTCCATGCTGTTTGCCATACAATCTGAACTTGGGTCCTATATGCGCTGAAGCAAGTTCTGGCCTCATTAAGACAAAACAAAACAAAACAAAAAACCAAGCAATAACTTTAGCCACAAAGCCCAACCCAGGGTGCCAAGACGCTCCATGTGACAGGAGCAGGCTCTAGCACTCTGGGATAGGTGGCCACAGGAAGAACCCGGCTGGCGTATGCAGGGAAGAAAGCCACGTTTGAAGTCCAGACTCCAGCTCTTAGCAGGCTGCTGTCCCTGTACTATGTCCCCACTAAGCCATGAGGCTTGCGCTCCGTGTCAATAGTCCCTTTCAGTTCAAAGGATCTTCTGCTCCTTATTTTATTGCTTGTATCTCGAGGTAACACAGTAACAAGGTAAGTACATCACCATGGGAACAATCATAAATGCAAGTGAACACTGATACCGTATTTGATGTGACCTTGAAATCCAGACGTGTCCCTGTTCCTGGCATTTCCTGGTGTACTGTTTAGATGGGGTTTCAAGTTGGCATCATTAGCTAAACATCTCTCAAGAATCCCAGGATGAGGCACATGGAATATGCACCCCCCGCACCGCGTTCCATGTTAAGGTGTCAGGGTCACATTGGTGGTTTATTTCTTGCCATACCATGAATGCAATATGGCAAGATGTAACCTTTGCATGCTGAGTAAAGACTCCGCTAAATGCGCTACGCTCCGAGTTCCAGGGAGGAAACGAAGCAGAGTCCAGATGGTACGACCCCCAAGGGCAAGGATGTGCACCTGCCTGGGTGCAAGAAAAAGGCCAAGAAAGGTCGATGCAAAGTCACCCTCAGGGCACACAGGTCCTTAGCTCACCACCACACCACGTCCTGGAGGCATGAACACGGCACCTGTACCCAGCAACAGCCACCTACCCTGTCACCATCCTGAACCATTATTGTGGGGAGGGATATCAACTATCAGGTTAAGTTTGCCCAACTTCTTGACAACTGTCATATTGGGATTCCTTTGGAGAAGATAAAGACACATGGTATTACATGGTATCCCCCCCCCCAAATCTCTGTTGAGTACACACCTTCCTGCCGCTCCCTCTGACCTCAATGCAGTCTGGCAACTTCCTATTTCCTATCTCTATGAGCAGTTTCTCTTCTTTCACAGGTTGAGCTGCAGAGGCACCAAACCCGCTCATCTTCCCAAGGACAGCCAAGTGTAGAGACTGTAGCCACATTTACCCAGTGTGTGTGATTTCCCAGAAGCTTCTGCCCTCACTCTTGCCTTCTGAGACTATTTGGGGTCCCCTGCCGTCACTGCTGCTCTAGTTCTCACTCTGTGGACTCCTGCTGTGACCTCATGGAATCTGCTCCTGCTGCAGGATCCGACGTTACTCTATCTTACTGCTGTATAATACTAAGTCTATGGCTGCGTGCTATTCATTATGAAAGGCCATGTGCTATTGATTGAAAGCTGAGTCTGGGACCCATGTCTCAGACCCAAGCATGTCTATGTCAAGGGGTCTCCAAAACCCTAAACTGGTTCAGGATGGGAGAGGGAAAAACAGCAAGCAACAGACAGCATTAGAACATTGCATCCTTGCCAACGGTTAAAAGGTAAACCATTTCCGCCTGGCGGTGGTGGCGCACGCCTTTAATTCCAGCACTCGGGAGGCAGAGACAGGTGGATCTTTGTGAGTTCGAGACCAGCCTGGTCTACAAGAGCTAGTTCCAGTGCAGGCTCCAAAGCCACAGAGAAACCCTGTCTCGAAAAACCAAAAAAAAAAAAAAAAGATAAACCATTTCCAGTCCAAGGTTATGATTGTTCCAATGCACTAATAATGCCTGGGGGGGAGGAACCTCTAGTATGTCACACGGAGAGAGATAAAGGCAGGCAGAGCATCAGTGCACATAAAATAAAAAATAAATCAGCTATTAAAGAGTATTTATAACAGTAGCAACATTACAGTTATGAAGTTCAATGAAATAAGTTTTTGGTTGAGGGTCCCCACAACTTGAGGAGCTGTATCAAAGGGTCGCTGCTTTAAGGGAGATGAGAGCCACCGTGGGATGTTAGGAGCACCAAGATATGGTATTTTGTTATCTATCTGTTGCTTCTATCTGTCTGGTATTTCCTAATACTTGTTCTTTTTTGTTTTCTAGGTATTTAATAAAGTCGTTCGTTTGAAACCAAAGACACAGCTGCTGTGGATGATCCTCTGCACTGTAACGGGCAGGCTGTTACTCTGCTAGCGTGGGTGTCTGGACTGTAACGGGCAGGCTGTTACTCTGCTAGCCTGGGTGTCTGGACTGTAACGGGCAGGCTGTTACTCTGCTAGCATGGGTGTCTTTTGTTACTCTGCATTACTGTGGGCTGCTATTGTTTTGTGGTTTCTCAAATTAACCTGTGACTTTCCAGGGTTGCTCTATAGGCTCTTTTTTCTTTCCTTCCTTCCTTCCTTCCTTTCTCTTTCTTTCTTTCTTTCTTTCTTTCTTTCTTTCTTTCTTTCTTTCTTTCTTTCTCTCTTTTTCTTCCTGAAACAGGATTTCTCTGTGTAACAGCCCTAGATGTCCTGGAACTAGCTCTTGTACACAAGGCTGACCTTGAACTCACAGAGACCAGCCTACCTCTGCCTCCTGAGACCTGGAATTAAAGGCATGCGCCACCACTGCCTGGCTGTCTTATGGGCTCTTCTTTATGGGTTCCTGCAATCACTTGACTCTTAATACAATCGGTAAAATTATTTTTAAAGGAACCATGTGGGTGCTCCTAAATTTGGCTAAATTAATAAGATGTCCTCTGAGTTACAAGGATTCAACTTCAGATATTTAACTTTTCTATCGTGTGAAGTCATTTTCGTCTACAGCCATACCACCCTCAACGCGCCCAATCTCGTCTGGTCTTAGAAAGCATTTTCTTACCACCAATCTATTTTTCACTTTCAGCACATTGTTCAATAAATAGATGAGGAATTTGTTGCATGATTTTTCCTGGAGATACATAATCAAATACTCATGACATTGATATCTGACCAGAGAAATTATTTCACCCACCTTTAGCTTTGTGAGCCAGTGAGTTTCTTTACTGGGGCTGCAGGAGCATGGGTGACTCAAAGGCCCCCACATCACTGAAAAGCTCACACCAGCATGGCTGACAATTCATCTCTGGGGCTTCCTGACATTGCATCTGTTCATTGGGTAGTTAGGGATTTTGTGAATCTTCTCTCAGGGCTTCCCCCGGCCCTTTAAGTTTCCTTTGCCTCTGAGTGTTGGGTGCTCTATTCCCCTTTCCAGGAGGGAAGATTTCAGTTTGGAGGAACTAGCTAGCTACAGAATATAATCAACACATTTAAAAAAATAGCCTTTTAATTTCTGTGTGTGTGCGTTTGTGTGAATATGGGTCTTTTAATTTCTGTATGCGTGCGCACATGCGTGTGTGTGTGTGTGTGCGCGTGTGTGTGAATATGGGCCAGGGTGTACAAAGACCAACATTTGGGAGCCAGTGCTCTCCTTGTATCAATCCCAGGATTCCAGCATTGAACCTAGGTCATCAGACTTGCAAAGTAAGCGCCGTTACCAGCTGCGCCATCTCACAGGTTCTAAATTCAGTTTTAAACAGCACTCATTAGATGATTTTGCCTGATCATTGGCTTATATGTGTTCTGAGAGTGTTTATGATAGGCTAAGTACAACATAATCTATATTGCTGTTGGGTATATTAGATGCATTTTTGACTTAGTATTTTTACCTTGTATGGCTTATCAGGACAAACCCCATTGGAAGCTGAGTAGCTATATTTTATTGCCTCTGTTCTGGCAGTATCTTGGCTTGGTAACATCAACAAAAACTTCAAATATTCTGAATTATGGTTATCCTTTCTTTGCAAATACACCTCCACAAGTTCAGTCAACAAAAACACAGAGCCATTAGGCATGGTTTTAGAAGTGAGAACCAGGTGCCTAAATTAGGTGTTGTGAATGGAATAATGCCGACTTCCACCTGGAATTGGTCTATTGTTTTTTAAAAATGTGTAATGAAAAACCACTACTAGAGTAAGCACGTTAGAAGTGCTTTACATACGTATTTCCCAAATATGAGTCCCCACATCATTCAGAAGACTGAACATGATGTTTGCCCACTACACACCTGGCACTTTTGAATACTTCACGCTTATTTACTTGGGTAAGAACCAGTCCTGGTTCTCTTTGCTATCAAAGGTGCACACAGGTGGCTGAGACGTTTCCCGGCAGCAGTCCTGGTTTAGAAGCTCTAGCTTCCCGCCCCTCTAATTCTCCCTGGTCCATTTGCCCTCTTCTTCCTACAGACCCTACACTACCTGTTGGGAAAACATCGCGCCCCTTGGCACTACTTTGCTAGGGCTTTCCCAGCTTTCTAGGAATTGAAAGCTGTTCTAGGCGGCAGGTCAGCCAGGTCTTCTTTGAGCCCCAGGGCTACATGCAAGAAGACAGTGGCATGTGGGAGACGCGGGGAGCCCAGGCCAGGCTTTTGCATTCACAGCTACCTAGCTAGGCAGGCTGGAAAATGGGGTAAGGGCGGTGAGGGGTCTGAGTGTATACAGGTCGGTGTCCCTGCTAGCATCAGGCCGGCGGTCTGTAGGTCCGGAGCGGGCGTCCACAGACCGTGGCTAACCAACCGGTTTCCGCCGGACGACCCAGGCAACGCCAGCAGGGCGAGTCAAAAAGTCCCACCAAGGGCCCACAGGCGACTAGAATGGGTGGGTGGGGCTTGCGTTCACTGCGCACGCGCGCAGGAGGCCTCCGAGCTCGGGTAGCAACACGATCACGTGGCTCCACCCCGGCCAATCAACGGCACCCCGAGGCGGGGCGTCCAGCGGTGCACCTCGGCGGGAGGCGGGCGGACGACTTCCGGCAATAATTGGACGCTGCAGCTCGGTCAGGTTGGTGGCTGCCCCGTCGGAAAGGGACCAGCAGGTGAGAAGGGACTCGGGATGGGCTGGGGAGGGGCTGTCGCTGGCCTGTGCAGGCTGTGCGCTCGCCCACCTCCCGGGGGTCCAGACGTCCGCCCCCCACCCCCGCCGGCCTGTCATCTGCCGGTCCGCGCCTCCTCCCGAGCACACCTGGCAGGGCAGCATCCTTCAGGCCTGCGCGTGCTTTCGCTGCCAGACACAGGAGATTGGCATCTTTATCCTCATAGCTCATCTCTGCCTCTGTTCCAATGGAGTTCCATCTCCATCCTTGGGCCTGTTCAAACTCCCCCGAACGCACATCTGGAGAGCTGTCCCTGTGAAGGGTCCTTCTGCCCTGCATGCTGCGCCAAGACTTAATTTCCCACCATTCTCCTTCCATTTTCCTTCGCCCCGGGGCGTGCTGTCCCTACCGCATCTGTGATGATCTCCCAGGACTCCTGGGGGCAAACCCCACTTCTGACATTCGGCCTGAAATAGGCAGTGTGTTTGTTCGCGATCTTTCACAATCAAACTTACCCACATTTACAAACTTCACATTTGATCCCAGCTGTTTGAATTTAACTTACTTAAAAATTTTATAAGAAAACTTGACCAGCGGCAAAACCGAATGCTTATTAGCTTGAAGACTATTCATTCTATTTTAAAAAGGGCTTTAGTATTGTTAATTCCATGTGGGGCGTGTGCACCAGTGCCCAAGAAGAACAGAGAGAGGCCTCGGACCTGTTGGACTGGAGTTACAAACAGTCCTGAGCCGCCTGATTTGAGTGCTGGGAGCCAAACTTGGGGTCCTCTGTAAGAGCAGTTAGCCGGTGTTCCTAGATGCTGGTCCATCTCTCCAGCCCCAGACCTTACTCAAAAACAATGGAGATTATCTTTCTCAGGTTTTAAAGTGAAGCTTTTCTCGCCTTTCTGTTTTTGTTATGGCTTGTTTTATTGGAGTGCCCTTGCCACACACTCAACGCTCTGATGTTTGTTCTAATTATTTTTTCTTGTAATTTGCAAATAGAGCATCACACATGTAAAGTAAAAAAAACAAAAACAAAAACAAAAAGACAAACAGCAACAACCCAAACCTGTAATTTCCTGGAATGTGTTTTAATAGGCGGTTAAGGTTCCTGTAAATATAGTGACTAAGAGCATGGACTGTGGAATCAGAGTCCATAATTTTGAATTCTGCCCTATTGAATTCTTTGCTTCTGTCCTCTCTTGTATAAAAGCTTTGGTTGTGTTATGGTGGGTGAACACGGGGCCTCGAGTGTGCTAAGCAAGTGCTTCATCACTGAGCCTTGAAATGGGGAATTAAGTTTGTAAAATGCGGATATTCCCCTCTTTACAGGTTAGTGTGAGGACCAAACTGGGTGTCGTTCGCGTGCCGAGCCCGTTCCGAGTTCCGGCGTTTGTTGTTGCTGTCCGCATTCGTTAGGAGCACCCGTGCTTGCTGAAGAAGAGGGCATATTTTTTTGCTTGGTTCAGGCTCTTTGGTCTTAGGAGATTCTGCTAGGAAATGAATTTGAAGAATCCATCCCGTTCTCCTGCAGTACCCCACCTTCGTGTTTTGCCATGTGAAGCAGAAACCCAGAAAAGACAAAGGTGTGCAACCCACGTGCTTTCTGGTGTGAGTTAGCAATTACTGTGCTTAAATTCTAGTCCAGATGGGGCCTGGATGGATGGCACAGCGGTCAAGAGCTCTTGCTGCTCTAGTAGGAGACCAGGTTAGGTTCCCAACACTCACATGGTGGCTCCCAACTGTATATAACTCCAGTCACAAGAGAATATGACACCTCTGTCTGACCTTTACTGGGGACTGCATGAATGCGGCGCACTTCCTCCCGTGCATACAGGGAAGAAAATGAAAGTAAATATATTAAAAAAATACGTGCAGGTTATACAAGCTGTGTCACAGCTGAGCAGACTTTGAGACGTTTACTCATGCACATATGTTAATTTTTCCGAACCATAAAAAAATTTATGTTTTTCTTACTTAATGTGCTGGCTAATCTTGGTGTTGGCCTGGCACACCGGAGAAGAGGGAGCCTCGGCTGAGGGTTAACGCCACGAGGTTGGCTCTTTTCTTGGTTGCTCCTTGTAGGATGGCCCAGTGTACTGTGGGGGTGTACAGCCCTCGGCAGGTGGGACTGGGCTGACTGAAAACAGCCAGCTTAGCAAGGCACAAGTTGCAAAGCCCTAGGAAGGACTCTTCTGCAATTCCTGCCGAGTTCCTCCCCTGCCGCCCCTGGATGAAACAACCCTTTCCTACTCCATGTCCTACCAGAAAACAGAAAAGAAACTAGACTTCCTTTAGCATTTGCAAAGTCTCAGAATAAAGGTAATTTTAATTTTAAATATATTAATGAAATTCTAGGAATTTACGTCTTTTAACCAAATAGATAAATTCCTGTAAAAAGTGAGTGGGTTGTCGCCTGATCTACAGAGTGAGTTAGTTCCAGGACAGCCAAGGCTACACAAAAGAAAACAAAACAAAAGTGGGTTGTCATCATTTAAAACCTTTCAGCAACATTATTTTCTGGTACACAAAGTCAGATGCTCCACATTGAATTTAAAAAAATAAAAGCTGATATATGACCTTTTAAACTGCAGCTTGTCTTCTGTTTTATGGGAAGGGTTTTGCTCTGGAGCCCAGGTTGGTCTTGAGTTCTTACCTCAGATACTTGCGTGCTAGGATGGCAGGCGGGCAGGTGGACAGGCATATGCCGCCATACCTAGCTCCAGTGGCTTTGGCTTTGCTGTTGTTGTATTTTTAATTTTTAACTTTATTTTATGTGCATTGGTGTGAAGGTGTCAGATCCCCTACAACTGGATCTTCAGACAGTTGTGAGCTGCCATGTGGGTGCTGGGAATTGAACCCAGGTCCTCTGGAAGAGCAGTCAGTGCTCTTAACCACTGAGCCATCTCTCCAGCCAAGATTTATTATCAGTAATAAATCTTTTTTTATTTTATTTTATTTTTTTGTTTTTCGAAACAGGGTTTCTCTGTGGCTTTGGAGCCTGCACTGGAACTAGCTCTTGTAGACCAGGTTGGTCTTGAACTCACAGAGATCCGCCTGCCTCTGCCTCCTGAGTGCTGGGATTAAAGGCGTGCGCCACCACCGCCCGGCTTCTGGCTTTGTTTTTTTTTTATGCTAAACCAAAATTTCCTTTATACAAAGTATTAAAATACACTCACATTTCTGAAGTGAAGCCATAGGTATACGCTGTAGTTGTAAAGCTACACAGAGAGGCATCCGCGGGGCAGACGTCTGAACGAAGACACCCCTCAATCCCACGCTTTCATTGAGCATCGAAAACCACCAATTGGTTAGTCCTTTTCTTGTACATTATTCTCTGCATCTGATTGGATCTCTGGACTTTATTTCATTTTCGGTGTGACACTCTCCACAAATATATATCATCGGCTGCTGCTTTGGGGTTGGATGTCTTTCTGGGTGTCCATTGTTCGTGCCTCGGCAGCTCAAGCAAGCTCCGCGCATGCAAAACCTTTCCCGGGTCCTCAGAAGCAGTCACTTGGCTTTTTTTTTTTTTTTTTTTTTAAGTGGCGCGTGGAAGTGAACCCAGGGCCTCATGAGCGCTAGGCAGGTGCTGTACTCCTGACCTATATATCCTGGTGGCCCTTTGTTGCTATTTACTGATAAATCGCTCCTAGAACCTGTGCCTTAGTTTACGAGCTATGTAGATTCTGCTTTGGAACAGTGAACTAAGGCAGCGATCCCAAGATCGCGCCCTGACAAGTCTGAAATAAATCTTGAAACGAACATTTTCCTCTAGGTTGTAAAATCTGGAACGTGAGGGTTTCATTTCCGTGTTTCTGTGGTCTACATGCTACTGAGCCTCAGCTAAAGGGTTGTTTATATTATACCAATCTATTTTCTCACCAAATAGTTCAGTCAGTGAGTCTCAGTATGTAAAGGGATGACAGCAACCAAAACATAAGGGAAATGCCACAACGGATCTTCTTATAAATGCTAGTGAATTTTTTAAGCTAAAAGATAAATAAATATACCTAACAGGGAGTGGCTTCCTAGGTTAGTGCAAGCGTAAGACATCGGTTAGCTGAGGACACGGGTCTACCTAAGACACGGACGAGGAACTGTAGGTTCAGGAGTTACTTTTCTTTTCCTGTTCTCCCGTTTAATCTTACGCTACAGACCCTGGAAAGTTACCGGGTAATGGGACTATAACACAGAATAAGACATTGTGATTATCTTGGAGGAAAATCAGCGTTGAATACGTGAGTAATTTCAGATAATGGACAGTGGCAGAGACTGGTTAGTGGGGGTGGAGCGGTCAGAAGGGAGCTGTTTGCATGCAGCCTTTGGAGGAGGCGGCAACTTGACTTTGTGAACGCGAATATCTGGAGCTGTTCTTAGCAGTCGCTGTGTGTGACACTCACCTTTGGACCCAGCATCCCTTCGCTTCCCCCTCCCAACACTGCTGTTCTCCTGCCTACCTCCTTAGCGCTCCCTGATAAGAGTACTTGATGCTCTCGCCAAAGACCCAGGTTTGGTTGCTGGCACCCACCTGCATGGCAGCATCTTGCCTTCCGGCTTCAGTGTGGCTGTGGCTGCACCTCCACCTCCAGTCCTCTGAGGGTCCACTGCCTTCACACTCTGATCCAATGGTTTCTTGGCCCCTGGTTGTTCTTAGGACGAAGCCCAACCCCTTTCCTCGTCCGGTCATCATCCTCCCGTCTCTGCTGATTGTATTCCGTTTTCATTTTCCGTGCTTTCACCCACAGTGGTCTCTCTGGAGTCAGGTGGGACTGGGGTTCAGTTATGTGGCCTCCGACTTCTGGAACAGGGGTGGGAGGTGGGGAAAGCTGTTTCCAGCGGTTCCTCAGCTTGCTTGCTTCTTCAGATTCAAACGCAGGTGTCGTCTGGGGTAAACCTTTCACCACACGTTCACCCACCTGTGCTTAACCTGGTTATCGCGTTAGTACAACCAGAGTGCTATACAATCGTCACTGTGTAGTTACCGCGCTAGCCAGCAGGAACAGCAGGAAATGATACACATAATTTACATGTTAGATAAAATTGGTTCCACATGAGAAGAAATTTATTTTTGTTTTGTTTTGTTTTGTTTTTTTGGTGACAGGGTCTCTGTGTAGCTCTGACTGGCCTCAAACTCAGAGATCTGCCTGCCTCTGGCTCCCGAGTGCATCACCACCACCCAGCAAGAAGAGATTTGTGTTCATTATGTGTATATATACTTTTAATGTAAACTTTTTTTTTTTTTTAACAGGAGAACTATGCCATTTCTGGGTCAGGACTGGAGATCCCCTGGATGGAGCTGGATTAAAACCGAGGATGGGTGGAAAAGATGTGACTCCTGTAGCCAAGAGCTCCGGAGCGAGAGTGACCAGTGCGCCCTCAACCACAGCATGTACGTCTCGGCGGGGAAGAACCGCTGCCGCCGCGGCCTGCGGTCCAGACCGCTCCTGTGATGCGCCTGTCTCCACCAGCAGTCGTGATTACAGGGACAAGGGACATTCAGCCATACCGGGCTTTCCCATGGGTGCTGAGGATTTGAACTCAGGCCTCCCTGCTTGCATAGCAAGGGCTGTTAGGCACTGAGCCGTTCTCTCCAGCCGCAGGCTTGCATCTGAAACATACCTGCATGCCTTGTCCCCAGTGAATAGTAGCCCCGCCCCCGTCCTCAAACTCACACCACTCGTGATCTCTGCCCTTTTGTGACGAGATCATCTGTTTTATAATAACGTCCTCAGATCCGGGTGCATTCAGCATGGACTGGTAGAGTCCCTTTGTCTTTGTTGTCTGGATTGTTGACAGACGTGGGGATTGCCTAGGCACGTCACTGTTGTGACTCGGGCTGTCACGGATGCCGGAGCGTGGGCGTCTTTCCGTTCAGACGGTACTTGGCTCAGTATTTAAGGGTTCACTACTCCATCCACCACCAGTGCTTGAAGGTCCTCGTTTTCCACATCCTCGCCAACACTTACTTCCTGCACTTTTGGACGGCAGCCATCTTAAGGAGGGTGAAGTGTTAGGGTAGTTTTCGCTTGCATTTCCCTAAGAATTAATGAGGTTGCACACATTTTCATACATTCTTAGCCCATTTGTTCTTAGCCCATTTGCATTTCTTCCTTGCCCAAATTAAAGTTCTCTGCCTGTTCTTTGGGGGACTTATTATAGAAGATTATTATTTTTTTTTAAAGCAGGATAAGGGATATTTGTATTGCTCATAAGACCAAAGGCTATAAGTTTATTTGCATGAAACACGGAAAGGTTTGTACAATGTTAATGCTTTTATTAAATTCATACATGTTAAATTTCAATCCTAGAAGCATTTTTTCCCTTCAGTTTTATATTTTTGTATATCTGGCGGTATAAAAATCATTACCTGAAAGTATGACCTTCCTACCTTAAAATACCTCATAAAAATAGCAACTAGTTAATAATTTGCCGTTGTGGGATATTTGATTGCACTGTGTAAAGACGTCCTTGTGATTGGTTTAATAAAAAGGTAAATGGCCAGTACCTAGGCAGGAGGCATAGGCAGTCATTTTTCCTTTGGTAAGTTTGTGATTTTAGCTAAAGTTTTTTCTGATTCAGAAGTGTCTCCATCTAGTGTCTGAGTCAATGACAACAGAGTGAATAGGGATTGTAGGAGTCAGGGCTCTGTGTCCTGGAGTCGGGTCATTAGGTGCCTGTGAGAGGATGCAGTTGTGAGATTTGGATGCCCTCTGGCTGCCTGGAGGATTTACTGCAGTGCCATGGGTGGAGTTACCAATGCACATAAAATAAAAATGAATCAATTAAAAAATTCAAAACCCTTTAATAAAATCAGTGATGGAGACATAAGCAATTTCAGATCCTTGGTTTTGAGTACCATTCCCATATGGCTCCACCCAACCTGTTTGTCTCCACTGTACTTTCTTCCTTTCCAAGTGTGCCCCAAAACCAACCAAACAAACAAACAAAAGCATGTTTAGTGTTCCGGCTGTGCATTGCTTTTTATACTTTTTCTTTTCTTTCTGTCTGTCTTTTCCTTCCTCTTTTCTTTCTGTCTTTGTTTGATTTGTTTTGAGACAGGGTGTCTCTGTGTAGCCGGGGCTGTCCTGGAACTCAACCCTGTAGACCAGGCTGGTCTCGAACTCACAGAGATCCGCCTGCCTCTGCCTCCCGAGTGCTGGGATTAAACGTGTGTGCCACCACCGCCCGGTTTAATGAACTATCTTTATTTCAGTATCTTAAATAATGGCGAAGAAGAAATATTCAACAATGAGTGTGAGTATGCAGCCAAGAAGAGGAAGAAGGAGCATTTCGGAAACGACACAGCCACTCACAGTAAGAGCGCTTTCGTTGGTTTCATCATCTTTTATTTGTGAGATATTGATGTTGCCGTAACGGATAGCTTGGCAGTGCTCTTTAACGAGGGTGATGAAGGTGTGCGGACGAGCTCTGCGCTCAGTGCCACCCGTCTGTCTGGTGAGCACACTGTCACTCGGCTCACTGTTGGTAAGGTCTAGACAATTGAAGATGGCAAGCCTGAAGCACGCCTCTGCAATCTGAGGACGCTGCCCCCAACTGAGCTCCTCCTAAACAGAAAGGCCCCTAGGAGGGTTGCTTTAGATATGCAGCTACTGGGGAGTGTGGGCCGAGCTAGGGCGAGGGGCAGTGATGTGGAGGTGGAAGGGCCTGAGGAGTCTGTGGGCTCTGTCACAGCCCTGCCCACCTTGGCCCATGCTGTGAATACCTACTAGGATGTGAAGACGGCAGGCACAAGGAGAGGCTTCAGGATCTTAGTTATGTGTGCCATGACCATAACAGCCAATAAAAGACCAGAATCTTCTGTTAGGTGTGTAATGATATAGAGATAATATTACAGAATTTTATAAGCATGTATATTTGATATATCACTTTTCTTCTAAGTTAATAAGATACGTTAGTATCATTTTTTTTTTTTTTTCACATAGAGGTGTCTGAGCACTTGGGGGATGTAGCGCCTGCCCTTCGCTCTGTGTGCTGCACGCTATGGTACGGTTCGCAACCTGGGCAAGGGGCCTGGAGATCTGAACACACAGAGCAGCGGTCATCCTTGAAACAAGAATGCCCCCTTTATTGTCAGCCAACACAGGGCTCTGGCCACGCCCCAGCTCTCAGGATTTTTCAGCTGCTGGTCCACCAGAAACCACTCCCCTGCTGTCAGGGTCTCGTGGTCAGGGTCTGCGGGCTCCTCAGAGCAGAGGAAAACAAGTTGTTTACAGGAAATTCAGGGTCTGGTGGTCTGCAGTCCCCAACAAGGTGGTGCTAGGGAAAAAAGCATACCGCTTACACCCACCGAGTAGAGCACTGCTCCTCGAGACTGGAGCAATGACGTCATCTTGTTAGTCTGTTTCCTCGACATCCTGAGGTTGAAAGGATTTGCCAGATGTCAAGGGCCTTTCGTCTTTGTTCTAGGTTTTTATCGTGAGAAATGGATCTATGTTCATAAAGAAAGCACAAAGGAAGTAAGTATGCTTTAGAAGAGTGCGCTGTGTCGTTCCTGCTGAACGTGTCACATTAGTCCTTTAGTGAGACTATAGTGACTATAGCTCACATGCTAACAGATGAATATGTATGGGACAGATTTGAATCAGTGGCTATAAGTATGTACATGTATGTATTCATTGATATGTGCATGACTGTGCACTGGGTATGTGTGGTGTTAGATGTATTTGTGGTATATAGTGCATGTAGTATGTTTGTGTTATATGATCTGTGTGGTGTTTGTGTAATATGATGGATATGTATGATATGTGTATGGTGTGTGCATATATACATGGCGTATGCAGTGTACATGTGAGTGCTATGTTGTATATTTGTATAGGTAGCATATATGGAATGTGTTTGATATATAATGTATGTGTGATATGTGCATGTGTGTGGTATATGGCATGTTTATGTAATGTGTATGGCGTGCATGCACATGATATGTACTACATATGTGATATGTTTGTGCATGGACTATGTGTGCCACACAGACGTGTGTGATTGTGGTGTTTGTAGTGTGTGTGGTCCATGAGTTTGGATGTGTGTGTACTTTTGATCCCCACGCATCTCTGAATCAGCAAGGATTCATTAGACCAAGCACACATCCCTGTGTGTGTGTGTTCTGCAGTGTGAACTGCAGCTCCCTCTACCTCATGTGTTTGGGGAATAAGATGCCCGTGAGCCCCTCCTTCCAAAATGCACAGCGGCTCCCAGGAAACCACTTAGGTCGGCTCTGCAGGACACTGTGCACGTTTTCTCTACTTCTGAGTGCCGAGCTCACCAGAGCTCTCTTACGAGTCATCCCACAAACCAATTGGCTACACTGTGTTTCTCTACTTAGTTTTAAGTAAACCTAGTTCCTTTTATAGACCTAAAACATCTGCATTTGCTTTATTTTACAGCTGTTGGGGAAAAGAAACTAACGGTGCAACTTTGTATTACATGATTATGAGGCTAGGATTAGTTAAGTGTTCCAGAAATGTTAATAATATCCTTATTTTTTTAATTTACCACACTCATCCAGTGTGTGCGTGCGTGTGTTTGTGTGTGTGCGCTCTGAGCTTTGTTTCCCCACAGCTCACAGCGGTGTTTTACAGGTAATGAATGCTCAGAAAACATAGGTATTGATGTTCTGTGTGGTTTGTACACGTTAGGATTGTAAGATGTGCAGTTTCCCCACGGGGCCAGCAGACACATCGCTGTCTCTGCTGCTCTTCTGCAGCCCCACTAACCTGTTTCCAACTCAAGGTCACTTATCATAAGCAATCTTGTGGTTCCTTACTGTCTTCTCATTTATCTGCCCCGTGACTCTGAGCTGAAAATCCATGCACAGATTTAGGTGTTTCCGATGCAGAAGATAGGGCTGAAGATTCTTCCTGACCCGAGCTCAAGTGTGTACAGACAGACACAGAAGACCTCTCGGATAGAGCAGCAATATTTGTGACCCCGAGGAGCAATTACGTCCCCTTTTTGGTTTCCAGATCTGTGCATCTCATTGTAACAATCGGCTTTTCGGCTGCTCCGCTCCCATGATGCCAGTCTGGAAACCAGCCGCGGTCAGACCTGGGTCTGGAGCCTCAGGCATCCGCATAGCTGCTTCTCAGAGCTGTCCCGCTAGTGGTACTTGGTGGTGGTTGAGCACACTTCCACCAGGGCTGTCAGAACTCCCCGCAGACACACCAGCATCCTGCGACCTTGTGTTCACCCTCCCCCCATCCCCAGCAGCAGAAAGCAGAGTAGTGTTTCTTGAACTTCTCTTTGTCGTTACACCAGCAGCGTGAGCAAAGCGTCAGTGCCGTGCGTCTCAGTTGCACACAGTTGGCCTCAATTCCGCGTTGCTGTACTTCATTCTCTTTTCTATCTGACAGAAACCTTTAGAACCAATACAATGCCGCTTAGGCTCCCTAACTGGCATCACCTGTGAGCCCATTTTACTCGGCTGGTTGAGCTCACCGCTTGTCTTTTTTCTAGAGGCATGGCTACTGTACCCTGGGAGAAGCCTTCAACCGGCTAGACTTCTCAAGTGCAATCCAGGATATCAGGAGGTTCACCTATGTGGTCAAAGTAAGTGGTTGTTTCAGAAACAGTTATCATGTTGAATAACTGTCCTGCAGGTTCCAGATGTGAGGTAGCAAGGTGCTGTGGCGGCTGCACGAAGGCTCTCCTGTTTCCTGGAGAGAAGGAAAGGGACAAGAGCGGGAGAAGACATGGGGCTTATAACACCGGGGTCTCAGTTGCAAGTCTCAGGCTTGGTGAGCCCTTCCTGCCCAGAGGCCGTGGAAACTAGGGTGTTCCAGAGCCTCTTTCTGGGGAACACATCAGACAGTTGAGCTCAGGAGGACCCCAGTGACTCCATCTGCATTTTCTGCTGTACGCATTCACTTAGAATGGGCCTTGTTAGATACAAAGGAACAACTGGCTGACAGACAAGAGGAATTTTACACAGGACAGAGGTCCGCAAGAGTCTTGCTGCATTACTGATAGTTTGTCAGAAGTTTCTGTTTTGGGATATGCTCGGAAGGAAAGATGGTTGCTGTATAGAGTTTGCTTTTGTGGCTCATTCACTTCTCTGCATTGTATGTAAGGCCCGAGAAGGGTCTTCACACCTGCTCGCCCTGCTTACGTAAAACACAAGTGGGGTCTTCACACCTGCTCGCCCTCCTTCCAATGGTGCTCAGAGACCCTAACTGCCCTCTAGGTGTTTCCAGGTATTGACACAAGGACAGCGATGCATTGCTCTTGGCCTCAGCGGGTGTGATGTGTGATCGGATGTCAGGAGAAGCGGTCACAGTTCTTCTTATCCCCAGTAGACATTGGGTACTATTTCCTGAGCTCTTGAGAGCATCTCTCTGGGTGACCCTGCTCTGGTGATGGAACCGAGATTCACTCTGGCTTGTTCAAGTCCTGACTTTAGCATCCGGGAAGACACAGTTCTAACAGAACTGTTTGTACCAGCTTTCACATACTTCTGTAAAGAATCTTTATCACAAAGTAGGAGTGACTTCCTCTGTTTCTAAACAAAAAGCTTTCTTTTTTTTTCTTTATTGATATTTATTGAGCTCTACATTTTTCTCTGCTCCCCTCCCTGCCTCTCCCCTCCCCCCTTCAGCCCTCCCCTCAGTGTCCCTATGCTCCCAATTTACTC
>JAQHUG010000020.1:1715147-1728887 GCA_028555095.1 Dicrostonyx torquatus | reverse complement strand
AAAAGTGAAAGAAAAAAAAAAGAGAAGCGTGACGGGACAATGAGCCCTTCCAAGGCCACCCTGATGTAGGAGGGTCCCCTAGAGAAATGCTTTTCCTGGATTAGCCTAGAAGACAGAACAGTTTCTGCAACTGAGGTTCAGGGTTACAGGATCACTGGGCTTTCACCAAGGGTTCAGAAAGCTGCTGAGGCCAAGGTTGGATTCCCAGCACTGTGTGTGACTCCGACAGAGTAGGCTAGGGAGCAGAGGGGGTGCTGGAGTGGAGGGACGACAGCTGGAGGAGGCTGTCGTGACCAAACGAAGCCAGTCCGAGAGAGGAGCCACGGCTGCTGCAGGCACGTCGACCCCTAGCCCTTTCCGAACCCGGACGCCAGACCGAAAGCTGCAGGGTTCACTGTCTACCCTACTGGCTTTTGTTTTTGTTTTGGTCTAAACTTTCCTTGCTATGTCCCAATTCCTCCCTTTTTGGAATGGGAGAATTTCATCTGTGCCGTTATACACCAGAAGGCTGTAGCTTGTTTTTTGTTTGTTTTGGTTTTGTTTGGACTTTTCAGGGACTCGCAGTTCCGAGACTGTCTTGACTCACAGAGGAGTGTTTCCAGGCTTCGGTCCTGAACTAAAACCCAGTGAACCTTCGGGGTTTTCGGTGCCAGATTGGGACTTGCTGAGGCACCTAGCTGTGTGGATTGAGCAACCATGGGGTCACCTCCCTGAGAGACAGCTGCCGTGGGAGTTAGCCCTACTGCCGAGGCACCAAGCTCTAAAGACTGAGCAGCTACTGCGTCCTCAGCCTCCAGGTGTGAGTCAGCTGTTACTATTTTAACATAAGCTGACTTCATAAATTATTTTATTTCATTTTTTTTCTGTCACATTGGTCCTGTTCTGGTAGAGAACCCTGACTAATATAATTTTAGTTTCCTTGAAAATAGTTGATATTTAAACTGTTTAATTTTTAAAATCACAAAAGCATCTCCCTAAAACTCCAATACTAATTCTGACTTTTGTAAGAAAATTAACTCTTAGAATTCCAAAAGGACAAATGCAGCCATTTGTTTTGAGAGCCAAAATTCTACCCTGTTCTTATGACTAAGGACATCTCATTTGTAACTGAAATCACGCTAAAACATTGATTTCTAAACACACAAGTCCGCCCTTCCAGAGATGGCTCACATAAACTGGGCAAGGCAAAGCCAGCCAGATCTGTGGAGGCTCTAGACTCCCAAAGGGACGCGAACATAGAGGTCCCCCAGCAACACATCGGGTCACCAAGCCGAATCCCAGGGAGCAGCCAGTGAGATTCAGAGCTCTGCATATAGAATGTAAAACATCTGTGAATCTTAGGAAGGCAGTAGCCCCAGACTGGGGGGAAAGAGGGTCAAGGCTAAGTTCTATTCCCCAGAGAGGACATCCCCCTTACCTGCCTAGTGGTACGAGAAGCACGGGCATGCGAGATCACGGACAGCGCTGTTCATGTTTGACATTCGCCAGTGTCCCGAATCTCGAGGACAGAGGAGGCCCTGTCTGTAGCCACATTTGCCACGCTCTGCCCATCCCAAAGATGCAATACAGATGACAGAGAAACAATCCATGGGAAGCTGGCAGTGGGCACCCTTCTCTCCTTCTCATACTTGATGCCTCCTACGCAATCATTTTATGAAACACTGGCGTTTCTTATTTGGTTTTGTTTGGCTTTGGTTTTTGTGTGTTTCAGATAGGCTTCACGTAGTACAGGCTGGCCTTGAATTCATAATCCCGTCTGAGTCTCTCAAGTCCAGCCAGTCACTTAGATAGGAATCTCCCTGGAGTTGCCACATCCACAAAAAGCTTAGGACTGGCTGTGTCTGATCTGCTGATTTCCTGCCGGACGACTGGCTTATGTCACTGCTGCTATTCCCATTCGTGGCTGGCATCTCCACACTAGGCCACAAGGGGAACACAGACCTCAGCGGTTGACCTGCTGGCTTAACTTGAACCTAAGCAAGATCCATAGCAATTATATCTTGCACCAATGCCCACATGCCACCTCTTACTGTGAAGACACGCTGGGCTTGGTGGCTTGGCACAGTGCCACGTGCATATGCACCTCTCTTCTGGACCCAGGTGATGTCAGATAAGGTAGCTAGTGGGGTCTCTGCAGCGTGAGGGCTGAGTGATTCGCTTTCCAGGGTCTCCTTCCCTGGATGTGGTGAGATTTCCCAACTTCCTGAATAATTTTAACTCATACCCACCACAAAAACCAGTGTATCTAAGAAGAAATGAAACGGTCTCACTGCACTGGGTCAGTCCGGAGGGTGCGGTCAGGATGCGGCCTGGTGCAGGGTACTGCCTGGCCTGGAGGGAACCCTGCATGTAGGATGCAGAACTCAGCAGAGGCAAATGGGAACTGCTGGAGAGGTTAGAACACGATGCAGCCGTGGTGAGAACACAGAGCGAATTAGGCGTGGGCCCTGGAGAGGCAGCCAGCCCAGATGAACCCAGCTCTGTGCGAAGCTTTCTGGGGTATGGCCTGATCCTTGCAGGTGACGAGGACGCTGTGGGGCTGTGTCTCTAGAAGCGCTGGGAACCTGTAACCTCTTCATTTATGTATTTATGTGTTTATTTATTTTTCCATGTGTGTCTGCGGCCAGAAGAGGGCGCCAGATCTCATTATAGATGGCTGTGAGCCACCACGTGGTTGCTGGGAATTGAACTCAGGACCTCTGGAAGAGCAGCCAGTGCTCTTAACCACTAAGCCATCTCTCCAGCCCCTATTATGTATTTGTGTACTTATGTATCTATTTATTTAACCTCTTCATTTACTTGTTTAAGTGACAAATGTCACATTTAAATAAACTCCTCTAGTTATGAATGCATTGCACTTAGTATTTTCTGTGTGCTTTCCTAGGACACTGTCAGTATAATTCCAGAAAACAACGAAGCAGGGAAAAGTCATCCCATGATCCTACATCTTCGTGTGTCACTTGCCATGTGTCCAGTGTTGTTTTAACACGT
Organism: Dicrostonyx torquatus; assembly: GCA_028555095.1. Taxonomy (NCBI): domain Eukaryota; kingdom Metazoa; phylum Chordata; class Mammalia; order Rodentia; family Cricetidae; genus Dicrostonyx; species Dicrostonyx torquatus. The sequence goes on along the minus strand of JAQHUG010000020.1, from coordinate 1,725,896 downwards.
TGTGGGGCTAAGTGGGGGGCTCTCGGTGCCAACTGTGATGAGGCCACATCAGAGCGTAATGTACATAAGAAGGCAGAAGCAAAAACGCTGGATTTCCCATCGAATCCCACCAGACACCCGTGTGCTAGTTGCAATGGGAGCAGCTTGTGTTTGAAAGATCACTAGAGTCACTTCTCACAAGCATTTCCCCTTATGTTCTCAGGACTCTGTGTAGCAGAGTAGTAAAAGTATAGGCTGGTGAAGATGTCCTGGACACAGGCGGGGAGATGTACTCCCAGGGTTGCGCTGAGAGCTGAGGATTGTCGCAGGCTGTCTGTAGATGTGATGCCTGCTGGCAATTCACACAGCTCATGTCTTCTTTACCAACAGAAAAACCATAGCAGAGTACAAGACAGAACCCCTCCCTGCGATGAAACCGGAAGGGATCCTGTGATGCCCAAGGGGATACTCAGCACCAGACACCTTCAGCTAGGAAGAAACCTAGTACCACACCGTGACCTCGCGGCGGCAGATCTTTCCTGGCCAGTGTTTCCCCAGCATCCACATTTCTGGGCTTCTCTTTAGAAGCGTGAGGATAGGATACCTATAGGCCTGTCCCTTCTGTCCCCGGGGGGGGGGGGGCCAGAGCAGTGGAAGCCAGGAATGATGGGAATGAAGAGAAGCCATGCAGACAGGCGGCTACGGACTGCACACACACTCTGCTGTGACGTCTACCGAGGATTCCCTGCGCCCTCACCAGAGCGCAGCGTCAGAGGGAATATCTAGGGTGAAAAAGCCAAACAAAACTCAGCCAGTGAGTTCTCAGTTATTACAGCGGAGGCTGGCAGGGTGGGCTGCATCCTCCCAGACCACAAGGGCTTGGCCCCAGCGGTAATATTTAGTGGACAAAGTCATTGGTTATAGTCAATATTAGTAAAGTTAAATTATTATTAATTTTTGGTTTTTTGAGGCAGTATTTCTCTGTGTAGTTTTGGAGCCTGTCCTGGAACTAGCTCTTGTAGACCAGGCTGGCCTTGAACTCACAGAGATCTGCCTGCTTCTGCCTCCTGAGTGCTGGGATTAAAGGTGTGCGCCACCACCTGGCTCAATATGAATTTATGATGAAAGACAGGGAACCATCTACTGCTTTACCAAACTTAGGTTCCACTTCCTCCATGCAGGCCTGTATACGCCTCTCCTTCCCAGCTCTGGGACCTCAGGCCAGAGCTGGAGAGAGCTTCCCTCAGTACCAGGGCTCTGGAGAGAGCATCCCTCAGCACCAGAGCTCTGGAGAGAGCATCCCTCAGCACCAGGGCTCTGGAGAGAGCATCCCTCAGGCCAGGGCATGCTCCTTCCCTTGCACTTACTAACACAGCTACCAACCCGGAGACTATATTGTTTCCCTATTAGGTAACAATGTCAGCATCTTCCCTGCTCCTCAATTGCAAAGTAGAATGTTCCACTGAATGAGGCATTTGCCTGGCTCTGAGTGAGCCTCCCTAATGGTTACTGTATCTTAGGACCAATGCCAGGGAGAGGAAGGAGCTCATCTTCTCCTGGGCACTCCCAGAAATCTAGACACAGGAGCCAGCAGCTTCATCACTGAAATAAGGAGACCACTTGCTGGACCACCACCCGGAGCCTTACCTGAAATGAATGAAGCACACTTCTCCTGCCTGACCAGCGCTTACAGTAGTCTCCATTCTGTGGTTATAATCCTAAACCCTGGAATTGACTCTTGAGCTGAGTCTGGAATAGCCCAGGTAGGAATGAGTTCAAGTCGGTGGGCTGGTGGGTCGGGGCTCACACCTTGCTGGAAAAGGCCAGGCACACAAGGCGTGTGCATCACGTCACACCCGCACATGAAAGTGAATTCTTGGGGTTCTTCCTCAAAGCCTAAGGACTGTTTTTGAGTGTGTTAAAACACTAACCAGAATCGAAAAAGCCGTCTTTCCTGTCTGCATTGCCTCCTGGTGATTCTGGCTATTGAATCTCAGTTCATGAATGGCTGAGATGGTCAGAGAGCTAGGAGTAAAGTTGCCAGAGCCAGCTGGGAGTCTCCTGGGGCCACCGAGGCAACCCTTCGGGTACAAGCTGACCACAGGTAAGTGCTGAATGGCAGAGGTGCTGGGCTGGGAGAAAAGAGGGTGAAACCCAATACCTCACTTCTCCAAAGCATCTGTAGCCAAGAAGGGACACGGGCTTTCATGGGGTCCAGTCCCTATGGACATTATTTTTTTTCAAGACATGGTTTCTGTGTATAGCTCTGGCTGTCCTGGAACTCACTGTGTAGACCAGTCTGGCCTCAAACTCACAGAGATCCGCCTGCCTCTGCCTCCCAAGTGCTGGGATTAAGTGTGTGCCACCACCATCCGGCCAATGGTCATGTTTTAAAAAGAGAGTGGGAGCCGGGCGGTGGTGGCGCACGCCTTTAATCCCAGCACTCGGGAGGCAGAGGCAGGCGGATCTCTGTGAGTTCGAGACCAGCCTGGTCTACAAGAGCTAGTTCCAGGACAGGCTCCAAAGCCACAGAGAAACCCTGTCTCGAAAAACCAAAACAAAAAAAAAAAAAAAAAAAGAGAGTGGGTAAGTAAAAAGCAGCAAGCTGTCTCTGGTGTGCTTCTTGGATGAAGACCAAGTTTCTTAAGGGAGTACTTAACTCATTAACTAAGGGCAGCAGAACAGATGCAGCCCAGGGCACCCCGTGCCCATCACTCCCCAGGTAACAGCCTAATACTGTTAGCTCAGATATGAAAAGACCCATATGTGTAATCTCAGCACGGCACAGCTGTGAGTGTCCTCCGAACCAGTGGACTGCCACATCTTAGAAGGAGGATTACAAGGTCAGGGAAGCAACTGTCAGCTCTCACAGATCAAGGAGACAGACGCATCTTTTTGTTTCTTCTTTAATCCTTCGTTTTAAGGAAGACTCTATCCCTCCCAGAGAGCCAAACACATCCCAGTTAAAAAGACCAGAAAGAATACTAGGTAGAGACTGTGCCTGCCCTGGACCGGCCCCAGAATCACAGCTGCATCGCACGCTGCATCAGAATAGGGCAAATTTACTCGAAGAGATTTTCTCCTGAAAGCATACCAATAAATACTTGCACTAAAAATCTCAAACACAAGATATTTTAATTCGATACAACAGAAGAAAAGTTCACTTTAGTTAATCTTTCTATATTAAAAAAAAAAAACACCAAGTCTGGTATATAGTGCATCTTCACCTTCCGAGAGGCGACAGTGTAAAGGTCCCTGTGCCAACACGCGCCATTGCGGGCACAGCGAACTACAGGCACACACACGGGCACAGACCCAGTGAAGGCAAGAGGCTGTGTGTCGAGAGCCCAATCCCTACCTTCTCAAGGCTTTGGGTTCCCGGGCCACAGGCCGTTAGCCAGACACCCCAGGGGCTGCGGCTGTGGGCGTCACACCTGCGGTTACCTCTTCTGGAGACAAGAGAGTCAGAGCCCATGCCCTCAGCTGTTTACCTGAGAATACTTCAAGATGTCCTAGCTCACATGCTACAGCAGACATTAGACAGCTGAGCACTAGGAATCAAAATCTCCATATTTCACAATTTCTAGGTGTTAACAATTTTTTATTTGAAACCATGTAAAGCCCTCTCAAAACTCACTAGGTAAACTTATTCTATTTTTCAAAAATGAACAGCTCAGTTGATGTGTGGACAGGTGGATGAAGACAGGCTAGCGAGGCGGTGGACAGACATGTAGACGGACATACCATCAAAGACACAGATGCTCTGACACCACGTATGCATCGGGCCACTCCAGTGTGCCACGGGAAACACTGAGGGGGACATCCAGGTACATGGAACAGCACACTGCTCACACGGACAGGCTCAAGGACAGAGTGACGCCCAGACGAAGAGAAATACACCGGCTCCGTCAGAGCACTGTTAACTGAACAAAAGCACGTGTACCAGCTGTTGCTAAGCGCCCCCTACGGAGGTGCCAACCCTGCCAATCCACAGGCCCACAGCAGGGACAGCCAGCAGTGTGAGACAAGCAGAGCAGGTTGGGGGGATAACACTTCTTACAGGTTTAACATCAATCATAAAAGTATCGCATTTTGAAAAACTAACCATCTGAGAGCAATAGAAAAGAGGCACTTCAGTATGTCATATATGGTCTTAACCCGACAGGGAGCAGGTTGGTGTTTTCTGGGCAAAGCTACGATTACTGGGTGACTAGAATTCACTCATAGTATCTCTTTCATCTTTAAGTTTAAAAATCAACGTGTTTTGAAGAAAATAAAGATCCCGTATTTAAACGTTCAAAAGTAAAAATAAAATTCCATAAGAGAACCCATTGCCACCCAAGCTCACACTGGCAGCAGGCGGGCCACTCAGAACACCCTGACAATTCCATTTCAAGACACCTCAGTCTCTTCCAGCATCCAGATTCTGTTCCGCTTGTCTTAATAAGGAAGAAATGAACCTGTTGTTAAACTGAACGGCCGTCGTCTTTGGAAGACGCTCTTGTGTTCTGACAGAGGGAGAAGGTACCACTGAGGCCACGTTCACACTCCTGTCATCACACGCATGTCACACGCAGGGACAAGATGACCGAGGCCGGCGGGAAACAGAGGAGGCGACTAGTCATTATTCTGTCTTGCGGGACAGTGCCGGCGCTGCACACATCCTTTCAACAGAAGCGCACCCAGGGGGTAGGTATTTCTGCGGTCAGGCTACCGGATGTCCCAGGAGGCCGTGGCGCATGTGGGTCACTGAGCACAGAACACAAGCAACTCAGTGGATCCCTTTCTTTGACTATGAGAGGGCTCAACAAATGAATGGCGCACTAGTAGGAGGCCACCAAGGCTTGGCGAGCCCTAGAAGCAACACGATGTCACAGTGACGGTCCTCCGGCTCATTCCACCTCCTCACAGGTGTCTGTGAGGTGGCCCTTGCTCTGTCGCCTGATGCTGACCAGCTTCCCTGCCGAGCGGAGGCTCCAGCGGGAGCTGCTAGCGGAGTTGGCCAGACTGGTGTACTTGGTAGAGCCCTTGGTATCATCCTCCCAGCTGGACCAGGGTGGGCAGCCGCTGCTCCCGTCCTCGATGTCGGCTGCCACGTCCTCAGCAGTAAGTTTCGGGGGCTCCCAACCTTCGATCTGGTCTGGTTTTTTAGGCTGAGTATTCTGCTTCAGAACCAAAGTGTCCCAAAATCCTGATTTCTTCTCTGCCTTCAGCTCTTCTTTTAGCCGTAGATTACTTCTGTAGGTGAAAAGTTCAGGTTTGGTCACATGGTGAGCTCATCAAAATGTTACTTTGATACAGTCCTTTTCTAAAAACCTTAAAGCACTCAGAAAGCCAATAGAAACCTGGGCCTAAGTTTGAGATAAACATTAAAAATAAGGGAAACTTAGCCAGTTATAGCAGCTTATAGCAGCCACACTTCGGCTCTCCATGCGGCATGAGCAAAGGACCAATTCCCAGACAGGAGACAAGGAACCAGCTCTCGGAGCACACAGGCAAACCAGACGTGAAAAACCAAGGACCTGTCTGGGTTATAAATAAAGGATTCTACTCACTAAGTGGGTTTTCAGCAGGGTTGCTCCTAGGGAAAGCTGCTCTCCGACATTTAGTAGCGATTTAAAGAAAAGGAAGAGCCCAAGACTTGTGTCTTGAAAAGGGAATGGTGGGTATGGAGAATACATCAGTGTCCCGACTGCATGTCAGCATCACCCGGGACACTGCAGGAGCCCTGTGTCTGTCTTGAAAAGGGAATGGTGGGTATGGAGAATACATCAGTGTCCGACTGCATGTCAGCATCACTCGGGACACTGCAGGAGCCCTGTGTCTGCCTCAGTGAGAAAGAGGTGCCAGGCAGTGGTGGCGCACGCCTTTAATCCCAGCACTCGGGAGGCAGAGGCAGGCGGATCTTTGTGAGTTCGAGACCAGCCTGGTCTACAAGAGCTAGTTCCAGGACAGGCTCCAAAGCCACAGAGAAACCCTGTCTCGAAAACCAAACAAACAAACAAAAACAAAAACAAAAACAAAAAAAAAGAGAAAGAGGTGACACCCACGACCACAGGTGGTCCTCTGCCGGGAAACACAGCTACGGGTTTCCAAGATGGCCATCTTACTATCAGTGGGAAGTAGTCCTGTTGTATTTTCACCTCCAAATGCACTTCTAACATTCTGATGAGTTTGTAACACAATAATATGGCAATATCCCCTCGCTACTCCCCAGCACTCTCCTTGCTTTGCTGGGAAGGTCACCTGCTCACGATGGCTGCTTGTAACTCACCCTTTGGACTTGGGAGATTTGGACGTCTGGATCAGATGCTGTTCATCATCTTTATTAAACAGAGAAGTTACTTCTTTCCAGCCTCTGAGACCTGCTCCCTGAATAGGGGAAAGGCGAAGAGACACGTCACACCTGATGCCATGAATCCACAGATCTCAGTTTCCGACCCCCACAAGTCAGTCTGTGGCTCACTGATGGCGACACAGCTCGGAGGATCCGGCACTAGGCGGCTTCATCACCATGGTAATGGCACAGAGCGCTGTCTCATACCTAAACAGTATAACCTATGATGACACACTTAGGCCACACCACACACACACACACACACACGTATACACACACACACCTGTGTGTATATATATACACATATGTATGTATATACACACACAGACACACAGAGCCTAGATTAGTACCCTAAGGCTGTGGATAAACCCACTAAAAACCAAGGACTGAGCACAGGAAACAGATAACGGGTGACACGTGTCAGCGGCCAAACACGACCGTACCTGCATTCTGCGCTTTGCCACAGTGCACTTGGGGCCGTGTGGTTGCTCACACCATCGCCACCAACACGGAAGGAATGTGTTCTGCTGGTGACCATGGCCAAGGGCATTTCCAGCCCTGTTACAGTCTCACTGACATGTTGACGGAAATGTCCAGGCCAAGCACGCCCCTGACCCTTCCCCAGCTACCCACACTATATCCCACCCGCTCCTCCGTGTTCCGGGAAACCACATCCTGGAGTGCGCTAGGCAATAATCGTGCTTTGCTTGTGGAAGCCTGTGTTGAAGAAACTTAGTTATGGCCTGAGGAAGATTACAGCACAGGAAGAAACGGGGTCTCTGACGCCAGGTAGGCTGGCACTGACGGGGACTAAGGCTGTTTACAAGGGGTCACCAGCCCCAACCGCCACGAAGACAAGCTTTGGAGAAGAAACAATGTGTTTTATTGATTCTGGAAATACCCTGTTATACCATTTCACTTATGGAACCAGATTCTTACAGTGAAAATCACTGTAGGTTTCTTAAGTAACTTACTAGGCAGAGGCCCACGTTCCCTGGAGGTCTAACTGCTGCCCCCACATCGTCAGCCCTGCTGGTTTGAGTAAAGGGAACTGTCAAAGGGCCCGGTGAGGCTTTAAACTTTGAAATGTTAAGAAGGAAATACAGAAAAGGGAATCACGAAAATGGAGCCGGTACGAGACAATGTAATATAAACGTTCAGCGAGCCCATCAAGGCAGGACAGGTGGAAACCATCAAAACGTATCCGGGATCCGGAAACCACGACTCCGCTCTCGGCCCCTTGTCAGTCTAGACCTTAGGAATCCCCTCTTGGCAGAGGTCCGTCTCCAACTGTCAGGCCTTCCGCCAAGCCCATCGTGTTAGGATTCTAAGCGGTGTACCCACGCCAAAGGAATCACTGCAGCAAAAACGGAAATGAACCTAGGCACAGGACGCCAGTTTACCACTCCAGGTGCCTGCGTAGAAACCCAGCGGTGTTGAGGAGGCTGGTGCTGTGTCCTGCGCTCCTTAGCTCTGGGGGAGGGCGCTACATTAGTCTCCGGGAATCAGGAACAGAGTCCTGTCCTGATCCACTTGGGCCCAGCACCAACTGACCCCAAAGTACCTCTGTGGAATCGGAGTCAGAGAGCCGCAAAACAAACACTGGGACTCCCCGTGAGGACACGAACTTGACTGAAGCAGCGGCTACGACACACAGGGAGCCTGAAGCAAATTTTGGGGGGTATTCTGTTCACCGAGTCCAGACCCTCCCGTGTGGACCCCACGAAGCACAAACCTCCATCAAACCAGGCCAGCCCTCCCCAGCTGGGGCTGCACATTCCACTGCTCCCTGACCGTGGTTGCCAGGGAGCTGCTCCATATTGGAGGACAAGCCAGCAAGAGAGGGACCTCAGGAGCTTTGCTTACCACCCAATGCGTGCTCCCATTGGCGCTATTAGGACGGAGCCTGCAGCCAATGGGATTTAAACGAGTAGCCTCGATGAGGGACAGTGAACAAATGCAGGGAAAATATACCCAAAGAGGAAAACTTCCTAGAGACAGAGCGAGCGGAAGAGGCACCTTCAGGAAGGCCGAGCCATGTTCCTCCCCCAGAGTCCGGAGAGTGAACCGCAGTCAGAGAACTGGAGGGGTAATAGGAGGTCGCAGCTGTAATGAATACAGATAGGTTAGGGAGGCCAGTGGGCAGCTGTGGGGCAGCTGCAGTCAGAGAACTGGAGGGGTAATAGGAGGTCGCAGCTGTAATGAATACAGATAGGTTAGGGAGGCCAGTGGCCAGCTGTGGGGAAGCTGTGGGGCAGCTGGAGCCTGCGGTGTTTCCTGTCCACCTGCCTGTTCAACAGCTAAAGTTTTCTAACGGCGGGCCTTCCCAGAGCCCTCTGGTGTGACTTCAAGTCTGCGTCATGCCAAGGAAGGCAGAATTTACAGGCAGAGCAGACTGGCCTAGGCCACACTGAGCTGGTTTCAAGGCCAGAAGTCTCCTCCCACTTCCTCTGGCCTGTTAGCATTCTTATTTATCAACTCTACAAACATTAGAAAACCCCCAGTCATAGTTTTCTCAACTCTCAATCAAAATGCCTGAAGTCTTAGGGATCTGGACTTTGACACAGAGTCTCTAAGTCTCTTCTCAGCGAGGGGCGCCCTTGCCGCGCCGCTGAACACAATCCAAGATTGCTAGCTGGCACGATCAGTGTGGTGTCAAGTCTGCCCAGGCTGAAGGAGTTATCCACGTTTATTAAGGTCATACATTTTCCTGGATTTGGACCAAAAGGGACTGCTGTTTTTCCTGTGGGTTAGTTCTGGTTTTTGGGGAGACCCTACAGTAGCCGGCCACATCTACACCACAAGCAAGCCCTTACGTAAACACCAAGGATCAGATACGAGTCAGTGAGGACACTCTGGGAAAGGGTTGATCCTGGGGCTCAAGCCCCATCGACGCCCTAGACACCTGAGGACACCGGGCAAGAAAGAGTCTCCCAGGAGTCAGGAGCGGAGGCCATCCTACAAGGAGTAGACAGAAGCCTGCAGCCTGGCCATACCTACTCTGCCCCGTGAGAAGATCAACATATACATTAACTCACCATGATCAAACATGCCAGACAATAACTTATACAAAGTTACCAAGGCACCAGTGCTCTCTGGTTCCCATGCAGACTCTCTGGTCCCTGTGCAGGGCGCATCCCTCAAGGAGCAAAGTCTGGATTCCGCCACCAGCCCGAAGGCTGAGTACTTTCTATGGCACAGCGGCGATGAACCCACCATCATCGCTTTGGAAGGGGAGCATCAGGCCCCCCCCCCATACACACACACTGAATTAGGAGCCAATGGCTCTAACCACACCTCAGTACCCAGCATTCCTGCAGAGCAGGGCGACGCTTCAGACTCCCTGGTCCTGAGCGTCTCCAGAGGGTGGAGGGACATATGGGAGATCAGCTCTTTCTTTCTTCTGAGTTCCCCCGCTACTGTGGTGCAGAAGTTTCTGGATCCCTCAAAGGCCATGCGCTCTAAAACTGCACACCCCAACCTCCATCTAGCACAACTACTTCCCTCTACAGCACCGTTCTCACCTGTCACCTGCTGTGGGGAGCAGGGCAGCCCTCTTCCCCAAGGGCTCCGGGCAACCCCATCCCTTGGATGTTGTGTTCTGTGGATCTATGAATCCTCCCTCACCTTATGTGAACATCAACGACCCGGTGCCCACAGCCCTGCCGGCAGCAACTGTGTGTTCTGTGAGTCAGCTCAGCAAAGGCACCTCTCAGTCCTGTGGTACTCCTCCTCCACAGCCCACACACAGGCCGGAAGGGTTTCTGAGGTGATGGATCTTGACCCTTTCCACTGCTGGGGGCAGAGATGATGTTGCAGAGTCCTTGGTCAGGCTGGTGGAACATGTCTGCACTGCCCCAGTGGTCCTGGAAGAGCATGCCAAGCACAGACACCTCCCCTCTGTGAGGTCACAGGAACATGCCACAGATGTGGTAGAGCGGGCAGCCTTGGGTATCGGAAGATGTTCAGGGGCTTAAGACATGGACATGAGGTGGAGCTGGCCTTGGTGGGGTAAGTGTAGACCCTCCACTGTGTGGGCCACTAAGAAATTCTCTTCTGAGATCTGTCCTTTGGCTACTCTTTAGGGAAGACATGACAAACCTAAGAAGCAGCCTCCAAATCAGAAAATCAGTGACAACCAAAACCAGTGGCAGTGACAGCCAGCAAGACAAGAAGAAAGGATGGCCCCAGAGACAAGGGGGGGAGCCGTCAAGGTAAGGAAGGCCCCAGAGACAAGGGGGGGAGCCGTCAAGGTAAGGAAGGCCCCAGAGACAAGGGAGGGAGCCGTCAGGGTAAGGGAAAGCAGTTTTCTTCTAGCTGGTCTTCAGTCCGAGTAGTTGGCCTGACGTGGGAAAGGAGGGGCACTCAGCTCACTGGGACTCCTGCTGGAGAGGGGAAGCCGAGGGCCTTGTCAAGGATGCAGAAGCACCCAG
>JAQHUG010000020.1:1701688-1714991 GCA_028555095.1 Dicrostonyx torquatus | reverse complement strand
CAGACTCCTCTCTCTCTCTCTCTCTCTCTCTCTCTCTCTCTCTCTCTCTCTCTCTCACACACACACACACACACACACACACACACACACACACACACAACACTACATCACCAGCATTTTGAAGAAAATATCCCAGGTTACTCAAAGCTCAAAACAATTGCATTTCTTTCTGTTTGTCCGCAGATATGAACTCCAGTTTTAGGGGGTCACTGTTTCAGTGAAGCGTATGTGAAGGCTTCATCCACCACAGGGGGATCTAAGTTGCGCCCCCTTCCTGAGACCTGAGGGTGGCTAGCAGTCCGTGCCACCGAGCATGACAGGCGCACTTGGTGCCCGTCCACAGAGCACCCGGTATCAACTCCCACTGCAGACTATGTCGGGATGGCAAGAGAGCGCTGCAATGCGCTGGATAAAGGCAGCTGTGTAGAATTCTCTCTGAACATGAGCACAAGTCCATGTGGGACACAAACGCAATGCTCTCGTCACCCCGTGAGGACCACACGCCTCTCTCACGCCTAGCAACGCTAGCGACAAAAGTAACTTCATGCTTATCCTCTGGGGTGTATGCACTTTGAACCCGGGCCTTTCACGCAAGGCAAGCACTCCGCTGATGAGTTGTAGCCCTAGCCATTTTTTACTTTTTATGATAGATTCCCACCAAGTTGGTCAGGCTGACCTAAAATTCACAATTCTCCTGCCTCATCCTCTGAGCAACTCACTCGGCAGGTATGCACCAATGTTCCTAACATAAGTACGTTTTTAAGATATTTAAGTTCAGAGGTCGGCTGGGAAGGCCTAGTTGTTACTATGAAACATAGTCCTCATATGGAGACCACGTCAGACACAAACGGCTCCCAGATATCTCTCATCTGATGTTCTGATTTCCACAGGTTCCCTGGGGTCTATGCATACTACATGGAGAAATCCAGAAATACAGTCATTGTTTTAAATTATGCCCGGCTGCTGCAATGCTGCTCACCGGGGACAGGATCAGCACTTCCTCCAGCATGCCCATGCCGTATGTGTTACCCACTGGTCCCGGAATAGGATCACCAATTTCTCCGGCATACCCATGCCGTATGCATTACCCACCAGTCCCGGGATTGGATCGCCAATTTCTCCGGCACACCCATGCCGTATGTGTTACCCACTGGTCCCGGAATAGGATTTCCAATTTCTCCGGCACACCCATGCTGTATACATTACCCACCGGTCCCGGGATTGGATCACCAGTTTCTCCGGCACGCCCATGCTGTATGCATTATCCACTGGTTAGGTTCTCGGTTATCAGGCTGACACAGAGCATGGTACTATACAAGTAACCCTTTCTACTTCACTAACCCCAAAGGACATTAGTAGTCGTGCTGCCAACTCATTACATAAATCGACACTAATCCTTGCTGTGCCCAATGTGTAGGTGGCTGTTAGACTTTCTCTGGGATCACCAGTCTCCAAATAATGACACAAGGCTTATTATTAATTACGAAAGCTTGGCCTTAGTTTAGGTTTGTTCCCAACTAGCTCTTAGGACTTAAGTTATTCTGTTTCTATTAATCTATATTCTGCCTTGTGGCTTGACTGTACGTCTGATTCCTCAGTGTCTCGCTGGCATCTCCCGCCCTCCTAGATCCTGAGTTACTCTCTCTGCCTGGAAGTCTGGCCGAACCTCTCCTGCCAGCTACGGCCCATTTAGCTTTTTATTAAACCAATCACATTGACACATCCTCATACAGGGTAAACAAGTATCCCGCACCAGTAGGTTAAAACCCTATCATGGGCACCTGCTGGAGCTCCCCCAGGGATCGGCGTATGAAGAAGGGATCACTGCTCATATACTTCCGGAGGACGCGCTGGTCCCACAGTCACGCGTGTGTTACTATATCTCCTTACATAGATGGCCAAGAGGTAGGTAGGTACAGGCTCCCGCGGAGCAAAAGCTGCCTGAAACTACACCCTGCCAAGGCTCCTCTCAACTCCGGAACTTCTGTCTGGCCTCACGTCTGCAAGGAGCGGATACAAACGCACCTTGCAGCCTGTTCTAGAGCACGGAGGCCAGTTGTCTGGGCATGTGGAACACTAGCCTCCAAGAATAGCCCCCATCATCTTCATCAAAGCAGCTCTGACTACTCACAAGAGACCCTCAAACTGAGCCTGTGGAAGGTTGACACTTTCTTGTAGAAGGAGTCATTGGATGAACTCCCACTTGAGATTTTGGTCTCTCCCTCCTGCATCTCCTAGTCAGCTGTATGTAATTTTGCCCTAATTGTTCCCAGCCTCATGGTCTCAGAAATAAATAGTATGGAAAGTTAACTGAGGAGGGGCCGGCCATGCTGAGTCATCATTCATGCTGGGATGGGACTTCCCTGGAGTCACCCAGGCCTGTAAGTGAGCTCAATAAACATACTGGTTCCTCAACATGGACTCTGATGGAATTGTGCCCTAGCTTGTGGGTGGTGCAGTATCAGAAGGAGGTAGATGTTTGTTTACATGTCCTTAGAGGAAGAGTCCCCACGCCAGGGGTGAACTTGTGGGAGTAGAAGCAAGCCTTCCTGAGACTGTCCTGGGTGTCAAGAGCTGCCAGCACCCTTGTTCTTCTCCATGGTCAATGTGGACAAGATTGTCACTGTGGGAGTGATGTTTAAACCACAGGCAGGCTGGGCCACCTTCGCAGACCAGCTGTTTGGTCATGATGCAAGAGACATGGCCCAAGTTCTGAATGTGGAACTATCTTAGGCTCAAAGACTCGAGCTAGTGAGAAACAGGTATTCTGGAGAAATTTAGGATTCTAGGTCAACAGTGAAATGAAACCCAAGGCCTTTTTTATCAGAACCGGAGTATCAGGCTACAGGAGACTTTTCACGAGACCTTGGCCAGCTCGGAACATCTGAGAAGAGAGGGCCGCAGAGTCGGATGGTCCCACGACTGGTCTCGCGGAGCTAGGGTCAGAACAAGAGGTAGTGCTGGACCCCAGACAGAGAAGGCTGTTTCCAGGCTCCCGTCTACTGAGAGACACAAGCACACACTCGTGTCCGGGGTCACGGACTCACAGCCAATGTGAGCAGCTCAGGAGGGGAAAGAGCTGTGGCTTCTGATGTGAGGGCTTGCAGTTAGGATGCTCAACAGAGCAAGCGCCTGAGAGTGAGTGTTGTCTCCCGCTCTCGTGTTTACGGTTGTGTGTGTGTGTGCGTGTGTAAGACAGACAGATGCACACACAACGAGAGAGAGAAAGAGAGCAAGAGAGAATTCTGCAGCCAGCCAATATCTCTGGGAGATGAACAAGATGGCTAACTGCAGTGAACTGGGGGCCTGGAAAAGAGAAATGAGGGAGGATTTGCTACCCTTGCCTGACTGGAGATCACCTCTCAGGCCATTGTGTGTAAACAAAGTAACTACAGCACTTCTTAGCGGAGGCCTCACCCTGCCAACAACAAAGATGTGGGAGCACTGGCTCTTTAAGGGCAGACCCTGCGACAGGCTGTCCTAGACAAAGCAGCATGGCCAAAGGGCAAGTCGGGGAGGAAGGGCTGCTGTTCTTCACTGGAAGAAGTCAGGACAGGGACACGCACAGGGCAGGATCCTACAGAGGCCATGGAGGGTGCAGGTTACTGAGTTGCTCAGCCTGCTTTCTTATAGAACCCAGGACCAGCAGTCCAGGGATGGCATAGCCCAACATGGGCTGGGCCCTCCCCTACTGATCACCAGATAAAGGAGAAGATGCTGGATCTCACTGAGCATGTCCTCAGCGGAAGCTCCTTCCTCTAATGACTTTAGCTTGTGTGAAGTTGACATACAAAACCACCAGTACAAGGGTACCTGCTAAAATACATCCATGTCTAAACTTTAGCTGCAGGCACGGGGGTGTTCACTCACGGTCACCTACCACTGTCAGCCTGGGGCAGGAGGGGCAGCTGCAGGGATGGGCAGCTGCAGGCACGGGGGTGTCACTCACAGTCACCTACCACTGTCAGCCTGGAGCAGGAGGGGCAGCTGCAGGGATGGGCAGCTGCAGGCACGGGGGTGTCACTCACAGTCACCTACCACTGTCAGCCTGGGGCAGGAGGGGCAGCTGCAGGGATGGGCAGCTGCAGCAGGGCAGAGTAGTGGCAGTTCCTTCTCCTCTGAGGACAGAGGGACACAGGTGACAGCGAGATGCAGTTAGAGATCATCACCCAGATAAAGAGATGGGGAAGGACCAAATACACAGGCGTCTGATAATAACCCACGAAGACGGGGGCAGACCTCGGGGACGTCTTGCTCCATTAGAAGCAGTGAGATGACTTATGGTTGAAGGTGGAAATGGGTAGCCCCCAGGTCATAGAAGCAAGTGTCTTCAGACTCCATACTCTAGAGTGCTGGTGTGACCCCAAGGGCGGGAGGGGGGCATCTGTACGCAGAGAGCTATGAGGTGTCAGGTGAGTATCCTCGGGAGCAAACAGACAGGACTGGTCTATGGAATAGCATTCTATACCACAGGCAGCATGGGAAATAGAGAAAAACAACAAACAACCGTCGTGCTTGTAACCCACAGAGTACAACAAGCTACGGAAGCGGACATGCAGCGGCGGTGGTGGCGGTGACAACGCACACCTTTTTTTAATCCCAGCACTCGAGAGGCAGAGGCAGGCAGATCTA
Source organism: Dicrostonyx torquatus (assembly GCA_028555095.1). Taxonomy (NCBI): domain Eukaryota; kingdom Metazoa; phylum Chordata; class Mammalia; order Rodentia; family Cricetidae; genus Dicrostonyx; species Dicrostonyx torquatus. Next base: position 1,710,359 of record JAQHUG010000020.1, on the reverse strand, counting down.
TGTGAGCTGGAGGCCAGCCTGGTCTACAGAGCGGCCCCAGAACTTCAGCACAGCCAGGCCTACACAGAGACACCGTGTGTGTGTGTGTGTGTGTGTGTGTGTGTGTGTGTGTGTGTGTGTGTGTGTGGTGGTGTGTGGGGGGGGTAAGACAAGCACCATAATCCACAGAAAGCATTTACTCAGTGCCCTGGAGCAGAGAAAGCAGTCCAGGAGAGACACTGCTTCCACTGAGCTATTCAAGGATAACAGAGGCCCTGGGGTTTGCCTGAGCCCCTGTCCTGCAGCTAAGAGACTAAACACAAACAGGATGTGAACAGATAATCAGCACTTCACAGAGGCTTAGACTGGGGACAACAAAATGGCTCTTCTCAAAGCCCAGGCTTCTGTGTTGCTTATAGAAGCCCCATTCTGAGAGCAAACACCTCAGATCAATAACCCAGGTTGCTCCGGGGCATCTCCAAGGTGGCCTGGAGTGGGAGCAGCCCCACAGGCTGTCACAGAAACCCACCATCACCCCAGAATCAGAGGGATGTCCTGAGATCCGGGTTTGGATTTAGGGTTCTCCTTGGGCTCCTAGCAGACAGCTCCCGGATGTGAAGGCCCTTCACCAGCATACAGTCCTCTGCTGGGGTGGGGGAAACTCTGGTCTGCCTCCTGCCCATCCCCCAACCTCCCAGTAGGAACACTGTCACAAGTCCTTTCTGTTCTATGAGGCAGGCAGAAAAAGAAGCTGAACTAGCTGCTACTTTTTTTTTTTTTGAGACAGAGTTTCTCTCTGTAGCTTTGGGGCATGTCCTAGAACTCACCCTGTAGACCAGGCTGGCTTCGAACTCACAGAGATCTGCCTGTCTGTCTCTCTGCCTCCTGCGTGCTGGGATTAAAGCCACCACCATCTGGCTTACTTTTTCAAGAAACCAGTGTTCTAGGTTTCTCTTTCTTTTGTGAAAGGAAACGGAAATTCTCAGTAGCACAGTGACCAAGTAAGATGGAAAAGGAATGCACATGAGTGCCAAGGACAGACAGACAGACAGATTTAGGCGGACCCAGCATTCCTCTGCTTTTCTCAGTCATTTCTCTCATCACTCAGAACATGGAGATAAGTAGGAGAAAGCTAAGCCTACAGCTCTCACCCATCCTTACAGCTGCCAAGGCTCCAGGAGTTTGCACGTCCTCTTGAGCAAGCCAGCGTGCAAGCCCAAAGCCCAGCCCTGGAAGCACTTGCTCTCTCGAGACTGGTCTCTAGACCAGTCTGACACAAGCAAGTCCTAGCAGGAGCTAGGACCACCCCAGACCTAGAAGTCCTCCTAGGGCTGTGCCCCAGGCAAGAAATAAACCTCCCTTGCGTTTGATCTTTAAACTGTGGACTGTTTGCTTTCGCTCCATTAACTGCCTCGTGAGACACACACAAGGAAAGGCAGCCACCTTTGGTACCGTGCGTGCGTGCGGTGAGTGTAAAAAGATCTGAGGGTTACAAGGCTTCACAATCAGAGGAAGACCTGCCAGCCTTGGAAGCTGGAGTCAGGCATCTGGAGGAAGAGGGTAAACAGTAGTGGACTCAGGAATGAGCAACACCGAGTCCGAAAGGGAAACCCTTGGATCTCCATCACGGCCCCCCATTGCCTGGGGCCAAGGCAAGGCCAGCACTGCCGGCTGCGGAGCTTCTAGTGATCATAAATATTCTCCGAACAAAGCATTACGTAAATGGGTCTGGCTGATTTCACCAGGAGATAAAAGGAGAGAGGAAAAGGATCCAGATTTCCTGGGCTTAAAACAATAAACTGAAACTGCTGGAGGACGTGGGGTCGGATGACCGGGAAAGGGTACTGTGGTGCTAGGTAAGGCAGAAACAGAAAGAACAACAAAACAAAACAAAACAAAATGGAAGCACGGAAACCCAATGGGAGCAGATCTGGGGACAAAACAGGCCTGGCGAAGGAGACATTATCAGGCAACAATATCAACAATGGGAAGGTAGGGAACAACCGTTTTTTGCCAACAGCACAGACTTCACCAGACCCTTTGGTTAGGACAAACTCACACCTTCAGCTCCCCAGGGAGTGGTGGGAGAGCTACAGTGAGCAGCACTCCGCAGAGCTGACCTGCCGTTGGGGCCCGCCTCCTTTGCAGCTCTCCATCCCAGGTCCTGTATTCCTAGCCTTTTCCCACCTTTGCCTGAAGTTGCATGGAGAGTGTTACTTAGTTTCAGTTTTGTAAATTAACCTTCTTTCTTTACTTGCCATGACTGTGTGATCTATCCCTGACAGGGCCGAGAGTCCGCCTTGGCAGGATCCTTCCTTTCCTCCTGCAGTAATGCCACTCATAGGCTTGGCCCAGACCGCAGTGGCCTGAGCCAGGCTTCCTGCTCTAGGCAAAGCCAAGCTCCATCCCGCTCGAGGGTACCCAGGCAGGGACTGGAAAGGAACAGAACAGAGTTGCAAACAGAAGGAGGAAGGCGCTTACAGGACTCGACACCCATAGCAAATGGCAGAGACCAAACACAGGCTGTGCTGCTTCTCCCGGCTTCCCTGTGCAAGATTAATCCAGTTCAGGACACAAATAAACTGTAAGTTCTAGTCTCAGTGGCTACTGTGAGAGATGAAACTGGGAATCAATTACACTAAAACTTTACTATTTGTAATGACAATATTATAAAGAGCTAGAACATGGACCTAACTGTAATGTAAGTCAAAGAATTCAGCTGAATGAAAATGCAAGGTAGATCATATCTAAAACACAGACCAAAGGTAGCTTATGGTTACAAACCACAGCGAGAACCTCTATTATTATTACAAGATGAACTTGAAAAGGTAAGGTGCGCACACGTACGTGACAACAGAAGAATCAGGATGAGCACACGTCTTTAGACAATCCTCCATGCCCTTTGGAAACCACTGAACACGGGCACAGCAACAAACCATGGCAACCCCCATCTCCACTTCTTAAGAAGGCTACTGTAGAGCCAATGGTGACTAGGCATGCCAGCCCTGGATCAGAGCTGTGCCCGAGACATCTCACAGAAAATTCACAGCTGCAAATACTGAGGGAAACAGAAGACCTCAAACCAGTAACTTAAGCTTCTACCTTAAGATCTGGAAAAAAGAAGAGCAAATGAAACCAAAAGCGGGCAGGATGGAAGAAACAGGATTATCACAGACATGAATGGGCGGAGAACAATGCGGGAGAGAGCAGCAAAACCAACGTTTTTATTTTTAAATAAAAAAAAAAAGTGTGTAAATGCTGGTGGCTTGCACCTGTGGTCCCAGCTACTTGGGAGGCTAAGGCACGAGGATCATTGGAGCCTATAAACTCATGATCAGTCTGGCTAAAAATGGATAATCTGACTCAAAAATGTATCGACAAAATGGACACATTAAATTAAACTAAGAAAACGAAGATTCGCATTGCTCAGATGAAGAATGAGAAAGGAAACATTACTCCAGAACACATTAAGCAACTGAGCATTAACAGTTAACGTAGACAAAATGGGGAAGTTCCCGCACACACACAAAGGACCAAACAGGACTCAAGAAGAAATCGAAAATCTGAACAGATCTAAAACAAGCAAAGAGAACGAACTAGCAAAGACTAAACAAAAACAAAAACAAACAAACAAACAAAAAAACAACTGCCCCCAAAGAGAAAACACTAGACCAGACTTGTTCATCATTGGTCTACCAACAATGTAAAGAATTAACAGTAATTCTTCAAAAAGTCTAAATACAAGAAAGGAACACTTCCTAATTCATTCTGTGAAGACAGTATTACGTTGGGTACCCAAAGCAAAGAGATCACAGGAAAAGACAAATATTGACCACATGTCATAAATATAGACACAAAACACCCTCAACAAAACGCTAGTGAAGGGCCAAGTGAGGCGGCGCACGCCTTTAATCCCAGCCCTCGGGAGGCAGAGGTGGACGGACCTCTATGAGTCTGAGGCCACCTGGTCTACATACAGAGTTCACTGCCAGCTAGGACTACACAGCTAGTCCCTGTCTCAAAAACAAAACCAAACAAAAACTAAGTAAACTGAACCTAAAAATGACTAAACGCATCATGCATTTGGTCAAGTGGCTATTCCGGAATGTAAAGCTGGGCAAACATCTGGAACCCAATCATATACCATAACAAGAAAAATAAGAAACAGAATTCACACGGTCAGATTACAGAAAACCATGACAAAATCTACCATCTTTTCATGATTGTAATGAACATTTAAGAAACCCCACAGCTGGCTTCACACTCAGGGCTGAAATACTGAAGGCCTCCCCTAGGGTCAGGAACAAGGAAGAAGGCTAGCTAGCTCTGTTTAGCAGTTTGCTAGAGGCCCCAAAGGGCAATTAGTCAAGAAAAAGAAACTAGGCATCTAGATTGCAAAAAACTCTCCTCAAGTGTACAAGCATTATCTTCTTACAACTATAAAAGAGGTAAGGACATCAGATATTCAATCGAGATATAAAAATATATTGCTCTTATACACCAGCAATGAACAATGTAAAAATCAAATTAAAGCTATGTCTGATTGCATTAAGATAACATAACTAGAAATAAAGATGGCAAGATTTCATATTAAGTCTAGGAAAGTCACAAGATATTTTCAAGTTTTGTGAGATGTAAACAAATGGGAAAAACTCATCTCATATTTTATGAATGGGAAGACGGAAAACACTGCTTAAACAGCCGTGTTCCAGAAGCTGACCTACAGACGACACAGTCCCTCTGGGGGATCAGCTCCTCTCTCTGCAAACAGTGACCCGCTGCCTCCAAACGCACAGGGCAAAACAAAGCCTTCCAAACAGCAAAATCAGCCTAGACAAACAAGACCGCGTAGAGCTAAGGTTTTCATTTCAAGACGTGCTACGGCACAAGTGGTAATCAAGACTGAGGTCCTGGCACGTGTGTCCTGAAGGTCCAGAAGAGGTGGCACGCATGTGGCCAACTGTTTTCAGAACAGTATCACGACAAGTCATTAAAAAAGGAAGCATCTTTTCCACAAATGTGGCAAATAGTTGCCATCCAAAGAACTCAGCTAGGGGCTGGAGAGATGGCTCGGAGGTTAAGAGCATTGCCTGCTCTTCCAAAGGTCCTGAGTTCAATTCCCAGCAACCACATGGTGGCTCACAACCATCTGTAATGAGATTTGGTGCCCTCTTCTGACATGCACGCATACATGGAAGGAATGTTGTATACATAATAAATAAATCCTATTTAAAAAAAAAAAAAGAACTCAGCTAGACCCTTCCTTCGTACCGTGGGCAAAGAAGAAAGGACAAAGGCCTCCGTGAGGGGCTTGAGGTTTGGAATCTAACAAGCAATGAGGGTGACCATGGTGCCAGAATTGGAAAGCGGTTCTCCAGAGAGATATTCAAACCAGAAACAAGAACAACAGAACTTAAAATGTGCTTCAGATGGTAAGAAGAGAATCTAGAGACAGCCCGCGGTGAGAGGAGTGGCTGCAGAATTCGATACAGGCAGAGCAGGTGACTTTCATCCACAATGTGCCAAGAACTTTATAGTTCAACAATAAAAATAGGAGTCACTCGATCTTTTCAGTGAGCCAACACCAAATAGAAAGTCTCAAGAGTCATCAGGGAAACAAAAAACAAACAAACAAACAAAACAGCCACAAGGCATTCAGGATCCTCACACACTGCTGGTGGGGTTGGAAACTGGTCCAGCCTCTGGGAGAGAGACTGGTAGTTCCTCAGGGACTGAACAGGGAATCAGAGTTATCTGAAAGGGTGGGGAACCTCAAATGAGAAAAATGCTTCTATAGGATCCAACTGTAAGACATTTTCTTAATTAGTGATTGATGGAGGACGACCTAGCCCAGGGTGGGTGGTGCCATCCCTGCACTGGGGGTCCTGGGTTCTATAAGAAAGTAGGTTGAGCAAGTCATGGGGAGCAAGCCGGTAAGCAGCCCCCCTCCATGGCCTCTGCATCAGCTCCTGCCTCCAGGTTCCTGCCCTGACTTCCTTCGAAGATGAACAGTGGTGCTATGGGAGTGTAAGCCAAACCCTCTCCTCCCCAAGTTGCTTTTTGGTCACGTGTTTCCCTGTAGCAGCAAAGACACTAAGACGGGGCCCTTTTCATGCTTAGGAACACGGCTCCAGAACTCAGAAGAGGTCACCAAAAAATCTGGTTTTTGGTGGTTATCCCAACACTCTGTGTTCCAGACGTGAAGAAACAACGCAAACGCCGTCAGAGGATAAAGGGTGAGCGGACCACGGGGGACCACTGAGCTGCAGAGCACATGGAGGGCTGACTGCAGGATCCACACCACTCTACGCAAAGAGGCCAGCCACAAACCCCACAGGGTCGCATGATTCCACGTACAGGAAATTCCCTAGAACTGTGGGGGGAGAGATGGAGAGGCAGCACTCAGGGTGACGGCTACGGAGAACAGCACTCCTTCAGGTTCTCAGACTGACTGCACCAGTGAACACCTTAAGAACCACGGCACCGCCATATTTCATGGTAACGCAGAATGTTATGTAAATGCTGTACCAGCCGTGCTTCTGAAAAAAAAAACGCAGGCAGGCAATGGAAATGCCAAGGGGTCCAGACCCCCAAAGATCTTTCTCCAGAAGTCACATGAAGTCGAGAAAGGAGACTACTCAACAGAGTCTTGGTGTGGCAGTGGGACTCAGTCATCCCAGCACCAAGAAGTGAGGCTGGATGCAGAAAGCGGTTTTAGGCCAACTCTGGCCACCTCGACGTTTCCTTGCTTTCATTGCCACAAAACTGTGAAGCAATTTTAAAGTCCAACTCAGTCAGCTCAAGAATCCCGAGAAGAGACCTAATAGACATCGGCACATTTATTTAACAATATTAAGTTAATGGAGAAAAGAAGAGCAGGTTATGGGAGAAGAAGGATAACTACACCTTGCTAGCTTTTCACATGAAGACTTCATACAACATAATAGGAAGAATCTCTAGCACTCCAATCTTGGACTTGGGACTTGTAGAAGCCCAGGGAATAAGAGCTTGCCGTGAGGCTGTCAGCTTATCTTTTGGTTGAGGCCACCCAGATGGGGCAAGACAATCAACCATACAACACAAAAAACAGAGAGAGACGAAGAATGAAGAAGCGCTTGGCGCTGATAGAGATCTTCGCCTGGCATCCACAGGTTGACCTTGCATTGGCAAGGACTTGCATTTGCTTCTGTTTTTTGAGAACAGCTCATGGGAAATGGAATGAAGGGTCAGCTACAGAGGCGCTGGGGCAGGGCAGAGGGAGGACTGCCTCCTGTCTTAGGGCTACACTCATTTTGTTCCATCAGGAAGGACTCCAGCACTGGCTTCCTAGACTTAGACGGCAAGCCAAGCACAGTGCTACAGTTTGCAGTCCTCCACCCATCCCAGATCCACACCAATAAGCGTCCTTCGGCAGAGCCCTTGGAGCACTCGGAAAGGAAGGTGTGTGTGGTTTGGACAAAGACGGTCACACCGGTTCTTCCCATCATCAGATCTAATTTTAAAATCTCTGATTGGTTGACGGATTTATTTCAATGCATGTGAGCACACCTGAGCCTTCAAACAATTAACATGAAATGGGTCATAGTTTCCTCAAAGCTTGTTTGTAAGGACATTAATTTATAGGTGGGATGGTGGATTCCCACAGCTCGCTCAGAGGTGGGAGGAGCTTGTCAAAGTGGTGCTGATGTTGGACGCTTCTACATCCACTTGTCTGCATTGCCACAAAAACTGGACGGAAAGGAGTTTTAAAAACTGACTCAGAAACCTCCCAATCTTTGAAGGACAGGCCTGATTAAATAAATAGATACTGGCACATTTGTTTAACGACATTTGGTACCACAGAGTCTTAAGCGGATTTCAGCTGGTGGTGCGAGAACAGGAAGTGTTTCGTGAGGCTGGCTATCCTGAGAGAGAGCAATGCAAGACACACATAAGTGTCTACAGCCAAAAAGTAAATGCATGTTCCTGATCTGCATACATGCTTGATGGGATACAAAAAACCTTAATAATGCATCTGTTGAGACAGGAAAAAGAAGTTATGGCCTAACAACATTCAGAAATCTTGTACTATATGCATCATCAACTTTAATTTTTAAAGTAAACACTAGATTCATTAAATTATATCTCCCCATATGGAGTGGCTGCAATGCACAATCCTCCTCATAAGCCTCACTGCATTTTATATTGTATTTCTTACAGATTTATATTGAGTTATATTTTAATGCAAACAGATATTTCTTTTCTTTTTAATCTTATATTTTCTATTTCAATTATTTTTTTTTACATTTCATACATGTAAATCCATTTCCTCTCTAACTCACTCATAACCCCCAACACAGTCCCCTGCCAACTTTATATTTTTAACAACCCACTGAAGTCCAGTTAGTGCTACCCATGAAATGTTTATTTTCAACAAGAAAAAGCCTATAATCTAAAGAAGTGCAAAGGACTTTGTTCCCACGGGGAAAAACTAGCTGTAGTGGTGAATCTAAGTGCCCCACATTGCACATTTACTCAGAGCACAGCAGGATACTCCTGAGTGTTCACACTGCACACTTACTCAGAGCACAGCAGGATAATCCTGAGTGTTCACACTTCACACTTACTCAGAGCACAGCAGGATAATCCTGAGTGTTCACACTGCACACTTACTCAGAGCACAGCAGGATAATCCTGAGTGTTCACACTGCAC
>JAQHUG010000020.1:1625448-1643672 GCA_028555095.1 Dicrostonyx torquatus | reverse complement strand
GGATTCAAATTTAATCCTCAGGTGTGAGGATGCAGCCAGGGCATTCCTTTTCACATAGTCAAGGCTGCTGTAGACATCTGGGCATTGTGTAACCCTGGGGGGGGGCGGGGGGTTACAGCTAATGCCGAAGGCAGTGGTTCAGCACATGTATGGGGAATTCGCCTTCCTAACATGCTTGGAAATCCTAACCAGTAGGTTTTCTGGAGGGGTTGGATCTGGAGAGAAATTGGTGGAGCGAAGCCAGGAATCCACGCAACAGGCTGATATCTTACATTGTTCTCCCGGAACGAACTGCTTACGCACAGATAACTGGTAGCCGTTGGACTGTGTGGATATGACTTCGGGGCAACAGTTACCTCCCGTGTAGGAGAGCAGAGGTCATTCCAGCTGAATATTTGAGCAATACACCTCTGCAAGAAGCAAAGATTGCTGGGTGTGGTTGCCCATCACGGCACTCCAGAAGCAGAGGCAGGCAGATCTCTGAGACGGAGGCCAGCCTCACCTACAAAGAAAGTTCTAGGCCAGCCAGAGCTACGCTGTGAGACCCTGTCTCAGCAAACGGGCAGACAAAGGTGAAGCAAACACCTCAGAATATGTCCCTGCATTTCGAAGCACTTTCTCTTTGATGATTCTCCAGGGTCTCTGGCCTGCTGGCTCCTTCAGCCTCGGCACTGATCCCTTGGTCGGCTCTCTGCTCCAGCCTGGAAGCTGGAGTGCGGCATGGCTCTCACATGGGCACCGCCGGGCAAGCTAAAGCGCTTCCAGGGGCTCCTTCTCCAGTCAGAGTGCCTTGCTTTGGGTCTAGGACATTTCCCTCAGAGTCGGGGCCTCTTCATGTTTATAGGATTTTCCCCTACCCTGCTCTTATAGAAACACCAAAGCCAAGGAGTAGATGTCAGGAGATTCTGCTCCAACAGGGACTCTTTCCTCACACATGGAGACCCTGTGGGAAAAGGGGCTCACACGTGTATGTGCTGTTTCTACAACAGCACTGAGTTCAAACCCACCTTCTGTCTGCAGGGACACTTGCTACCTTCTCAGCGCTTCCAAGTGTCTCTCTGGTGAAGGGTTTCACGTATTCTCGTTCACTTTGTGTACAATTAAGATAGGGTGGGATAAGGGACAAGTCACACAGTGTGGGATGGTGCACTACTGCTTGGTATGGGACCCAATCCTCCTACCCATAGGACTGGGCACGCATGTACTCAGCCGCTGAAGCCTTAAGATACGCTGATACGACACAGAGACGACACTGTTCACACCTTAGAGGCTCACATGATCTAGAGACAAAACTGGATTTTTTTTCACACTTGGTATACAATGGGGGCGGGGGTGGGGAGGGGCGACAGTGCTGTTCCACTTAGATTCTGATGTAATCCAATAAAAAATCTCGAGGCAGTTGACATTTTTTAAAAAATCAGTTTTGTTTCAAGAGAACTTTCAAACATGTCTGAAACTCAGCAAAACCCTCCCGTTCACCTCCTCAGCCCAGCGGGGCTTTGTCTGGGCTCTGCCCTTGAAGAACAGACTCGGACTGACTGCAGGACCAGAATCAGGCTCCATTCCAAACACAACTGGCTTCTCATTCACCCGGCAGGGGAGGTCAAGGACGAAACATTTACCCCTCTCTCTAACGTGCATTTTCGCTACTGTGAAATGGTGGGGAATCTTCCGCAGCCAACTGTGTTTATTCTTCAAAATTTCTTCAGTTAACTACTTCAAGGGGAAAATCCGCAGCTTGGTTTGGGCCTCCCTTGGTTTGCCACCTCAATGAGCAAGGCTCACGCCCTAAAATGAAGCCCTCTGCTTGGATAGATGCCCCTTGTGGTTAAATATAAGCTATATTGTCAGGGTATCATTTTCAAACATAAAACAAAAAAAAAAAAAATGAAGGAAATTCCCAAGTGCCCTGAAGCAGTATTGTTCAGAAACTGAAAGGAAGCTGAGTCACACTTATAACTCGGGAAGGCTTTCACGGGCTTGAGGAAGGTTAATACTGGGTACTCCAGAGCGCTTCTTAGAAGGTGCCACTCATTTCTTATCTACAAAACCATCTTTCAAAGGTTATCCCACTTAAACCGTGCCATGTGTGAGCTGGTTGCGCTCCTAGACACAGAGGCAGCACTCCTGTACCTTATGGTGCTGCCTCCATCACCTTCCGGAATCTCCCTCTCCTCATTTATTGGTACCCTGTCTGTTTTTGCCACGTTTCCCCCAATACTTCATCTCCATGAAGCCTTCAGAAGCCCAGCAGATGGAGTGTCTTCTGTTCAACAGCATCTCTTGCAATCTCTTCTCCCTTTTTGACCTGACGGAGGATTAGTCTTTCCTCCTCCATCCCCTGGGATCAGTCCTGCAGCTCTGCAGACATATGCTTGAGTGTGTGAGGGACAGGACGGGTGGCCGTGCTCTGCAGGACAAGATGACACGTGAGAACAGCTTCCCGACACAACTTTATCCCTTCAGGTCCCTAATAACGGGACATTTTGGAAGAGCGCATGAGAGCACTTCGTTTTTTGCTGAGTGTATCCAAATTGTGTGCGGGCTTCTTGGATACATTTTGCACTTTGTCTGAGTGCTTGGAGACAGAAGGCAGGAGGAGAGGAGAGGCTCAAGAGCCCAGGTGCTCAGTGCTGCAGCCCATAGGGCCACACAACGGGCTGCGCTTGCTCAAGCATCTCAGGGCATGAGGGCATTCCTGAGAAGGATGTTACGGTCTGGAAGGAACACTTTTAAAGTTACAGACCAGTCAACACTGATGAGCTCACCTGGGGGCTAGAATGAGGCCTCTGTCCATTGTCCGCACAGTCAAGTTATCCTCCCTTAGTCCATGAAGTACTGGCTCCTGTCACTGTGGATCTCAGCTGTTCAGAGGTGGCATCTTTTTGAATCAGTGACATCTTTTGCACCCCCGGTACATGTTAGCGTTTGTGATGGCAGATGACCGAATCAAAGCCTGGGGCTGCTCAGCAGGACTGAGGAGTTTAGCAGCTCTGGGCAGATCCAAGGGCATTTGCTGAATGACAGCCCGCTGAGCACCTGTCAGTGCGCCATTCGTGATCTGTAGTTGGAACCGCCATAGTTATCACCACCCACCTAGGACCCTGGGTCCCCAAAAGATGCAGTAAGAAAGGGGCCCTCCCTGGTTCTAGGAGATGCAGGCAGCCCATAGTTGTTTTGCATCTAAAGTTGATGACTGCTTCAACCGCTCGGTAATTGTCTCTGTTGGACACTTTGAGCATCATCCCTGAGAGCTCTCCCCATGAAGAACTGTGAGGTGTAATGCAGCTGCTTAGGAGGTAACCCAAGAAGGCAGGCGAAGAAGGAGAGGGCACAGGAGGAAGAGCTGCTGCCTCTGAGGTGCGGAGCGGCTCGGGCCCCCACATGCTAACACTCTTCTGTCAGCTTCGAGGATGAGGTAGAGCGCAGCTCTTGGAGATCCCAGCCAGACCTAAGAATGGCTACCAGGACCTCAGCAGAGCGGAGCAGGGTGAGAACAAGCGGCTGTAGGCCTAGATCCTTAACCGTGTTGGTTGGCTGGTGGATCGGGAGTCCTGATTTCTTTTTTTTTTTTTTTTAAATATTTATTTATTATATATACAGTGTTCTGTCTGCATGTATGCCTGCAGGCCAGAAGAGGGTGCCAGATCTCATTACAGGTGGTGGTGAGTAACCATGTGGTTGCTGGGAATTGAACTCAGAACCTCTGGAAGAACAGTCAGTGCTCTTAACCACTGAGCCATCTCTCCAGCCGGGGAGCCCTGACTTCTGCTGACTGGACTTGGTGCAGGAGAACAGCTCCCTTACAAGCAAGATCACCTTTCAGGACCATCGAGGCAGCTCTCGTTTCCAGTATTATCCCTCACATATTATCTCCTTGGATGATGCGGGGATGAGCGGGGTACACAGTACAGAACCTCTGGCGGGCGATTAGTGAACTGCACCTGGCAGGACGCTGGGCTAGAGACCCTCGGTACTGTCAGTGTCCCTTGGCTTAAAAGCCTTAGAGCAATTTGAATGCAGCAGAGGTCAGGCCCTGGCCATCAGGAACCATGGTCTCCTGGGCTCCAAGTAGGGAGGTCAGTCCTGGGGCAAGGCAGGCGGGAAGGAAAGAGTCAGCGGTGAACACCAGTTAAGCGGTGACCTCCTGCACGTGGAGCAAATATTGAACATTGCTGGAATCTGTGTGATGTTCAAGGAGGGGTGGTTGACTTTGAGGTGGGAGTGGATATGGACCCAGGAGGCCACGGAGCACTGGCCCTCACAGCCATTCTTTGCTAGAATCTTTCCCGTTGCTGTTTGAAAACAACGTCTCTCCAAATGCCCAAGTCAAATATCCAAGAGCACAGACTCGTCCAAGTTCCGCCTTCAGCGAAGAGAGGCCGGGCTGGCTCTCCAGCAAGGTATCCACAAGGCGAGTCGAGAGTCAAAGACTTGTGCTTCCCTTAAGACGCTCCCGAGGCACACTGGGTAAGGGGGAGCACTTCTGGGAACCAGGAACCCAAGATCAGTTCCCTTCCTTGGCGCCATGGATGGTTCAGTGACTCATGGGGTGTTTTGTGGTCCAACCCTTGTGTTCTAGAGTCCCGACTCCGGGCTGGACTGACCTCAGGTGAGGGCAGAGGAAGCCTCAGAGCCGATAAGATCTGAACAGCTTCAACTTCCTGCTGAGAGGGTTATTGTAGTTTTGTGCCGTGTGATCAGCTGCAAGTTAAGTTTGTGTTGGAATCGTCTGTTTGTGAAATGGAACACTGCGATAATTTTAATTATCGTGCTGCCCAGGTGGACACCACTCCAAGAGCTGAATGCTAGGTCTGCGCATGGGTGAGCTACGCTGACCTGACTTTCTTGGCTCTAGGCCCTGTTTCGGAATTGTCTCCATCCCCTGTATTCAGTGACCTTACTGTGAAGTCCGGTGGAGACACGTGTGATTACGTGGGAGATACTTCAATTCTTCTTCCAACTCTTTGGTGCTATCTGTTTAAAACAGTAGCTACTATCAAAAATTATCATAACCTACTTTTTGGCAGGTGCTTAATTAACCCCCCTAAACTACTATGAGATTTAGCTAGGTGAAGTCCATGCTGCCTTGAATTAGTTTCAGCATATCACAAGCAGGGAAGATTTGAGCAGAACATATACAGCATTTCAAATGCTCTAATTAAAAAGGAGGGAAAAAAATTAGAATTCTTTTCCCTACCTGCAACAACCTTATGTATTCAGACATACATATTTGTGGATATTCTAGTTTATCCACAAACTAGAAGAAAAAAAAATCTTATCAAGAGTTAAGTCGAAGACACCCAGAAAAGCTCTCTCACAGGACTGAGATTTTTCTCATTAACACTGAACAAAATCCAGATTAGAAACCAGAGTTTTTCGAGCAGTGTGAGGGCTTGTGCGCCTGCTGCTAATAGAGTCACAGCGACACACTCAGTCACTGGCACCAGACACTATGCCTTGCTGGGAAAACTCGCTGTTCCTCTGTCAAAGCTTAACCAGGAAGGAAGGCAGCAGAGTGTCTCAGATGCGTCCAACAGACTCAGTGACCCCCAGAGTTGCTCAGGTGATCCTCTCCAGTTGTGATGGTTTGAATGAGAATGGCCCCATTCTCATATAGTTGAATATCTGGTACTCAGTTGGTGGAACTGTTTGGGAAGGACCAGGAAGGTGTGGCCTTGTGGGAAGAGGTGTGCCACTAGAGGTTTTCAAAAGGCCCGCACCATCTTGAGTTTCTCTCTGCCTCTTGCTTGGGGATTAAGATGGGAGCTCTCAGGTACTAGTCCAGGTCCATGCCTGCTACCTGGTGCATCTGCCATGCTCCCTGTCACGAGGGTCACAGATTCGAACCCTCTGAAATGAAACCAATCAATTCTTTCTCCTATAAGGTGTCTTGGTCCTGGAGTCTTATTACAGCAGTGGAGAAGTAGCTAAGACAGATATATCAGGGCTATTACTATCCCCACATTTAGAGTGGAAATCAAAGCTCAGGTAGCTGTCTGGATTGAGGGGCTGTTTACAGCAGGCCTAGTGTGCACACGAGGTGGAGGCTTACATGCTACACGCCCTCTGAGGGGGCAGGGCATTTGTTATTGTTCTTGATGGGTAGAAGTTTTTCCGACTCCCAAGGCACCCTTGCTCTCAGGAAGCTGTCACCTCCGACCTGTGATTATTTCACAGTCACTAGTTATGACCACACTTTTGATAACAGAGATGTGTGGGTACAAGTAAACACTAATCCATACCCTTTCTAAACTCAGCATAACACACCTGCGGGGCGCCTGAACCCCTTTGAAAAGGAGGTCACATAAGCCTGACACTGGCCTGGAGACTTAGGATCGAGATGTCCCCTGCGCCTGTGTCCACAGAAGCCTGGGTGAGCCTGCCCCCATTTCTAAGGATTTCTATTAACTAACAAGCTGCTATATCTTAGGGTTAGTCACCAGAAAGAACTAAGAAACTTACTACCAGATCAGTTTGCTCAAAAACAACGTTAGAGCTAGAGACGTGGGTTCAGCTGTTAAAGGCCACGGTTAGCCACCAAAATGTCAAGTTACTTTTTCTCCATCGATGAAAAACCTAGACTCCAACTTGCCTCCTGGAATGACATAGACAGGTCTAACTTTAGTATTTATCTTACATTGTTTTGAGTAATGTGTCAATTGTACAAATTGATGGGCTTCACTGTGACTTATAAATGCATGCCTGTTTACCGATCAAATCCAGACATTTTCTACACTCCTACCCTCTTCCTGTATTAGCCACACTTCTCATTTCTGGGACAAAATACCTGGCTGAAAAAAACTGAGGGGCATATTTTGGCTCATGGCTTCAGAGGGTTCAGCCCATCATGGTGGAGGAGCCATGGTGGCAAGAGTTTGAGGCGATGGTCTAAATTGAATTAGCATACTCCCTGCATCTGTGCCAGTCTGTCTCATTCAACATCACTGTAGCCCTCAAGTAACTATTTCTGGAGGGGGCTTTTTATAGGAATGGGAATTATCTGACTTCACTTGGCAAGGATGAAGCCATGTTTTAGGGGGAAAGGGATGGGAAGCTGAGTGACTTGTCCTGACTCAAAGGAGACGTAAGTGGATTGCTGTGAACATGTGCCATGAGCACCAGGACCGAGCTCTGTCAGAAACCAGCAGATAATGTTCCATACAGGTCATTTCCCCCAGCTGCTACGGTGGCATGTGGCCTCTGGACTAGGAGGCCCTCCTTGCTCACTGGGGCTGTTTGTTGAGCATCCGTGATGACATGGTTGCGCCACGGGGCACATAATGAAGAGACTGTCATGTACTAGGGGCCTCAGGTGACATAGTCCCCCACTAGATGTCACATCAGCAGGTCTTGGGTAGGCAGGCCTGGGAAATCAATTACAACACAGCTCAGAGCAACCTCAACTTACCAGACACCAGAGCAACACATCAGTCTGAGGCCTCCCATGGACCTTGGTCCTTGCTTCCACCAAGACCCAGAGTCATGGGTCTCGGTGATGTCATCCAGGAAAGAGGTAAGAGAGGGAAAGAGCCAGGGAAGATGGGGAACAGGAGTGAAGAGCGGCGCGTCCCGTCCTAACGGGGAGCAGTTTTAGGTTGTGCTGCCGAGAGGTAAAATATCTGGAGGCAGCAATGTGAGCCTAGAAGGGGGCAGGCCTGGAGATGAAGGCTGCTAACAGACAGAGCCTTGCTCTTTCCCATCTGCCTCTTCTTTCTCAGCCTTTCCCAGAGCTTTGGACTGAACCGTTTCCCCGAAGCATCGAGGCCGGGACTCTGAGCCTTAAGCAGTCGAGAGAGGATGCATATGAGAGCCAAACAGGAAACAGGACCCCAGTCCTACAATCACAGGAGTGGAATCTGACACTGCCATGTACAATCTTGTCAGTCTTTTCAAGACCCCCAAGCAGAGTACCTAGGCCGGCTGTGACCAGATCTGACCAGCAGACATAATGGGCTGCAAAACAGGGTGGTCTCAAACGATATTTCTGGTTAGTTATTAGGTGGTAGAAGAAAACCTGTAGCACCACATTGCTTAAAGGCTCCGGGGCAGGGGATGTGCAGCCCTCTTGGAACTGCACAGGGCTCTCTGTGGTTGAAGTGCGCATGTCCATGCTTGTCGGCATGCTTGAGGAAAGAGAGGCATTTGTCAGGGTTTTTAGAATACAGTTGCCCTGGAGGTAGAATGCACACTCTGGGTCAGGTGGAAGATGTCTCAGGATGCATCGGGTGGTGCTCGTGCTGCACACTCTGGGTCAGGTGGAGGACGTCTCAGGATGCCTCGGGTGGTGCTCCTGCGTGGGGAGCTCAGCACGGTTCAGCTATGGAAGCAGCAATGCTGGGCACCAGCACAGGTAGGGAGGTGTCTCCACCTGCTGCTACCGCTCCAGTTTGTGCAAACGACGCCAACATTCATCAGTTGAGTGTGGGCAAGTTAGAAAATATTGCCCTCTTTTTCTGAAGCATAATCATCATAACCAATCTCATACGACTTCCCTATATTCTTAAGAGCTTCCTTTTCTTTGTCTTCTGAAGGATTTGTAGAGATTAAGTGGGCTGTAGGCACAGTTTGCAACACTGCAGGAGAGAAACTGATCTCATTACTACTGACTTCAATCATAGCAGGATAAACAGATTAGCCATGGTTATCCTAATATAGTACAGACAAGCTTTGCTTCTATATAATTCTCTATTTGGAACAGAACTTTATGCAAAAGTTATGAGTTGCGATTACTGCACCTGCCCTCATCCCGCCACCCCCTCCCCTGCTCCACACTAATGTTTAACCCCGCATAGGCGCCTGCAGAAACAACCGGCAGGCACCAGGAGAGGAGGCATCCAAGTTGCCTCATTTTAAATTGGAGATGTTCCCTAGGATATTACCAAGGATAAATGCGGCAGGGACTAAAACTGAGGATCAAGTGTGTTACGTCAGAAACAAACATGGGACTTCATGCACAGAAGAGACGGAGGGTCGAATGAACTCGTGCCTGAAGACTGGGTCCAGTGTACCTAGCCCCACCTTTCTAGGGTTGTTTTAAAAGGTAGCATAAAGTGTGGGGAATAACAGGATTCATATGATATTTACACACATGTCTATTTTATACGTTGGTCATGGGCACCTTCCACAACCCTTCACTGTAGACGGTTTTTCTTTGGGCTACAGCTCACAGATAATGACCAGAGATTTATTATTAATTATTAAAGCTTGACCTTAGCTTAGGCTTGTTTCTAACTAGTTCTTATAACTTAAAGTAGCCCATATCTCTTAACCTACAGACTTTCTCTGTAGCTTTGGAGCCTGTCCTGGAACTAGCTCTTGTAGACCAGGCTGGTCTCGAACTCACAGAGATCCGCCTGCCTCTGCCTCCCGTGTGCTGGGATTAAAGGCGTGCGCCACCACCGCCTGGCTTAACTTACATTCTTTGATGTGGCTTGGTTACTCTGGACGGCCCATCCTGATTCCTCTGGGCCTGGCTGGTGACCCCACCTTTCTTCTTCCCAGATCTCTCCTGCCTGGCTACTGGCCATTCAGCTTTCCATTACGCCAATCAGCAACTCATCTTCAGAGTGTACAAACGTCCCTGCCCTGCTCCCCTTTTCTGCTCTCCCACTCCTCTGTCTGAGGGACGATTCCACACTTCGCACTGGGAGAACAGAAGAAACATCACAAAGTTAAACTGATCTCTCGTTTGGTTTGAGAAAGGAAGGAGAGTGTCCAGAGCTTCTGAGAAAGCCAGCGAAGGGACGACGCGTCCTGTCCATCAACAATGAATTCATTTGCTCAGCAAGATGATATAAATCAGTGTCCAACCTTGACTTCACTGGGCCACAGTGGATGGTGTGTCTTGGAGCACATATTAAACACACGAAATACTAACAAAGACAGTGCACATAAAAAATACCTGCGTATAACGTTCAGGATCTCTACCACTACCACAAATAAGGCACCCCAAATAACAACAATTATGAAGCACACAGGTCCCAAGTTTGCTATTACTAATAAAAAACCACATATATAATGAAACTTCATTAATTAATTTATTTCATATAAAAGAGGGCGGCATAAAACCAGCGGGATACTTGCCATTGAATCTGAGAAGATCTGACAGATGTAGCCGCAGGTCTCAATGCGTTCCTAAGGTTGGTGTCTCATCAAGTATTTGTTCTCATTTTGCTCTAAGTCTGTTTAAGTGTGTTCCATTCTTGAAAACAGCTGCTTAAATATAGGATGAACCTATGACTGAAATAGGGGCACCCGTCTCCAGGAGGATGGACCTGTGACTGAGATACGGGACACCTGTCTCCAGGAGGATGGACCTGTGACTGAGATACAGGACACCTGTCTCCAGGAGGATGAACCTGTGACTGAGATAGGGACACCCGTCTCCAGCATGGACCTGTGACTGAGATGGGACACCTGTCTCCATGAGGATGAACCTGTGACTGAGATAGGGGCACCCGTCTCCAGGAGGATGGACCTGTGACTGAGATAGGGGCACCCGTCTCCAGGAGGATGGACCTGTGACTGAGATAGGGGCACCAGTCTCCAGGATGGACCTGTGACTGAGATGGGGGCACCTGTCTCCAGGAGGATGAACCTGTGACTGAGATAGGGGGCACCTGTCTCCAGGAGAATGGACCTGTGACTGAGATAGGGGCACCTGTCTCCAGGAGGATGAACCTGTGACTGAGATAGGGGGCACCTGTCTCCAGGAGGATGAACCTGTGACTGAGATAGGGGCACCTGTCTCCAGGATGGACCTGTGACTGAGATGGGACACCTGTCTCCAGGAGGATAAACCTGTGACTGAGATAGGGACACCTGTCTCCAGGATGGACCTGTGACTGAGATAGGAGAACCTGTCTCCAGGAGGATGGACCTGTAATTGAGATGGGGGCACCTGTCTCCAGGAGGATGGACCTGTGACTGAGATAGGGGGCACCTGTCTCCAGGAGGATCGTCCTCTGACTGAGATAGGGAGCACCTGTCTCCAGGAGGATGGTACCTATAATAAAAAGAGGCAGAAAAACCTCTCCTCGTGGAACATGGTGGAGCAGGCCTTTAATCCCAACACTGGAGAGGCTGAGACAGACGAAACTCTGAGTTCAAGACAGCCTGGTCTACAGAGGGAAGTCTAGCCCACCTTCTCTCAACCGTTTTTAAATTTGAATGTTAGGCTGCAGAGCTATGCAGTTTGAAAACACTGGACATCTGTTTGAGAATTGGCAGGGGATATATTTAAGTCGACTGAAAATTGAGTCAAATAGACTTAAATACTGATAATTTCCTGGAAATGTTTTCAAAATCAAATATCAAAAGACCAAGGTTGCATCTTCCTCCCACAACACTGCATGTAGTCAGTGTATCAAAATCTAGAAAACTCCCAGCCTTAACTGGAACCCGCCATAATTTCAGTTTCATATAAAAGCTGTCATGGTTTGAAACGGATCGATAAGTTGGTTTTCATCTTGACAACAAATGCTTAATTCATTTAGACAAACAAATAAATCCAATAAAAAATGCTAAATCTATAAATGTATTTTCCTTGTCAAGTTCTGGCATAGACTTTGTTTTGATATCATAAAAGACTAGATGATAATATATTACAAGTCATATTTGGCCTCAACTTAGCTATCTTACTTCTGAAAAGTAAGTGATATTGGCAGTCAGCACAGCTTCCGGGCATTTCTGGAATCAACAATGACTTAATCTTTGGTTCTTATGAATGTCAGTCTTGATGATTTGTATGATCTTGTCCATTTTAAATAATTCTATGTATATATTTCTTGATGTATTATGCCATGATACCTCATTAAATGTGAATTTTGGGTGGAAATTGTATCAACTTCAATTAGTTTTATAAGTCCCTCTCTTATCTGTCATCACCAGGACACCAACAATAACTATACAAGGTATGCTTATAATGAACACATACTGTTGCTTTAACTTTTTTATGTGCATGAATGTTTTTCGTGTGTGTGTGTGTGTGTATATATATATATCTATATATCTTTATAAACCATGTGCATACCTGATGTCTACAAAAGAAGGCATCTGACCCCCTGGAATTAGAGTCATGGATGTTTGTGAACCCAAATGGGGGTACTAGGAACGGAAGCTCGTCCTCTGCAAGATTAGCAGCTGCTCTCACACTGCTGAGCCATCTCCACCGCACCCACTTTAGCATGTTTTCTTGCTCATACAAACCTTTTGATTTAGCTCTGTTCTTTAATACAACTAAAGCAGCCATTTCTTTAATGGCATTGTATTAATTCCCAATACCTCTAGTAGACCTTAGCATTAGCAAGGTCATGAATAGAATTGAAAAGAAAAAAAAAAACCCCTCTGCTCTCCAAACTTCTTTTGGAGACTTTCCCATTTCCTCGGTTTGTCTGGCTATCGTCTACGCAGACAAGCTCACCTTAGAAACCTCTCCCTTTTCAGTGTACATTGTATCTGCCACGCTTTCCCTTTATCACTTAACAAATTCGCTATCAGAAAATGGTTTTGTCTTGTTTCTGTTATCAAAGATGTGACCATATAACTAGCTTTTACAACATAATCTGAGTTGTAACTTAATTTTTTTGGGTGGGTGGGGGTTTAGATTTGGAGAGATGGCTCAGTACTTGGGGGCAGATGCTGCTCTCTCCCCCAAAGGACCCCAGTTCATTCCCAGCACCCACACAGTGGCTCCAGGAGATCTGATGCTCTCCTCTGGCTTCCATGGGCACCATGCGCAGACATGTATCAGGCAAGCACTCAAAGGAAATTTGCTGGGAATCTGAATACATCCCCTCTAAGGGCACGGTGCTGTCTACCTGCCTTAATAGATAAGCAGTCATCTGGCTCTCTGCTTAGCAAACTTCTTCCTCCTGTGATCTTTCCTCTTTGGGGTTTTGTTTTAGATGCCGTAGAAGCCGTGCTGGGATTAACAGAAAGATCATAGGTAAGGGACTACATCTAGTTTTATTATGAAAATTAACTGACAGGAGAACAGAAAGCAGAGTTTGGGCAAGTTGAGGGCTGTTTATGACATGTGGTGGATGATGGATGGCATGACCGAGGGGCAGAAATACCTTTATTACTCACATGAGAATCCTTCTCTAGCTTCTAACGTCAAACACCTGCCATTTGTGGATGGAAACATCACCGATAATGGCTGCATCCCACTCACCAATGCATCGGAAGCATGGGTAACACCTGTCTGTGTTGGGAAGACAGCCTATGAGAAGCTGTGAACCACCATAAAATTAAAGTCACAAATGTGCCCAAGAATCAAGAAAATACACACATTTACTCTGCCTGACACTGTGACACGATGCTGTCATCTACTGTGTCCACACTTAAACATCCAAGTGAAAAAAAAAAAAAAGGAAGAAAGAGTTGGTGGTGATGGCGCAAGCCTTTAATCCAGCATTCAGGAGAGAGAGGCAGGTGGGTCTCTGTGAGTTTGAAGCCAGCCTGGTCTACAGAGCGAGTGAGTTCCAGGACAGTCACGGTTACACAGAGAAACCCTGTCTCAAAAAACAAACAAACAAACAAACAAACAAACAAAAAAACCCAACCAACACAAGATTCCATTTGAGCTAGGATGCTGGCATGGATTTATGACGCCAGAACTTAAGAAGGGTCAACAGCGGTGCCAGGGAGGACCGACTACGCTCCACAATGTCTGGTCGATGAACTGCGCTTTATTCCTGTTGTATTTCTGTGGATACAGCCAGGACTGGTGAGTCCTTGTCTTCCTCAGCCCCTGTGCGGTCGGGGGACTGAAGCTTTTAGAGCTCAGCGTTAAAAACTGTGGGTGTTCCCGCAATACAGAGAGAGAAGAAACAAGGAAAACGGTATCCTATTTCTAATGTCGATCAGAGGGAAGAGAGTCCAGCTATAACCAAACTATTTAACCTTTTTACCAATATAAAACGTGTGGTAAACACGCCATTTAAAAAGTATTGTTTCGTGTGTGCATGCATGTGCGTGTGTGTTTGTGAGTGTGGGTGCCCACATACCACAGGGGATGACAGAGAATAGTTTCAGAACAGTTCTTGCCTTCCTCCATGTTGAGGCAGGGTCTCTGTGCTTCTGCTGCTGCACTGCAGATGTCGGGCGAGCTGGCTGGGGAACCTCCAGGAGTTCTCCCATCCCCGCCTCCTGTCTTGCTGTAGGCGTGCTGGGGTACAGATGTGTACAGCTGCAGCAGCTCTGGGCTGCAGGGCTCGGACTCCAGGCAGCACGGCATAGCTATTCCTACATGCTGAGCCACCTCCCTGGGCACTAAGGTTTTCAGACACAGGGTGATTTTTAATAACAAATGAGAACTTCAAATTATATTGCTTATTTAATAAAATGTCTGTTCTTAATTATTGTGGACACCAGAAAAAAATCCAGTGATATGTAGTAATTCAATACATATGTAACAATAAGCAAGTGAAACACTTCAATTTTACTCCAATTTCTCACCTAATACCTTACCTACTATATACAAACACAGAAATAAATAATAAGGTAAAAATGTCTTCAATGGGTCCAGTGTTTGACTCACACGGAAAATAAATCTTTCTGTACAAGAATGAAGTTCAGTCCGTGATGTATTTGTACCGAACACCTTCTAGTTACAGAGCAGACAGATCTTCAAGAGATGCCGCTTCATTCACTGCTTCCTTCTCGGGAAGGATATGTGTGATCCAATAATTAAAGAAGGCGGAGATCACTCTGGCATGGTCTGTAAGGCAAAAACAAAACCAGAACAAACAAACAAAAATAAAATCATAGATACTAATTATTTTATAGGTTTTAGCCCTCGGGCTATCTTGGTATTAACAGTAAGCTGACAGCTACACCGTGCAAATGGAAACAGAAAGGAAACGGAACTCGTGTCCAGGAAAGGAATGGAATCCTAAGTGGCGCGCACCGCGAGCTGCAGAATCTTTGGCTTCCAGGATGGCAGTGCTGTGCCACGAGAGCCAAAACTCAGCCGAGGGCACAGAGCTCACCTCTGACATCACCTGCCAGCCCTCCGGGGGCCTTCCCAAGGGGTCAAGACTTTTCTTTAGCATCAGGTTTTACAGTCACCCCAGGTCCCAGAAAAGACACATCTCCTAGAGTTTAGTTCAGGGTAGTGCTACCTCTAAAGATCACAGTGAGAGAGAACGGTCCCCTCCACAGCGTTTACTCCCAAACCATGCAGCATATAGTATCTGGGAGACCTGGTGCCGGTGTGTGTGTGTGCAAATTCCCCTTTATTTCATACAGGCCCTCTGAGACCTTATTTGTTTTTTGCCTATGGACAGGGCGTCTGAGCTCTGTGTCGGGATAACGTCAGGAAGCTCCCGACAGCAAATCTGAGTATAGGGAAGCGGAGTGCAGACACCCCTACTTGCAAGATTGGAAGATAGAAAACTTCACTCTCTCTGCCAAATTGGCAGGGCAGAAAAGAGGAAAAAAGAAAAAAAGAATTATTCCATTTCCAATTAAACTTAGAGCCCCCAAAACTGGTAACCTAAAGGCCAGACATTCGATGGCACCTATGCTTTTGGATAATTATGAGACATCTTTTTATGCCAAGCAGAAGCCCACGGAGCCCCTTTATCCGAAGGTTCCGTTCTAGGTCTCGTGAGCATCTTTTCACACTCCTGTCCGGAGAAAATCCTTGAGTGGACGCTGCGGTACTTACCAGGGGGCATTGCACAATGCTCTGGGAACACCTTCAGGGTGCTCTGCAGCCTCTCGGTGTCCTGCAGGAGCAGCAGAGTTTTCAGGTGGTCCAGGATGAACACGTCTGAGGGGGGCAGGCTCCGAGACTCGAGGAGGTGAAGCAGCTCTTCAGTTGTTTCTATGCAGACAGCGGGATCGAAGTCTCTGGAAGTTTCTGAAAGGGAGGCCCACAGAACCTTAGTTTTGAGATAAACTTCCACTTCTTTCAGAGTCCTCAAATACACCTTCCACTCGCGAGGAGATGCGTGAGATGTAACAAGCTCCCAGGAGAGAACTGGGAGAACTGAGAACTATGGGAAGAAAGACGAGCGTGTGCCACTACTGGCATGGCACCGGAAATCCGGCTTGTGTGTAGCTGATCATTTAAACAGCTTTTAAGCATAAGACAATGCCCCAAGTGACAGACAAGGAGACTATGCTCAGAGGCAAGCTACGGCTCTTTAAAAACAGCAGCAATAGCCGGGCGGTGGTGGCGCATGCCTTTAATCCCAGCACTCGGGAGGCAGAGGCAGGCGGATCTCTGTGAGTTTGAGACCAGCCTGGTCTACAAGAGCTAGTTCCAGGACAGGCTCCAAAGACACAGAGAAACCCTGTCTCGAAAAACCAAAAACCAAAAACCAACCAACCAACCAAACACCAAAAAAAAAACAACAAAAAACAGCAGCAACAGAGTGAGAGCTCTGGCTGTTTGGCACAAATCAAGAAAAGCCACCCAAGAGGCCAGCTTTGTTCTCTGAAAGGTCCACACTGATCTAGGTGTCTGTCTTGGAAAGACTTTAGGTCTTTCTTCTTTGGCTCTTTTAAACTCTCTATGTATTTCCTTATTATTTTTAGTCAGCACACTAAGCAATGGGTTTCACTTCATGTTCACGTGCGCCCCGTCCTTACTGCTCCACAGCTGCCTCTGCCTGCTGCCATCACCGCTCTTTCTGGTCCCTTCTTCAGCTTCCGTGTCACATGGTTTCCATACCCTCTGCTGTCCCTCCCTCCCCACTTCCTTTAGATCTCTTCCTCCATCTCACTTTCACGTCCTGGACGGACACACACACACACACACACACACACACACACACACACACACACACACAAATTAAAGTCTACATTTCCATATGGGAAACACAATCGCAGTATTTGTGTATCTCAGTCTGGCTTGCTTCACTGAACATCGTGATGGTCTTAGCTTCTGTTTCCTGGAAGGGTCACAGTTTCAACCTTCTTGCAGCCGGATACAATTCCATTGCAGTATGTACCATATTTGCCAACTTCAGGGTTTTCTGTGTCACCAGCTTCCTGTGGTTGATGGTGGGTATGCTTACATGTGGACACTTCCTGTGTCAGTCCTTGTGGCTGTTTGAATATGAATGGCCAATGTAGGCGCAGAGATTTGAATATGAATGGCCAATGTAGGCTCAGAGATTTGAATGCTTGGTCACCAGGGAGAGGTGCTCTTAGGAGGTGTGGCCAGAGGAGAGGAAGTGTGTCACTAGGGGTGGGTTTTGAGGTTTCAGAAGCTCAAGCCAGGTCCTGTGCTCTCTCTTCCTGCTGCCTGCGGATCTGAGTATAGAAACTCTCAGCTCCTTCTCCAGCACCACGTCTGTCTGCATGCCACCATGCTCCACTCCGTGACAATAATGGACTGAACCTCTGAACTGGAAGCCAGTTCTAATTAAATGGTTTCCTTTATAGGAGTTGCTGTGGCCATGGTGTCTCTCCACGGCAACAGAAACCCCGACTAAGACAGTCCTGCTGGAGCCCATATGGCCTTTATCACTTTGAAAAGCTCAGCTGTCATCTCCAGGAACACTTCCTGTTCTGCCTGCCATCTTCCTGAATTACAGCTGAGTGTCAGACCTGCTGTGTCGGGGGCATTTCACACACAGTTCATTACACAGTTACCTCTCACATGACTGCACACTTCTCAGTGGTACTCTTAAGAACATTCAGTGTCTGGCTGGCATCTAGTACACCCACACCTCTTCCTAGATGCCCCAGTGATGCCATCCAACTGGGAGAACAAACTCAGTGCATCTTGTTCTGAATGTGATCACAGTGGATGCTGATTGGCACCAGTTCCTTCTGGTCCTTAGGTCAATTGCTAATCAAACAGTATGAAAATGAGCAACTGTCAACCAGGAGAACACATCTTTATTTTTTTCAGATCCTATATAAATATATATGCAGTTACTCAAAAACGCTTACTGAAAACTCAGGCCAGCAGGTTGTGTATGAAAAGGAAAAGCCAGTGTGCCTGTAGGAAAAGCTGCGGCTCTCACTTCTCTGGCAGCTAATAAAACGAGCGGCCGTTCCAAGCAGCCATGCTTTCAGAAACATGGCCTCCAACACCAACACATCCCAGGGCCTGACTTTAGAGACACAGAGCTCATAAGCCCAATCCACATGTGGGAACCCCAACTTCACGGGGGCATGATGGAGCCCCAACTTCACAGCAGGAGCCTAACTTCACAGCAGAAGCCCAACTTCACGTTGGGAACCCCAACTTCACGGTG
>JAQHUG010000020.1:1610663-1621373 GCA_028555095.1 Dicrostonyx torquatus | reverse complement strand
ACCTTTTTAGACTGGGATCCTGAAATGGAGAGAGAGAGAGAGAGAGAGAGAGAGAGAGAGAGAGAGAGAGAGAGAGAGAGAGAGAGAGAGAGAGAGACATTGCTCCCTCCTTCCTGATGTCGCTATAGGACCAGCAGCCTAAAGCTCCCCGGCCCTGACTTCCTACTACCATGGTGGCCTCTCTTCATTATATGTAAAATGATATACAAAGGCCAGTAAGTCCCCTTCTTCCTTAAGTTTCTTTTATCAGACATCTTATCAGAGCAATGTGAAAGATAACTAAGACTTACACTTTTATGGGTTTTATAAGTAACAGTTAAAGCATTTTACAACACTTAGTTATTTTCCTGATACTGGGTGGCTGCCACCATTCAAAGGGAGACTTGGGTAAGAGGGACACCCTACCATCATAAAAATACATTTCTTGTGTTGACCTGAGAAAACTCAGGATGCTGTCGGCCTTGCTGTTGGCAAGCTCAATGTCTTCCTGGGTGGCGTCCTCCTCGGTGTTTCCAGCTGCGATGCTGTTCCCTTCAGCCTCACTGCCGCTCTCGGGCTGATACAGGAAGCTGACCCCACAGGGCTTGGCGACTGAGCCAGCTGCTCTCTTCCTCTTAAGCTGCAGCTTCTTTTTCAGCTTCTTTCTTTTATTTTTGCTCATCGTGGGGGCATCTGGGAGCTGGGGGTGCAAAAGGCCTGGCTGTGGCTCTGACTCTTGCTTTACAACAGCATCATTGAGGTTTTGAATATTTTTCTTGGATTTGCGCCTTCTAATTCTTTTCCTTTTTGGTTGATCCTGAAGATCTGGCTCTGCTGAAAAATTCAAATACAGTAATTCTGAGCATAATAAAACCATAGCAATCATATTTAACTTAAAGACATTTTCCACCAGGATTTCTTATAGTTTCAGTACAGAAGGTATTCAAACAACTTACTTCAGTGGTTCTCAACTTTACCTTCAGTGATTACTTCATTTAGATATTAGTCTAAACTACAATTCACATGGATATCCATCTTTATTTCCTTGTCCTACAAAAAATATGCATACCCATGGCTATGAGAATTGTGACATTTAGACTGTGTTTTTAGGAATACAGTTGTTTTATTAGTGCAAAATTTAATCTCCCATGGCCCTGGAATAAAAGCATATGAACTAGTCTTATTTTATTTACTTAATTGTAATGTTGAAGGATGTATATGGAGACTCGGGAGTGTATGTAGACTCGAGACTACATATGGAGACTAAAAAAATATGACACAAAAGTCTGCATTTCATCACACATATATCTTACACGTTTGAAGGTCACTAAGCACACAGGCCACAGACACAACGATCTTCTCATCAGAGGTAATTCATGCACTATGGGCCCTGCCTGAACACACCTACAACTGCAAAGTTCCTCTACACCTTGTGCTCTGGTGTTCAGACAATTCTGTTTTAGGAAATTCTTGCTTGAGATTTCTGAGCTGTCCACTGTTGAGAAAGCAACATTGCTGCCTCCTGACCCCCAGGAGACCGCCTGTCAGTGGCTCCTCCTCTGCTTGCGCACTATGTGCAGCTGACGTGCACAGAGAGGCGAGGGCAGTTCCGGCACACTTTGTCCACCTTGAAGATGCACAAGGTCTCTTCTAGTGAGCGTGAACTCTGCTCTCTCCCACCTCACATGGATCATCCCTCGGCTTGGCACCCTTTGTCAGGTCAGATGCTGTGTTGGGGGAACGGTGAACAATCTCATTGCTATTTTTGAATGAGAGTTCTCAGTTTTCTCCTGACACACTTAGCAACGGTATCTATGAAACCCACTGCTACCTCAAACATGACACGAGGCCAGAACTACGCCTCATAAAATCGTGGTATTAGATTATGGGCTAGCTCATAAATTGCTCCCCTTAATCACCAGCAGACTTCCGAATAGAGTGTTCTGCCATTTCATCGGCTAGTATGAACTGATATCAGGGGCCAATGCTGATTCCAAGTCTCTTTGAATTTCTGACTATGAAATGGTCTATTAAATATTCATGGCCCCAAAGTGACTACTGTTTATGGAACTGTTTCTCTCAGGTTCATTTCACAATAGAAAAAAAATCTTCCTGGTGTCTTTAGAAATATTAAATGTCATTAATTCGGAGAACAGAATCCACAGATATTTTATCGTCTCAAAGGAAGGATGTATCTGGGAGCCAGTGTGAACAGGTCCCCAACGTGTAAGTCCTGATTGCTCACTATGGAGGGTGGACAGAGGTTCCTCAGTTCTCCTCCAGCTATTTGTGGGTACCTCCTCTCTGGAAGCCACCTCCAGGACTACAGCTAGTTGCCACCTTTGTTCTCTGTGGTTTATTTCATTTTCAAGTGGTCATCCCATAATATGAATGGCTGTCACATTGAGAATGATTACAGCATTGATCTGCTATTTAAGAAAAGACTAGGGAGTAGTTGTTTGAAAAGGTGGCAACAGCAAAACAGCTCGCAAATGAAGTATTTACCATACTGTGGTCATGGTGTCTCTTCACAGCAATAGAAACCCTAACTAAGACAGGCCACACCTCCTAATCCTTCCCAAAGAGTTTCACCAACTTGGGATCAAATATGCAAACTCTTGAGTCCATGGGAGTCATTCTCATTCAAACCATCACAGAAGGGGAGAACAGGAAAAAAAAAACTTGAACAAAATCTTAATGATACTAATAAAAAGATTCCCATGATAGAAAATGTTGTGGAATATTATTTTAACTAGGCAAAGATATGTTACGTGTGCTTATGCTGCAGAATATTATTTTAGCTGTGTAAAGGTGTGTGGCTTTTCTTTATTATTTATGAAAAGAAGTGTGGCATTTGCTTCACCTTGCCTGCCTAAGGCACCTGACTGCTCTAATAAAGAGCTGAGAGTCAATAGCTAGACAGAGAGAAGGGTAGGTGGGGCTGGTGGGTAGAGAGAAGAAGCAAGAGGAGAGATCTAGAAAAAGAGAAGAGAGAAGAATGAGAGAAGAAGGAAGAGAGAATGAGGGACATGCCTGGAGCAAGAGGCCAGGCAAACACGAGTCAGCAGACAGAGAAGCAGTGGACGTAAGATACACAGAAGCGAGAAAGGTAATAAGCTCCAGCACAAAACGTAGATAAAGAGAAACAAGTTCATTTAAGTTAAAAGACTTAGGTAGAAAAGTGTCTAAGCTAGGCTGAGCATTCAAAGCCAATAATGTCTCTGTGTCATGGTTTGGGCACGGGTTGGTGGCCCAAAAGAAATAGCCTGGCACAAGAAAATATTTGGGAAACTTTGACACTACTATATGACAAGGCCTTAGATCCAATTAAAATCAAGAAGGAAAATGAGAAACATGACAAGGAACAGCTACAAGACCTCTCTACTGTCACACACCATGCTGGCATGTTAACTTAGAAAGAATGCAATCCTGGCCATTTGCTTGTGGGTCGGCTCTATCTCAGGATGCAGGCAAAATAAAGGGAGGACAGAGACTGCGTGCATGAGAATCACACTGCTGCATATAAAGTAAATTCCAAAGTGTGAGGACAAGCTTTGTACTAACAGGTAAGGGCACAACTAAATGAGAAGGGTATAGTCCATCAGAGAGAGTGTGCTACCATTGCCTTTCTGTATGGATCCCAAATCAGGAATGGAGTAAAGGTCCCAGACCAATTCCCAACATAAAAAGTCACATGACCCCCATCTTGGTTAGGGTTTCTATTGCTGTGAAGAGACACCACGACCATGGCAACTCTTATAAAGAAAAATGTTTGATTGTGGTGGCTTGCATATAGTTCAGAGGTTTAGTCCATTATTGTCATGGCCAAAAGCAAGGCAGCATGCAGGCAGACATGGTGCTGGAGAAGACACCGAGAGATCTGAATCTCGATCCACAGGCAACAGGAAGTGACTGTCACACTGAGGTAGGTAGCTTTAGCATAGGAGACCTCAGAGCCCACCCCCACAGTGACACTCTTCCTCCTGCAAAGCCACCTCTACTCCATCAAGGCCACACCTCATAATAGTGCCACTCCCTTCGGGGGACATTTTCCTTCAAACCATCACAACCCTACTCAAAGCTCTAGGGTTAGGATCGAAGGACAGAAGGCGGAGTTGGGGCTTTGCAAGCAGACAGAATGGAGATCAGGGTCCTAGCAGGATGGGAGCGGACTTGTGAGGGATACGTTCATCTAGATCTTTGATGGTGACTTTAGGAACGACACATTGTACCTTGGCTTCTGCACTGTCCCCTGGTCCCACAGGATTGCTGCACAGACTTCATGGGCTAATGTGAGCTAAGACAAGCTGAGGAAGTAGATGAACCCAATGCGGTGGCTCCATCTTTTCCATTTGTTGTGGCCATGCACTCCTAGGTTGTAGAATTTTCCAGGTTTATAGAGCATAAAACACTGCATAAAATATATTACATATATGTTCATGCAGGAAAACTGTAGCCTCTAATCTTAGTTAAAATACATGCCTAAGGCAGTGTTGCTTACACATATATTTGGCAACTGAGAGAATAAGATGTGTGTGCATAATTTTTATCTATTAGGTAAAGGAGAAATATTTCCGTGGGATTTGGGAATCTCAGAGCGTCTTTAAGGGTAAAAACTACCTTACAGCAGAAAATATAAGCCCGGTGGCAAAGGTGTGTGACAACAGTCAGTGTCACAGCACACACAGCTCGCTCATGACCTTCAGTCTACTTGGACAGCCTATTTCTTAGAACCAAGCTTTTCATTAGGACACCATTTCCACAATGACCTTGAAGACATTCCTTCAATAGAAAAGCCCTTTGACAAAGATTCTCGGTCAGACACTAGGTAAGTCCCCTGACCTTTCTCCAGAGCCCACCTGTGAATGTTTACCTAAAATCCAGTCCAAGCAAGAGTGCTGCTGGGCTGGACTGGCCGCAACTCCCTCCCCACACCTGCACACCTCCAGCTTACCTACCTCCTACAGGGCCAAGGTGAGTCTGCCCACTTGCCTTACCCTCAGCAAGAATCCTGTTAGGTTGGTTTGGCCACAATCCTTCTCATCCCTGACATTTTCTTAGTGATACACACCCACACACCCACACTCACACACTCATATCCTCACTTAGGCTAAGTCTACTCTCCCCTCCCCCACTCACACCTGGGGGCTCCTGTAGGGTGGCCCCTGCAGCTGCTAAGATGGTCTGAAACACGAATCTGCCATAAACAAGCAGCATGAATGATTTTTAAAAATACTATGACATAACTCACAATTACAACCCATGGATTCCCCCAAAATCTCACCAGAGGGAAATGACCACACTTATGTTCTTAGATAAACCCAAGATAACAATTATTAGGAAAAAAAGATGCTGAAGGATTATGACACAATTCAATTTCAACTTAGTTTCTGATGTAGTTCTCTCCAATACTTTACATTTATATATCTATACACAGATATATATGTATTGATGCAAATACTTATATACCAAGTATTTTCATGTAAGAAAAGACAGATGAATCATGGAAAATCTTAATTTTTTTTAAAAAAGGCTTTTTTCATAACCCTGTATATCCTAGATATTTCATTGTAAGCCTTGGCAGGGCTACTTTGCTCAGGAATTCTAAGGAAAAAACAGTCACAGGTTTGATTCCTGGGGAAGTCAGGTTTGAGCAACGCAAAGTGAGCGCTCTGTATCGTGAGTATCATTACAGCTCAGGAGCCTGCTTCTAAAGAACAGGCCGCAGGACACAAGCGCTGACAGTCATGACTGAAGCCCTGCTCCTTGGGCTCTAGTGTGGATGGCTCCATCTGCCTTCCCCATCTCTCTGCTTGTCAGACATCACTGGGCGAAGCATCAGGACTCCTGTAGCCCTCATGTCAAGTTCCTGGGTCCAGTTGCACTGACTGACTGTGGGCCACACTGAACCTCTCTTCAGCTTTGTGTTCCATGCTTTAACGGCGGGCCCTCATCAGGTCAAGGCCTCCCTTGACCGCCCACGCGACCTCACACTCCCAGTGTGGCTTCCCATTGTCCTTCTGTAATGGGGAACTGCCCGCATGGTAGCCACTGGCTGCAAGTAAATGCGTATGTACTTGAAGTGTGGTCTGTATGACAGGAGGGACAACATGTATATCTCACGTTTCCTAATCAAGCACAAGAGCCACATGTGGCCAGAGGCAGCTGTGCTGGACAGGCTGACGGGTGAAAGCATATGAAGCGTGACCTGAGACATTAGCTAGAGTCTTGAGTAGAGACAAAAAGCAAGTATTGGAGAGACAGTTGTCTCGCCAACTAAGCAGTAACTTTCACCATACAGCTGAGGATGGTATCTGTTTTAGAGGCACGTGAGAAGCTGGTGCATTGCTTTCTCTGTGTCCCTGTATACCACCACCAGCGCCACCAGCAGTTTAGCGGAGAGGTGTGGGCTCCTGCAGAGCATCGTGGTGATGGGAGTGTGTGGAAGAAGCTGCTCCTCATCACTTCTGGGCAGGCAGTGTTTAAAACAGGCTGGCAACACGGGACGGTGTCAGGTAAGATATCCAAGGACGCCCCACCTCTCTACGTCAAGGCCCCACTTCCTGCCTTTCTCCACCTCCCAATAACACCATCATATGAACTCGTCAGAGGATTAATCAATGGATTAGCTCAGAGCTCTTCAGACCTGTCTTTGGAAACCCCTTCACAGACACACCCAGAGGTCTGACTAATGTCCTAGACATTTCTTAATCCAACTAGGATGATAACACAAATTAGCTCTCACACAAAATCAATCTCAGTTAATTCACAAACTGAAATGTGAATTTCTAACCCTACTGACCCAGCACTGGGGCAAGGAAAACAACCAGTGCACACAGGACTCTGGACAGGAAGCCTGGGATGACGGTCACCAGCACTTTGACCACAAAGAAGATGAAATTACAACCCAGCTCACTTAACTACAGGCCTTTAAGGCAGAGTTAATAGCATGCTTCTTTTTTTAAAGTAATGATAGATTGGAATTCCTGCTCATTGCACATCAGAAGTGTCAGATATGGCCACAAGAAAGAGTTTCCTGTTTTGTCCCAAAGGAACCAGTGGCCTGCTCCTTAGCAGAAGGCTGCTGAGTACAGGTTTCGTTTTTAAACCCAGACCTGGGAAACCCACTCTTTGGTTCTGTCATATTTCTTTACAGCAGAAGTGCATGCTAACTGCACACAGATGCCCTATGAGAGTTGCTGTTGATTCTGACATCTAAAGCCATGTTCCTGATTCTTTGTTTGTCTGGAAATGATCTGCTATCGGAAGAACTCAAGTTGGTCCAGCCTATACTGGGTGACAGTCCCATCTTCTAAGCTGCCACCCTGGCAGGGTTCTCCAGTGTGCCTCCTTCCCGAGCACTCTCAGAGTACTGAGGTCTTTCTCCAGGCCTGGCAATCTTTCCTTTGAACTCTTATGGAGGGTGAACCTGTCTCCTGCTACAGGAAGAGCTACGGAGACCACTCAGTTGACCAAAGTGACTTGAGTCTGTACTGAGCAACTGCCTGGACAGAAACTCTTCTCACAGAGCAGCAATAAAAATGTTTTACAGGCAAAGAACAGAAAAACTACGATCCAGCCATCGGACCCAGAGGAAATTTCGCATGATGGATGGAGATAGAGCCAGAGACCCACCCACATTCACATTGGAGCAAGGGACTGAGCTACCAAGGTCCAGTGGAAGAGCAGAAGGAGGGAGAAGAGGAGCAAGGAAGTCAGGACCGTGAGGGACTGGCCCATCAACAGAGACAGTGTGCTTGATCTATTGGGAGCTCATCAAATCCAGCTGGACCAGGACTGAATGAGCATATGACCTAACTGGACCCTATGAATGTGACTGCCAGTGGGGACTGACTGAGAAGCCAATGATAATGGCACAGGGACCTATCTATCTCTTCTGCATGTATTGGCCTTTTGGGAACCTATTCTATATGGATGCACACCTTCTTAGACCGAGATGGAGGGGGGAGGGCCTTGGGCTTTCCACAGGGCAGGGTATCCTGTCCCATCTTAAGGAAGCAGCAGGTGGGCGGTGGGGTAGTGGGGGAACGGGAGGGCCTGGGACAAGGGTAGTAAATGTCAATTTTTCTTTTAACAATAAAAAGAAAAGAAAAAAAAAAGAAAACTTCCTGGTTGGCAACTGCAGGGGGAGTAAAGCAAGCAAGCAGTTTAACAGAAGCCAGAAACACGCAGTTAGCTGGGACATATCTTTTTCTTTTATTATTATTACTTTTAAATTTTTTATTTTTATTGAAATAGATTCTTTTCTTATACACTACATCCTGATTATAGTTTTCCCTTTCTCTGCTTCTTCCAGTTCTTACCTAGTTCCAGATCAACTCCCTTTCTGCCTCTCATTAGAGAAGAACAGGCTTCTAAGAGAACAACCAAACAGAATAAAATATACTAAGATAAACAAAAACTTTCATATTGAAGTCGGACATGGCAACCCAACAAGGAACAAAAGAGTCCCATGAGCAGGGAAAACAGTCAGAGATCCACTCCTTCTCATAGTCAGGAGTCCCATAAAAATACTAAGTTAATAGCTATAGAGAATTCTCGGAGGACCTGGTGCAGACCCGTAGAGGCCCTGTGCTCGCTGTCTTAGTCTCTGTGAGCTCACGTGTGCCTGTGCCTTGCTTAGCTGATTCAGAGGGCCTTGGTCTGGTGTCCTCCGTCCCCTCCAGCTCTTACATTCCTTCTGCCTCCTCTTCCACAGGGTTTCCTGAACATCCCATTTAGACTCTTTTTGCGTAATGCCTGGCTGTGGGTCTCTGCATCTGTTCCTGTCTGCTGCTGGAGGAAGCCTCTTATCAGTAGGATTCATTTTATCGATTTTTTTTGACCAGTCATATTTGGTTTTACCCTAGGTCTCTGGGCTACCTAGTCTCTGGTTTTTGGTCACTCGAGCAGTGTCAGGGATGGGTTCCTTCTCAGGGAGTGGGCTTTAGAGAAAATCAGACACTGGTTGCCTACCTACTTCCACAAGTTCTATGCCACCATTGCCCTAGCAAATTCTGCAGGCAGGACAGATTGTCAAAGGTTTTGTGACTGGGTCTGTGTCTATGTTTCTCTTTCGGTGGCCTGCAGAGTACCTTTCTGCACCAAGGAGACCAGAACCTAGGAGTGGAGGCTCCACCTGGGCACCAGTTTGACTTCTCTGTGTTCAGTGATCTGTGTGGACGTTGAATGTTGTCCTCAGTAATAAGGATCACTGTCTGTTTGCAGAGAGCAACCTCTGTCTTAGTATCAGCCTTGGTTGTTTGGGGATTTCCACAGGACCCCCCTTGACCAAAAACTCAACTGGATGCAATGAAGTCCCACCATTGGAAGCCTGGCCCAGCTACAAGAGAAGGCCAGTTAGGATGCCGTATCCCCATATCCTATACTAGGGATCCTCACTAGGGTCACCTTTATGGATTCCAGAAAGTTTTCACTGTACTCGGTTTCCACACCATTCCCCAAATGCTCTCCAATTCCAGCCGTCTCTCCCAGCACTCTCTCCCTCTATCACACCTGATTCGTCTGCTCTGGTCTCTACCTGCCCCCCCGCCAAGTCTACCCATAAAATTTATTTTATTTCCCCTTCCCAGGGAGATCCACGTGTGCCCCTTAGAGCCCTTCTCTTTACCCAACCTTTTTGGGTTGTAGCTTGGTTATCATTTACTTAACAGCTAATATGCACCTACAAGTGAACACATACCATATTGTCTTTCTGGTCTGGGTTATCTCACTCAGGATGATTTTTTTCTTAGTTGCATCCATTTGCCTACAAATTTCATGATGTCATTTACTTAATTAATACTCCATTGTATAAATGTACCATATTTTCTTATCCATTCTTTGGTTGAGGAATATCTAGGTTTTTTTTTTTTCTCCAGTTTCTGGCTATTCTGAATAAAACCATAACAAACATGGTCGAGCAAGTTTCCCTGTGGGAGGATGGAGTGTCCTTTGGGTATACACCTAAGAGTGATGTAGCTGGATCTTGAGGTAGATTGATTCCCAATTTTCTGAGGAGCCACCATATTGATTTCCGGAGTGGCTGCACAAGTTTGCACTCCTATCTGCAACAGAGGAGGATTACCCTTGCACACACATTTGCACTCCTATCTGCAACAGAGGAGTGTTCCCCTTGCACACACATTTGCACTCCTATCTGCAACAGAGGAGGGTTCCCCTCGCTCCACATCTTCTCCAGAATGAACTGTCATTTGTGTGATAGAGCCAGCCATTCTGACAGGTATAAGATGGCATCTCAAAGTAGTTTGATTTTCATTTTCCTGATGGCTAAGATTGTTGACTATTTCTCTAAGTGTTTCTCAGTCATTTGAGATTCCTCTACTGAAAATTTTCTGTTTAGATCAGTACCCCATTTAAAAAATTGGATTATTTAGTTTTCTGATATCTAGTTTCTTGAGTTATTTATATTTTTTGGATACTAGTCTGCTATTGGATGTGGAGTTGGTAAAAATCTTTTCCCATTCTGTAGGCTGCCACTTTGCCTGACTGACGGAGTTCTTTGCCTTACAGAAGCTTTTCAGTTTCATGAGGTTCCATTTGTTAGTTGTTGATCTTAGTGCCTGTGCTATTGGTGTTCTGTTCAGAAAGTCATCTCCTGTGCCAATGAGTTCAAGATAGACAAACCCCTATCCAAACTAACTAAAAGATGGAGAGAGAATATTCAAATGAACAAAATTGTGAACAAAAAGGGGACATAACAACAGACAC
>JAQHUG010000020.1:1579725-1608474 GCA_028555095.1 Dicrostonyx torquatus | reverse complement strand
CACAGAACTCAACTCCAACTGGGTCAAAGACCTCCACATAAAACTAGATACACTGAACCTGAGAGAAGAGAAAGTAGGTAATAGTCTTGAGCTGGGGCTTTTTGGCCCTGAGTTCCTGAATGAGATTCGGCTGTTTTCTACCAGACTTTTCATGATGGGCGTAGAAAAGGGGTATGTGTGGTCAGTTTCAGGTTCAACCAAAGGTGGCTCCAGCTGAGACAAAACAGAAAAAACTTTACTTTGTCACATCTCCTAGTCACTGCAGGTAGGCAGGGGACTAACTTTCATAGTGGCCAACTGGCTCACAAGGCTGTCCTTACTTGATGTATACAGAGATGTAGATCACCCAGGGTCACTCCCACGCTAGTTCTATGGAGCCCATGCTTACCCCTTCCCCATCCTACTATTAAATCTCCAGTTGCCTGAACAGAAATCAAAGATCTCAATTATTTCCTGTGCTCTAAACACCCAATGTTTCCGGTGCTTTCACTAAGACTGGGGTGCTTACGTTGGATGTTCTGAGGAACCCCATCGCCTAACTCCTAGGTCCTAACAGAATCCCGCCATTCAGACGGAAGCGTACACAAGAAGATGAACAACTCACCGAGCTCCCGAAGTGGGCTCGCACCAGCACAGCACGTGCCCAGACAGCTGTCCTGCCGAGGTTCACTGTCCCCGTGTCCGCAAACCTGTGTTCACCCTCTGAGTACAACCACACATCCGGATTTCTCTGGTAAGCCATCATATCTGAAGGGTTTTGGTTTTTTAATAATCATTTGGTTTATTTGCTTGTTTATACAAATGATTAGAAAATATTGATTATCATAAAAGAACTGTTTCATGGAATTTTCAAACTTTCACATGACGTTTTCTCTCAATTTAAATGTAAAAATAAGTTTTAGAATTTTTCTGTAGGTTCTAATTAAAACCGTTAAATATTCAAGTGCCCCCTCTCACTGCAAGTTACACACATCTCTTAAAAGCCCATCTCAGAGATGCTCAGCTTTGAGGATGGGAGTTTGACTAGTAAACCTAGGATAGGACCAAACGGTGGCTCCACTGGAATCTGTAGATGATTCTGTTGATAGGCCACAAATCGCAGTTCTTTATCTACGATGACAAAGTGATAAAAACACTCATTTAGTATCGAGCACGATCAAGCAGATGACACAGGAAAGAAACAACATAAATCAAATACATGGAGACTGTTTAAAAACAGAGCAGTAGAGAGGGTAAAATAAACAGAAATAAAAGACCTCATTTTATAAATCACATCAGTGACTTAATCTTCATCCTTAGATGCTTGCCTCAGTGACGAATGGTGCTGAGTTCCTGATGAATAAATAGTGAATAGAGGTCTCAAATCCAGCCCAGAAAGCAACAGATGAGTACACTGGTCTGCACGGACAGTGACAGTGAGCCACCATATGCCCTGTCTGTTCGGTTTGAATGTCAAATGTCCTCCCAACAGGCTCGTGTTTGAACGTTTTCCCCTTGGGAGGTCATGGGACTTCAGTGTAAGCGACATGACCGGTGGAGGGAGGTCGCTGAGGACAGAGCTTTAAGAGGTATAACCCGTCTGGCTCTGGCCAGAGCTTTCTGTCCCCTGTTGGTGTCATGTGACAGGCTGTCACTGCAAGCTTGCCACACACTATCTGAGCCACTCCTGCTACCACACTTTTCCACACGATGGACTGTATCCTCTGAACTGTAAGCCAAGAGAAATCTTTCCTTCTTTAAGCTGCATCTTTCAGGTCTTTGGTCATGTGATGAGAAAAGCGGCTAATACAGTATTCCTGACTGGGATCTGCAGAGCCTCTGGGAGTTGTTTTCCTCAGAGCTTACAGGACTGCCACGAGATGCACTTGACCCTGGCTAAGGGTCTGGTGCTAGTTCTAGATGTGCTACAGGAGGGAAAACATGTTGTCAGAATCCTGAAGAAGGGCATCTGAACGGTCTTTTATCATTTCTAAATACAGACCATGTTAGAAGGCTCTGGTGTGTGTGTGTGTTTCTTCAGGACCATTGGCCATGCTCTCATTACCTCATCTCCATTTTGCCCATCCTGCTTCCTCTGTGGCTGGCTGGTGACTGCTTTTCTTCTTCCCAAGCTCTCTCTGTCCAGAATTCCCTGCTATGCCTCTTGACTAGCTATTGGTATTTAGCCTTTTATTAAACCAATCACAGTGACAGATCTTTACAAAGTGTAAATGAATATTCTACAAATGTGTGTGTATGGGTGCTTGTGCGAGAGAGAGAGAGAGAGACAGAGACAGAGACACACACACAGAGAGAGAGAGAGAGAGAGGAATACTAGAAACAAAGGGGCACTAGATGTAGTCAGTTAAACATATTTGTGCAGGGTAAAACCATCATTACTGGATTTAATGCATCTTGGCTTTTAATTCCAAATGTAGAGTAAATAGGCATTCACAGTGTTAGCTAGGACCCGGGGTGGCACTCAGTGGAGGAGTGCTTTTGTAGGCTTGTACAGTCCTGGGTTTGCTCTTTAGTCTCTCAAAACAAACCAACCCCAGTGTTTGCACAAGGTCCCCCATTTTGAGACTGTGTATGCAGCTCCATCTGGTCTTGAATTTGAAATCCCCACGATTTTGTCTTCTGGGTAAGTTCATGTGTATTATGCAAGGCATAAAATGCCCATAACACTGTAATTCTTCGAATAGTATCATTTAGAAAACCATATCCATGCCATCCATGATTTTTTTCTAGTAAAAGTTACAGCAAAACTTAGAAAAAAATAAATAGGCTTATAAATAAAATATAGTCCTAATGATATGAATGTATCCCCAAGGTTTCTGTGTTAGAAACTTAACCCCTAGTCCAACAACATAAAGAGGCAGGACCTTTGGGAAGGGGTCTGGCCATGAGAATTCTGCCTTTGTGAGTGGATTCTGCCTTTACTGATGGAGTAAGCTGGATGAATCTAGCCTCTTCTGCCTCCTGGCCATCTTGCCCTGCACTCCACCAGGGATGACACACCACCAATGCCTTCATCAGGTGTGGCCTCTTGATCTTAAGAGTTCTCAGGCGGGCTGGAGAGATGACTCAGAGGTTAAGAGCATTGGCTGCTCTTCCAGAGGTCCTCAGATCAATTCCCAGCAACCACATGGTGGTTCACAACCATCTGTAATGAGGTCTGGTGCCCTCTTCTGGCCTGCAGGCATATGTGGAACGCTGTATATATACATAATAAATATATCTTTTTTAAAAAAAGTTCCCAGGCTTCAGAAACACGAGGCAAATACATAGGTGTTCATTATAAACTGCACAGCCTCTGGTATTCCTTATAGCAGCAGAAAACAAAGCCTATTTGTTAAATATTATGGAAATAGAAGAAAAATCATTGTTTTATTTGATTGTTAAAATGGCAGAATGGCTCCATGTAAACCACCTGAAGGACTCTGTGAAACAGGCAGGGGCTTTCTGGACTTCTATTTTTCTATCAAGAGAACACTCGCAGGAGGTCCCAAGCTAAAGCCACCCAAGCGAAGACCTAGATGTGGAGACACTTGCCAGCAGGCTCTCAGAGCTCCCGGGAGGTAGGCACTGGCACACAGAGTGGGAGAAGATAGTCTGTGCTAGACCCGGCTCTGCCTGTTGTCTGTATGACAAGTGCCCAGAGGCAGTGGCAGGAGAAAGTGGCTGAGGGCCTGGGCTGCACAGGAGCCCCACTGGAGCCTGTTCCGAGCACAGAGTAGAAAGCCATACCTTCCTCTGGTGCTGAGCCTCAGTGTGGGGTCATGTTGTAAATGTATCAATTGGGGCCAGGCCCGCACAAGCAGTTTTTCCTCTGCATTTTGACCAGGTGTGGCTGTAATGGTCTCCATTAAGGAAGACATTCCCTTTTTTTTTTTTTTTTTTTTTTTAAAGCAACTTCCTCTCTTCCTGCTCTCCTGGCCTGGAATTTAGTCTTTAGTCTTGTCTTCTCGGTCATTTCTACCATGACCTCGTTAGTCTCTCTATCCCAGTTTCTAGTCTATCAAGAGCCTCACTCCAGTGTCAAGATGTTGTGGGCTCTTTTTGTTTGTTTGTTTTGTTGTTGTTTTGGTTGCTTGTTTTACTTTTAAGGAAAATAGATAAACCAAATCAATCGGGGTCATATAAAGTCAAGAGTGACTAACTATAAAGAAGGACAGTTCTGGACATCCCATAGCCAGCACACTGCAGGGATGTTTGCTGCCCGCACCTGCTCCTTACACCATATACAGACTGGATGCTGCAAGGGACCCAGGTCGGTTCTGGCGCTTGCAATTTGCTCAGTTGCCTTTCCCTGAAGGCTACACCTACTCCATCCCTTACTGCAGCTGCCCAAGCGTTGTCAATGGAGTGAAGCTGAACGAAAAGCATCCAAGACTCCATGTCTGATGCCAGGAAGGTCACAGCAGAGAGCAAGCCGGGTCAAGAAGGTGATAACTGAGCATCACCTAAGCCGCCCAGGAGTCCTCTCCCAGCACTGCTCTAAGAGACGTGGGCCTTGGGCTGTGCCGAGCAGCCCCTTGGCTTGCCTTTTTATGGGATTTTATCTACACGTCCACTCAAAGCTGCAGAGGTCCACAATCTGACTCTCTGCACACAAGGCAAAGAAAAGCTCTAAGAAAATGTGCATGAGGGAGCCAGAGAGGCTTGGCATTTATAATTTCTGAAGCATCAAGTTTGAAATGATGCTATCCCCAAGACAAACCTCTCACAACCTTATAATTAAAAAAATAATAATCCAAATTTGCTGAAATTCTCTTAGCTGCTTTTTGGCACTGACATTCTGGATAAACCTGCTGGAGTGGAGCTAGATACTAAAAATAGCCGCAGCCTTCTGACCATCTCAGTCCGCACAGCCTCCTTTAAAGGGGCCTTGAGTTACGGGATACAATTCAATCCAGCTCTTACTTCTGAACGACATGGCAAGAATACATGATATATGAGAAAGGGAGGGGAGTTAAACTATGACAGTCTAGAGGCTGACCCTTTTATGACTTTAAATGCTAATGCCTGATAATAATTAGATGCTGTTCTGGTTAGCTTTGTGGTTGATTTGACACTACTGGGGAGGAGGAACCTCAGTTGAAGAGCTGCCTCCATCAGATGGCTTGTGGGCCATTTTCTCAGTTGCTCATTGATGCAGACAGGCCCAGCTGTAGGCGGAGTCATCCCTGGGCTGTGAGCCTGGGCTGTGAGAAACGGTAGCTGAGAAAGGAGCAGGTGAACAGCCCTCCTCCAGGCTTTCTGACTCAGTTCCTGTCTTTGCTGCCTTCTTTGGCTTCCCTTGATGGGAGACTGTAGCCTGCCAGGGAAATAAACCCTTTCTTCTCCTGTTGGTTTGGATCAGTGTCTTATCACAGTAACAAGGAAACTAACGAGGGCAGATGCCATCTAAGGAAAGGCTGATTTTAGCTCTTATTTAGGAAGACTTTTCATACTAAACTAAGTATTTACTTTATGAACACTTGATAAGTTTGGGGACAAATATGTATGATTTAACTACTTTCAATAAGACTAATTAATTAATTTGAATTCCTCCCTGAAAAAGCTCTGATATGCTGAAGTAAGGCCCAATTTTTCTAGGTTAATATTTATATAAATATTTTAATTCTCTGTGTGTGAAGCTCACAGGACAAAATCCCATGACAGAGAAGGGAAAATGGGCACAAAGTCCCATCTCTAATCAAGAAGCTGTCTGCAACAAGTAAGAAAATCAGGTGTCTTAAATGGAGTGGCACTGGGCATGTCAACCAGGGCAGAGAATATAAAAATAAGAAAGAAAGGTAGGTGGGGAGAGGATCTGGGAGGAGTTGAGGGAGGGAAAAGGAAAGCTGAGAACAGTAAGAAAGAAGAGAATGCTGTCTGTAGAGCGGCTGTTCAACAGGGTTTGTTAAATGCACGAGGAGACGTGCATGTGTGTTGTTCATACGTGGAGCACATATTTGTTACCATGAGTGCATACATATGTATGTGACGGTAGGTGCAGAAGCCACAGATGGCTTTCCTCAATCGCCCTAAAGTTCAGTGGGACAACTGGCTCAGAAGAAACCTAACCATGGAGGGGAAAGAGCTCTACAAACAAAACTTCAAACCTCCGAAGAAAGAGACGACACTAAAAATGGAAACCTCTCACATCGTGGGCTGGTAGGCTCAATTTTGTAAAATTGATACCAAAGTAATTTACAGAAGCAATACAATCCCAATCAAAATACCTACAGCATTCTTCACAGAAAAAAGAAAAAACGATCCTAAATTCACATGGAACCAGAAAAGACCCCAGATAGCTAAAACAATCCTCAGCAAAATGATTAATATTGGAAGGATTGCCATTCTAGACTAAGATCCATTATAGAGGCCGAGACCTGAGTGGCTGGGTCCTGGAAAGCTGACTGGGGCTATGGTGAAGAAAGGACAGACGCACACATGTGTTTATAGCAAACCTGGTACTGGGTGTGCCAAGTGCTCTGATGGAGACGCACTAGCATCCTGGCAACTCAGAAGAGTCGCTCAGGACTTCATCCACTCCCTCCAATAGACCTATCAGAATAAACACAATGCGGTACGGGTACAAAAGTAGATAGGCATACAAACAGAATAAAACAGAAGACCCAAACATCAGTATACATTACTACAACCACTTCATGTTCAACAAGCGGTCAAAAATATACACAATAGCTTCAACAAATGGTGCTGGGAAAACTGGATGTCCCCATGCTGAAGAATTTAGATTCGCTTCTACCACCCTAAATAAAAATGAGCTCCAAGTGGACCTAAGACCTCCATCAGAAACCTGAAATGCTAAAATCTGCTAGAAGAAAACATAGGCACTATCCTATAAAATACAGTCAGCAGAAAAGACTTTCTGAACAGGACCCCATTAGGCAAGGAATCAGGGCCAACGATTGACAAGAAGTGGGAACCTTGTAAAATCAAAAGATCTGTGCAGCGAAGGAAACAATTAATCAAGAGAAGAAGATACTACAGGATGAGAAAGAATCTTTTGTCAGAGGATTAACATCTAGGATGTCCTAAAACACAAAGAGTCAAGGGGACAAATGATCCAATTAAAAAGGAGCTGCGGATCTAAACCGAATTCTCAATAGAAGAAATAAAAGCGGTTAAGCAATACCTTAAATAGCACTCATCACCCACAGCAATTAGGCAAATGCAAAATGAGATCTCATCACAGAATGGAGAAGATGAACAAAACAACAGACAGTAAATTCTGGATGGGGCATGAGGCAAA
This sequence comes from Dicrostonyx torquatus, assembly GCA_028555095.1. Lineage (NCBI taxonomy): Eukaryota > Metazoa > Chordata > Mammalia > Rodentia > Cricetidae > Dicrostonyx > Dicrostonyx torquatus. Next base: position 1,601,231 of record JAQHUG010000020.1, on the reverse strand, counting down.
GGGAGTCCTCATTCACTGTTGGTGGGCACACAGACTTGCCCAGCCACCTGGGAAATTGGTAGGGAGAGCCCCCAAGAAACTAAAAATAAATTGACCATATGACCCAGTCATACCATGTTCACTGCTGCAATGCTCACAAGAGCTAGGAAAAGGAAACACTGCAAATATCCTTCAGCATATGAACGTATAATGAAAATGTGCTAATGAGCCTAATACTGCTCAGCTGCAAAGAAAAAGAAAGTCATGGAATCTGCAGGTAAGTGGATGGCCTAGAAAAGGTTCCATGGAGTGAACTCAGAAAGACAAATGCCAGATTTTCTCTCTAGTCTGTGGTTCCTGCTCCAAGTCTTCAGATGTGAGTATATAACCTGGAGTAGTTGTAGGAACCAGGAACAGAAAGGGAGACCGTGGGGGCGGGCAATGGAGAGAGTAATGACAGGATGGAGGTGACAGGACGGGGGGGGGGGGGGGGGGAAATGGGGAGGGGCTCAAAATCAGGATGTGGAGGGAGGTCAGTACAGGAGAAAGAGGAGGGAGTAGGGACAAACGGGAGGATTTTGGAGAAGGGAAAGGATGATGGTCTCCATGTCTCAATACTTGGTCCCCAGTCAGTAGGGATGCTTGGGAAGAATTAGGAAGTGTGGCAATGCTGGAGGAGGCGTGTCACGGGGGCGGGGGACAAGCGCTGAGGTTTCAGATGGCTTGTGCCATTTCTAGTGTGCTCTCCGCCTCCCAGTTGCGGTTTGAGATGTGAGTTACCAGCTGTTCCTGCCACCATGACTTTCTTCCACTATTAAGGACTCTAACCCTCTGGAACTAGACGAACCCTTCTTTATAAGTTGCCTTGGCCATGGTGTTTTATCACAGCAATGGAAAAGTAACTAATACATGAAAGCTGTTTGATAAAGCCTCAAGGAATCATATTATTTTATATTTAAGTATGTATATGTGTTTGTGTACCTTAAAGTGACAACACTCCCCACATAACACACACATATAAGTATGTAACAATAATAATCAAAGAAAAAGAGGCTATCGATTTGAGAGTGGGAGGCATGGGAAGGGTCTGATGGAGGGGAGCTGGGAGGGAGTCAAAGGAAAAGTGATGTAATCCTTTTTCAATTAAAACACATTAAGCATAAAACAAAACCCCAGTATCAAGAACCAGCTACTTCCTTTGCAACAGCTGGTCAGAGTAGGGTGAACCCCAGAACAATGCAGGGAATAGCAGGCAAGCTACCAAGGAATGGAAGCCATTAACAGTCCTATCCAGACGTGACATCTGAAGGTGCGAGAGTGGCACTCATATCTGGCACTAGGAATCTAACCAACTACCAGTGCTAAGGAGGTCATGGATCTTAGCAAAGAATCTAGTACTGCCACTTTGTTAAATCAGCATAATTCCTAATTTTATTCTAAATCACACTGAATTGTCTTGCCCAGCCCAAATACAAGGGGAAGTACTTAGTTTTGCTGCAACTTGATACATCATGCTTTGTTGATACCCATGGGAGGCCTGTCCCTTTTTGAACAGAAACAGAGGAGAGGATTGAAGGGGGAAGTGGAGAAGCAGTAGGGGAGGGGATGAGAGGAGAGGGGGAGGGGAAACTGCAGTCAGAAGGTAAAATAAATAAAGTAAACTTGTATCAAACTAATAAATAAAAACAAAATAAAACACATGAGAAGACATTTAAAATTTTAAATAAGCAAAAAGCTATAAATGTTTTATATACAATAAAATATTCTACAAAAGGAAAAAGTCAGAAGACAGAAATCTAGTCAGGACGAATATATTCTTGAGTTCAAGAATAAAGCAGGACAAACCACATTATCTCTTTTGTCTCCAAAGACATTAATCAGGGGAGTCTAGAATGATGTTCAACTCCCTATCTGTCAGCACAAGGGCTCAGACCACACAGGACTGAAGCAGAGGTGTAAGTGTCCTCGAGAAAGGGCACTGACAAAATATGGAATAAACAAAACTCCAGACCAGGCCAGAGCAATCCCTACACGACTCACATGTCTGAGTATGAAGCTGCGCAGCTGCCGTGTTGGGACCCTGCCCACGGCTGATGCCGTGTTGGGACCCTGCCCACGGCTGATGCCGTGTTGGGACCCTGCCCACGGCTGATGCCGTGTTGGGACCCTGCCCATGGCTGATGCACTGGAGGCAATAATGCCGATACCCCAAACAACGGAGGTGATATCCACAACCCAGGACACACTACATCGGCTCAGGCGTCTCTTCGCAACTCCGCAGAACAACTTCAAGATTCTTCCGTCCTACCCAGTTTTCTAGGAGGCCATGACCGGCTCCTCCACCACCTTTAGCGGCTCGTCAATTGCTAGACTTAGAGTAGACTTTAGTTCTTCCTGGTACCACCTGTTAGATTGCCAACCTGCACTCCCCTTCTTCCGGGGAGTAAACAGAACCAACTAATTTCCCAGAAATAACAGCTAATCCTCAAGACGCTTCAATACTTTGCTTGTTCCTGATTCTCATAGTCCATCTTTTTTGGAGGTCTGACACTAATGACTATAGGAAAAACCAACTGTCCAGAATGTACAGCTGTGTCCAATCTTCTCACAAAGTGCTATCTTTTTGCCAGGTGCTTAGAAATTATTTCTCTAGAGAGAAATTTTTAATATTTGTTTCCCACATCTAATATTTTGGTGTTATTTAGTATGAAGAGTTCCTCATTAATTCAGACACATGGCTTAATGGTTTCTCTGCACTCAGTATGTTATGCTTATATGTGGCTTGTATCCCACATCAAAATCCATTTATTTTCTTCTTTGGGGTTAAATATTAAATATTACACTGTCAAGGAAAACTCATGTCTTATACATATGAAAATAATATTTTAAAAATAGTTAAAAATTCTTTTAAGTTTATTCTTTTAAATATGGTTTTGGACTGGGTCCTATGTACTCCTGGCAAAGGAAGATAGATGGTTCACAGGCTTGGAGACGTGCCAAGCTTGACCCTTCAGACAAGCTTGACCCTTCAGCCAAGCCTGACCCTTCAGCCAAGCTTGACCCTTCAGACAAGTTTGACCCTTCAGCCAAGCTTGACCCTTCAGACAAGCTTGACCCTTCAGACTTGTTTTCACCGCAAATGAGGCGTCACTCACAGTTATTTGCTTTCTGTCTAAACCCAGACCATCCCGATTTACTTGCCAACACTTACCTATACAGCATGAGTTCAACATTTAAGTCCTTCATAAAACCTGCCTGACTCCCCAAGGTGGACCCCTCTTGCTTGTATTCCCACCACACATGCTCTATAGCACTGATAAAGTGTGTTGGTTTTCCTACTTACGATGAGCTCTCTGCTAGGAAAGGCCCTGCCATAGTTGTTTCTGCGTGTGTGGGGGTCTCAAACAATGAGGCAGGGATAAAGCACACATACGAGAATTCCGTGTATTCTGAAAGGCAAATACAGGATAGACTTGTTTATCCTCACAGACACGAGCCAATGATGTCTGGAGCGCCAAGCAGTAAATGCGTAGATCCATTTAGACCTACGGATGTCAGAGCTACGCCTCGGTGTCTGTCACAAAAAAGGGTCTCTTTAACTCAGGCCTTCTAACGCTCCCAATTGAAAGATTAGTGTAATTTAAATTGGAACCCTGGTTCTTCTTGATTCTAGCTAGGAGTCCTTGAGCTGTCAATCAGTTACTCTGCATCACAGAGCCAATGGCTTCTACAACCCAACAACACAGTGAGTCCCAAGATCCCTTGGCTGAATAGTTCAAAGGATACAGGCATGACAACCAAGAACCAAGTATGCCATTTGTGTGGAATGTTTTGAAACAGAAATCTTGTAAAAAATACTTTTATGACTCAAACCCCATGATTTCTGAGGTGGAAACCGACTTAAACAGCTCACTCTTGTCAGGAGTTAGGTCCCAGGAGTCATGGTCAAAGGAGGGCAAGAGAGCCACCTGGTGGAAGTTGACAGTAAGGCCCTTTGCATAGCAGTCTGGGCAACCCAGGGAATGCAAAGTTGGCCATGCTCAACTTTGTTCATCCCGGGGTTCCAAACACTTGGAGCTCATCTGGGGAGGAGCTTGGGTTGTGACAGACAAGAGAGAAGAGAGCCAAGAAGAAGATGCAGGACTGAAGAATTAATTTGTTATCAAGACCACAGAACATTGACAGATAAGCCAAGAGAAGGTGCTAGATTCAAAGATGGAAGCTTACCTTTTTAAAGAAAGAATTTATGCATTTCAGGTGGGTGAACTATAAAATGAGGTTCCACAAAAGGACGGCTTATGCACTTACTATAAAACTGTCCCCACTGTTTATTCAGGAACAGCCATGCAGTCTGGGTCACTCTACTGGATAGCACGTTTTTGCTCACTGGTTTGTAAATCATGTAATGTTTAAATATTTCCTGCTTTATTCCTTTGTCAACTTTTTTTAGTGTTTTTTTTTGTCAAGAAGATGTTTTAAATTTCTCCACATTCAAATATGTGCATTATAGTTGTTTAAGTTTAAGGGGAAAAGATTCCCTAATAGATAATTTTCTGACATGAAAATGTAAGAGATATTTTATCCAATTGGCTAAAATTTAAGAGGTTGAAAATGCTCAAGCCAGTTTTAAGAGTGTGAATTGGGGCAACTGTCTAAAAGACTCTGTTAGAAGGTTTAAGATGGCTTAGCCTGATGGCTTGACTTCAGTTTCATCTTTGGGACCCGTATGGTGGAGGGAGAGAACCAAGCTGTCTTTTGACCTCTCTCTATCTATGTGTGTGTGTGTGTGTGTGTGTGTGTGTGTGTGTGTGTGTATATATATATATATGCGCTGCATGTCTGAAGCAGGTCAGAAAAGCACACCAGATCTCATTACAGATGGTTGTGAGCCACCATGTGGTTGCTGGGAATTGAACTCAGAACCTTTGGAAGAGCACCCAGTATAACCTCTGAGCCATCTCTCCAGCCCATCTTTTGACTTCTACAGATATGTCATGCCAAAAAAAACACCTACACAGATGTGTATGTATACACACATACACAAAAATATATATAACATAAAAATAAAGACTTTATTAATATTAAAACTTGTGTCTTGGCTGGTTTTATGTCAGCTTGACACAGCTAGAGCCATGTGAAAGGAAGGGACTTCAACATGGCCACAGAATCAACTAAGCCGGGCTCACAGGGGCTCACAGAGACTGGAGCCTGCATGGGTCTGCACCAGACCCCTGCACACATGCTGTGCTTGTTCAGCCTGGGGTTTTTGTCAGATTCCTAACAGTGGAGGTGGGGGTGTCTCTGACTCTTGCCTTTTCCTCTTACTAGGTTGTCTTGTCCAGCTCTGACATGAGGGTTTGTATCTAGACTTACTGGACCATGCTATGTCATGCTTGGCTGAGATCCCTGGGAGGCCTGCTCTTTCCTGGAGGGCAATAGAGGATCAGTGGATCTGGGGGGAAGGGGCGGTGGCAGGGAGACTGGGAAGAGGGGAGGCTGCAGTTGGGATACACTGAATGAAAAGAATAAATAGAAATACCGCCATAATATTTGGCTGTAGGACATTTTCTTAATTAGAGATTGATGGGGGAGGGCCCAGCCTATTGTGGGCTGTGCCACCCCTGGGCTGGGGGGTCCTGGGTTCTATAAGAAAGCAGACTGAGCAAGTCATGAGGAGCAAGTCAGTAAGCAGCACCCCTCCACGGCCTCTGCATCAGCTCCTGCCTCCAGGATCCTGACCCGTTTGAGCTCCTGTCCTGACTTCCTGCAGCGATGAACCTGGAAGTGTAAGCTAAATAAGGCCTTTCCTCCTCATGCAGCTTCAGCCACGGTGTTTCTCACCACAGCTCTAGAAACCCCAACTAAGGCAACACAGAACTTGAAGAAGTCCCAAGAATCTCCAGCGTTAGGAGCTGAGCAGACATGCACGCGAATATGAAGGGGTTATGTACAGAGACGCTGGTGTAGCCCTACATAGGCTTCTGCACGTGCAAAGGGAAAAGCGAGGCTGGTTATAGAAGAAGTTGCTCTTGAAGTCGACTTTATTCTTCTTGGACAATGATCGCTAGATACACCAAAAAATAAACAAAAAAAAGCTCCGTAATATATTCAGAGTACAGTTTGTATGAAACCTGTGTGTATGTATACACAGTAATGCACAGGGAGAGATGTGAATAGATGGCTCCTACACCTGCCTACAGCTCTGAGATGATGTTTTACTTTTTATCCATCTTCTACAATGTTTAAGTTTCCTTTGACTAGCACTGTTTATAGCCAAGAAAGTTTTTTTTTTTTTTTTTAATTTAGGACAAAATACCAAATATTGGAGCAAATGGAAAAGGCACTCCTCCTAAAGGCTGGCCGGTTAGTTAGTCACAACAACTGAGGCTCCCACTTCTGTAATGCAAATGCAGGCTTTCTATGTAGATGCTGATGTTCTGGGACTTGTCCGGTTCTACCACCCCTGGGCGGGGCTTTTGTCCCCATGAGACCACACAGAAGCCACAGCCATGATGGTGGGCCAGGAGGCTTGCTCTCAACCACAAGAGCTTGCTAGCCTCACAAATAGCCGTCAGTTCACCTTGTTTCAAGTGACACATCCTTGCTAATGAGAGGAGAGCTGAGAGCCGAACAGGGAAGGGAAGGAGGCTGCTAATCGGAATATTTCAAAGAAGAAAGTGGTGGTTATGGCAGGTGTGTTGGCAATCAGCTGAACACACTCCAGACAGCATCCAGAGGTGCTTCCAATAACCCACGTGCAAGACAGCAGGCTCCACAGATGCCTGGGGTTTCACTGTAGAGCTGGGACTGAAATTTGAGAGCATAGTTACAATACGGTTTCTAAGGAGACAGGGCAAGGCATCAAGGCTTGTTGTTATCTGCTGCAAAGCTGCATCCTTGCTTCAGCTACTTAAGCAGTTAGCAAATGTGGGGCAAAGGAATCAGAAACTGAGCCATCAGAATTCAGTGGTGAAAGGTGGATTTCTCCAAACACGAATGTGATACAAGGTAAGCACCTTCTGACTGGGAGGAGCAGTCAGACAGCACGGACTTACACGGTTTTAAACTAGCGCCAGAGAAGGAAAAAAAAAAAACCTGCAAAAGAGACAGGAAGAGAGATCTCAATCAGAAACAAAATATATCTTACCAGGATTGTTCTGTCTTTAAGAAAGCTGTGCTTTGGTCCTCAGTGACAGTTTAAATGGGAAGCTATATTCTGCCTTGGGAGGCGCCTCAAGACTAGTGCTGGACTTGAAGGCGCTCACCTGCTCCTTGGATAACCCAGGGTGCTCACATACTCCAGCCCATGCCTACTCTGGCTGCTGACATCTAGACAGAAGTCACAGGGCCATGCTGACTGCTACACCAAGTGTGCGCAGCTCAAGGCTGACATGCGGTGGGGAGCAAATACGCATGACTGACACTCCAAAATGGGAGGGAAAGGGACAGCCTTTCAAACAAACACTGTGAGGACCTCAGAGGAAGGAGCCCAGGGCTAGGTCAGGCCCCCCACAATAGATACAATGTCCCCACATGAAGCATGAACGTCTAACCTGTCAGAGTTGGTCATGTAATTCTTGGACTATGTTAGATGTTCTGGCTCCAGATAATTTACAAGGCTTTCAACAGACCCTACCCTAACTGCTGACCCTAACTGTTCAAAGTCTCATGCTTTCTGTCACTGAGTCAGACACCAGGTGAGCCTATCCAGAGACAAGACGCTGCTGATCACTCTGCACTTCCAAAAAGGATGACAGACCTCAGAAAACCCAATGTTTTAAACAATCTGAGACGAGCGAGGCTGATGGAGAGCTAACTATCAGGAAAAGAAGGGCTGGGAAAACTCCTAGCTGGGGACTCCTCCAGCCTCCTAGAAGCCCTGAGTCCCAGTAAAGGGGGTTAGGCCTGGTGGTTGTATCCACGTCTGGACTCCTTACTTCTCATATCATTGTGTCCACAGGACACTAACTGAAGTCTCCAGTGGGGCCACAGCAGACAGCACCTACCACACTGCCTTATCTTCAGGTCTGTCCACCCTGAGCTCTGTTAAGCTGGGGCTAGGTCCCTCATCCTTTCTCCCTGATGCACAGCACCTCCTTATGAACACTGAGGATTTTGTACGTATTAACTGAACCCATTGGTTTGTGGGGTACAGACCTTACTCACTCTCACCCCAGCCTGGTACAGTGCAGGCCAGGACTCCTAATATCCTTGCGCTATGGAGAACAGGCATAGTCGGTATGAGTAAACAGTGGCGAGTCTTACGTTTTCTCCAACCCTATCATTCCAAATATCTTTAAATGCCTATTTTATAGACTTTGTAATGAGAAACATACTTAAATAAGTTGATAGAAAAATTCCAAACATTTGGGTAAAAGTTACAAGCATTCAAAGTTGAGATATCAACCTCCCAAATGAATTAGATCCACAAATTGTTCAAAGATAACCCGAGGAAATGGAGTGATGCTTTTAGTTCATGTTGGCTCATGACAGACTAACAGGACCTCTAGCAGGGCCTTGTGAGTGAAGCAGGCAGCAGTAGTCCAGTGTCTGGCAGATCCTCTCCAGGCGGGGCAGGTGTCAGGACAGAGGCGGCATTTGGGTTAGGGAAGTGGAGTCCCCGTCAGAGAACTGGCAGAGGACTGGACATGGTTCTCTATATTAGAATCTTAGCTACTAGGGAGTCTGAGGAGAGAGGATGTGAGTTTGACACTAGCTTGGGTAGAAAAACAAGACTCTCCAACAAACAAACAAGATGAAGAAAAGAAGAAGGAGAAGGAGAAGGAGGAGAAGGAGAAGGAGGAGGAGAAGGAGAAGGAGAAGGAGGAGGAGAAGGAGAAGGAGGAGGAAGAAGAATAAGAAGCAGCAGCACAGCATTTGGGATTCAGAGGGTCCTGGCCTGCTCTAAGCACCTATGTTCCTGGCTCACTTGCTCCAGCACAGGTCCCATCTACACAAAGGTGACTATATTCACAGGAGACAGGACGCAGAGAAGAAAATGAATAGCAGAAATCCTTTGACTAACAATCAACTAGAAATGGAGTTTGTAATAGCTGTTCAGAGCTGTAGTAATGATACCATCGACTCTGTCTAATTGCCATTGTGCTTTCTGTGCCTGGATTTCACCTTTGTTTTCACCAGGCTGCCTGCAGGAGGTGGCAATAGCTGTAGGCCATAGGCAGAGGGTGACTATTTAAGGACCTAGGAACATTAATCACACAGAAAAACCTTTGTAAAAAGACCTATTTGCCAACTTGGCACCAATGTGTTTCTAATTCCAGAAAGAATTTCACCTTAGCACAGTCCCAACCATTAGCCTAGAAGGTTGGACTGCATGATCATAGCAAAGAGAGGCTCCTTGCCGTAGGCTGCCCTCGGGAACATCAGCAACAGGGCCAACTGCATACAACGAGAGTAGGCAACTGTACAGCAGCAACTACATACATCAGTGCATGAACGGACACTGATCATGTAACAACAACTACACACAGTAGTACATGAATGAACAACTACATACAGCAGTACGTGAATGTACACTGATCATGTAACAACTACATATAGCAGTACGTGCATGAACAACTACACACAGCAGTACATGAATGGACACTTATCGTGTAACAACAACTACACACAGCAGTACATGAATGGACACTGATCGTGTAACAACAGCCACATATAGCAGTACATGCATGAACAACTACATATAGTAGTACATACATGAACAACTACATACAGCAGTACATGAATGGACACTGATCGTGTAACAACAGAATGTGAAGACCAACTGTGTATAAAGACACACGAGTGAGGGATAACTGCAGACCTGACACAGGGACGTGTGGGAATCAGTGTATGCAGGGAGTCAGTGAGGGCTAGCTCTATACAACGACATGTGAGTGAGAACTATATGTGTATAATGACATGTGAGCACCAACTCAATAAAATGGCATCTGAGCGAGTGTCACCTGGGTACAGAGGCACAGGAGAGCCACGGTGAGCAACAGCACCTGATCAACTACACAGAATTAACTGACTGTATCTGGAGGCGCGTGAGTGAGCACTGTGTACAGGGTGCCCAGACGAGAGCCAGCTGCACCCAAGAGCACCTGAGTGAGCTCAACACACTTTCTCATGGCGCACACTAAGTTCACAGTGAAAAATATTCACTAAAATAATCCATCTCCATAAGCACACAGTAAATTTCCTAAGCAAATTATTTATCGGATAATTAATATTTCAAAGATTTTCATCAGGACTCGAAGCAATGACTATATGATTCCTAAGTTACTCCAACTCTGGCTTTACAGTTTCTGATTTTTTAATGAGGAAACCAAAAAGATCAATGTGTTAGAAAAACACAATTTCTTGATAGTCAAATTAAGATTTAGAGTACAGATTTACTTTATACTTGATAGGAATCATCCGGGGGTGGGTGGGGGTCTTTATTCAAAAGTTATAAGTCCCTGTCTTAAAAGTGTTCCAATTGAATATTTAAGCATGAAATTTCAATGTTAAAAGAAAGACATTTGAAATCACCAGTACTTTCACATCAGTAATGAACTGTCTAAGTATTGGAAGACTCTCCTCCAATAAGACATTCAACAATAAACATAATTATAACAGGCTAATCTTCCCCAGAGACACAGAATATGTTAATTCCCTGATTTTGTAACTTTTACAAGATATAAAAAGTTTAGAAAATTATGGTAAAAGTTCTACTAAACCAGGCACTAGCCATGTGATGGACTTAATTCCAGATTGCTCATGCATTACCCAATATGCTCATAAGCTTCCCAAGCTTCAGCTTCCCCGTCCCAAGAGCTTCTCTGCTATTACAAGTTCGTAATCATTTTTAATGGCTGCAAAATATCTATTAGCCTAGTGTATGACTGGTTACACAATGACACACAGGACTGAGGGACGATGCACAGCCAGAAAACAATGACAGGAGCAACACTCCATCTTCCCCTGCCCAGACCTTTTACCTTCTGTGTCGCCGCCACTGGGAGCATCTTCGGAGTTGGCACAGCTGGCAGGTTCTGGCGGGCTAGGAACATACCCTGGAGGAGGCAAACTCGCAGTGTACAGCCGACGTTCAGGCTGGATCTTAACGTCACCATCTGTAGAGAAAGGGATGCAGCGCGCACTAGTGAATGTCACATGATATAAGCAGACAGCTATTCGCCCTGATCACGTTAGCGCTGTTCCTCCAATAAAATTCAGTGAAGACAAGATATCAAGTAACTCAATAAAGCCAAGACACTGTCATAAACACTGAATTTCAAAAGCCAAGTATTTTCTCTGGAAAGCGAGCTGGTTATGTGACCAGTTGTGACAAGAGAACCAGCTGCAATTAGGTAAATTCACATCAAGTTAGTCAAAATGTAAACTTGTCGGTTTCTGTAACATGATATAAAATATAACTCAGGAACATGAAGCAGAAATTATAAACAGGGCAAACAACACACTATCAGAACATGAATTTTTCAACATTTTTGTACCTAGTTTCCCCTGAATTTTGTCTCCACGTGTTCTCTGCCACATGTACAAAGAATGCACACACACATGTTTAGAACACATCCCCACAAATCTACAGACACATGCATGCACAGACACAACCGTGTATAGACACAGACATGGACACCCTCTCAGATCAACATGTGCACACAGAATTTGCACTTCTAGGTCACAAGTACGTCCGGATAAACAGACATGCAGAATTCAGGACAGTGATTAAAAGATCAATTATACATATAATATCATTTTGACATCACACAACACACAATTCACATGGACTACATTTATTACACAAGCATTTAATTGAGTTTAGTATCATAAAATAACACAAAACAACACATAGGATTTTAGCCAGTGTACTCTTTTAACAGCACAAAATATTCTAAGATATGGACACACTATAACTGATCTTTTAACCACTGTCCTGAATCCTGCGTGTGGGAGGGTTTTGAATGGTCACTGTTATGAACAGTGGCTACGGCCATCTGCACCAGTCACTTTCTTCACTTCTGTAATTGAGAACCTGACAAGCATCTCACGCAAAGTTCACTTTGGCTCGCAGTTGAGAGGGTTAGTCTACAGTGGCTGGAAAGGTGGCGGGGGAGCCCATGCACGCGGAGACAGGAGAGGGTTAGTCTACAGTGGCTGGAAAGGTGGCGGGGGAGCCCATGCATGCGGAGGCAGGAGAGGGTTAGTCTACAGTGGCTGGAAAGGTGGCGGGGGAGCCCATGCATGCGGAAGCAGGAGAGGAGGGCTGCCTGCGCACATCTCCACGGAGCAAGAAGCAGAAATGGGACAGAGAGAGAAACAAGGCTACAGACTTCAGGGCCTGCCCCCAGCTGGTCCAGCCTCTCAGTGCTTCCACAGGGTTCCCAACAGTACCGTCAGGGAAGATCCAGCAAGCCAATGAACCTGTATTAGACATCCGAGCAACAAGTCCACCCCGTTCTGCTTCCCTGTGCATGCTTGGCCATTTCGGTTCTCCTGATAAATTCTTGGAAACGGAATTGTTGGCTTGAAAAGACTGAACCTTTCGGTGTGTTTTCATATTTACAAACCAGATGAGGGATCTTCTCTCCCACAGTCTTCAATATTTTTTATCCTGCTCTTAAGTTCTGTATTTTTACTGATAATATGTTAAAGTGACTCTCATATACACGGCAAACACAAATGGATATCCCCACTAGTCTTTTACAGAATAACTAAGATTTTACTTTAAACCAACAACTAGCAATTTATTTTAAACTAACAACGAACAAGACAGAACAAAATAGCACAGTGAAGATGTGCGTTGAAGACATTTAAACGCAAAAACCATGAAACCTTTTCAAATTCCTCTGCCATCAATATATTTCACTCTCTGGAGGCTAAGTATTCAGAATGCTGCCAGAATTCTGGTTCTTCTGGTAATCTGATTCACACAGTTGATTAATTACTACACCATTCCCTGCTAGAATCAAGGGCAGATGGAGATGTGCGTCTATGCATACTAATCCCATCGTGCAACATCAACATTTGATCATTTTTCACAGAGTATTTTTGGAAGCTTTAAACCACTAACTCGTTCTTAATAAGAAAGTGAAATCAAACTTAGAAATGTCATTGTTCACTTAAATTACTGGGATGGATCTAGGTAGTGTCATGGAAGCGGAGCGTGAGATGACGCCTCTCAGAACAGATTTGGAAGAGGAACGTGCCAGGAGACAGTCTTCCTCTAGTTGGGGACCGCATGCTGACTCTACGGAAGGGCTTAAGCTGCAAATGAAACCTCTGCCATAGTCAGGGACGTCCAGGAGGGGCGGGAAACTATGACCGGACCTTCGGTTTGCTCAGCTGTAAATAAAGGTCACCAGATCTCCTACAATAGTGTCTGGTTCCAATTTCCTATAGAGTGACTCTTTCTAAAGGCAGGTGTTGGACATCTTGCTGGGGCATAAGCAAGGACAAGATGGGTTACACTATGGCATGGCTGCCGGCTGTGTTTCTCTACAAGCTCATCATCTTCGTGACATGCAGCAGGTGCTGCTTCTATCAGCACAGCCCCCCCGGCTTGCTGATCTTCCCAGGAGAGGAGGGAAAAGGCAGGCGGGTGTCCACTCTCTACTAATGACAGCCATCAGCTCCCGTGCCTCCAGTTATCCACACAGGAGGCTGGGGCGGCTGGGGATCCCCACGCAGAAGGAATATGCAGTGAGCAGCTCGATTTGCTTGTGAGATGCTGCCAGGACGTAGCCTCGCTTGGAGCCACACCGACTGCTCCTGCCCTCCCACGGCCCCACCCATTTTCCTTCTCTTCCCAGCTGTGGGTTAGTAGAACCTATCTTCTACCCATGCCCACAGAACATGGCTCTTTCGAATCTCCTCTTGTCTGGCACCCAGAAAACCACAGCACTGGTGAACCAGAGAGCCCTCACCCTCTGAGTGACTCCTTGGCAGCTAAAGTCTAATCAGATACCCTCAAAAGTCACCTGGATACAGACCAAGTGCTGGCTGTCCTGAAACCCTGTTGTTCTCTCTCTCTGGTGGCCCTTACTTCTGCTTCAAAATGAAAATAAACCAAGGAGTTCTACAGGATTTACCAGCCACAATAAATGTGATGAAACGCCTCTGTTCATACTGCTGGACCCTCCAATCTGCCCCGGCCGTGACCACCCGGTCCAAAGTTAGCGCTCTACTGGCCTCCCCCTTGCTCCATGAGATCTCCTGTTGCAGTGGGAGTGGCTTATAGACCGTGACGCGTACAAAGATTATTACATTTCTTTATTATAGTCAACACTTAATCACATCACTCAAAGTTTTAAAACAATTTCCATATTCGCTGCTCTTCCTGATCGTCTCTCCCTCCTGATCTGTTTTTGCTGAAAAACACACAGGATGCTCTTTTGACAGGCATGCGACTGGAAAAGTGCCTAAGTGATGCAGGTCTGAAAATATCTTCACGCGTTCCCTTCTACACGCTGCCATTCTACATTTACATCACAGGGCCACAGTTCAGGAGGACACATGTGAGCCTGACCAGGCTCCCGCTCTGCTCTGACCTCTGGGCGCCTTTCTTGGGATGTACCGTTGTTGGTCCTATGCTGTGGAATTCTGCCAGACTGCTGGTGGATCCGCAAACAGAAAGACACACGACTCCCAACTTATCCTCACATTGTCTCTTGTCTTTACACTTGACAACACATCTTGGCTCTCACTCCATGGGCCATCTAGGGGCTGCCACACCTTTAGGAGAGAGCACAACCCCCCGGGGAACAGTGTGCCACAAATCATTTAATCAACCTTCCATCCCCTACCCCCACCCCAGGGCCCGTGAGAAGGCTTAGTAGGTAAAAGTGCTTTTGCCAAACCTGACACCTGAGTTCAATCCCAGAACACACATGGTGGGCAAAACTGATTTCTGTATGTTGTCCTTTGACTTCTACAATTACACTGTGGTACACTTCCCCCCACATACACACCCTCTGCCCACACAAAATACATGAATAAATGTAAACAAGGTTTGAACTAGCCCCCCAATGTGAAAATTTAGACTTCTGATCTCTCTTTATTCTGAAGAGTATCATAGTTAATAACTTAAGAGCATGCCGAAAAAGGTTTATTTATTAATTATGTATACAGCATCTGCCTGCATGTATTCCTGAAGGCCAGAAGAGGGCGCCAGATCTCATCACAGATGGCTGTGAGCCACCATGTGGTTGCTAGGAATTGAACTCAGGACCTCTGGAAGAGCAGTCAGTGCTCTTAACCCCTGAGCCATCTCTCAGCCCCGAGCATGCTAATCTTAGTATATAGGAGTCAGTTCACAGGGAGATTGGCTAGATGTAGACCTTCTGTGCCCAGGTGGGTGTCAGGGGTGACCATTATCTTCTCTCTTCTGTCCGCTTTTAGTCATGACAGCCAGGCGTAAGTGCCTGACAAAGGACATGGATCGATAATTCCACAAGAACAGGAGAGAGGGAAGAGGGATCACAATTCACTTTGAATTTGGGTTTCTCTCATTAATAGGAGCAGAACACTCTCTTTCTTTAAGGTTGAGAGAGTTGTGTATATGTTTTGTGAAATGCCAATAACCCTGTTTTGCCCATTTTTATCGGAGGTATTTACCTTTTTTTCTAACACCTGAGCTTTTTGTATATTAAATAAACAAACCCTTTGCCTATGCTATCAGCTGCCATCGTTTTCTTGGTTCACTATTTGTGGCAATTCTGCATGCATACTTTTGAATCTTATAAAGTAAAACCAACAATTTGTATGACCCTGAGCCGTATGTAAAACTTTATAGGGAAAGAATTCTTTTATGTTGTCTTGAGTACTTTCATATTTTCATGTTCAATTTTAAATTCTCTATGTGTCTGGAATTTAGTTAGTTCATTTTTCTTCAGCTATATAGGTGGTCTTAACAAAATAAAAAGAAAAATCATGACCCCCTAACTCATCGGGCCCACTGTGCTCTGCGGGTCAGAGGTCCAGGAGAGCATGCTGCTTGACAAAAATGCCCGTGGCTGACTGCCCACTGCTTCAGCTGCCATGCCAGGTGGCTGGGGAGCGAGGGACATACTGCTAGCGTAACAGGAAACAGAATTTTAAATTTTAACTAAGTAAAATTTCAACTTAAACAAATGTAGACCAAGCCTGGAGTCAGCAATTCACCACCTTGAAAATGGGAAGCCTAGAGTGGTGAGCCACCTTACTGGGTGAGAGTATGTACCACTGTCCCGTGACCTAGGTGGTCACCCCGTATGTCTACACTGCTCCTCCTTCCTCACGCTGTGCACCGTGCTCTTCAAAACCATGTCTGTGTAGCGGCTCTGCAGTTGAGACTGGTCCTCACTTGTCCCTTCACTATAGAGTCTGCTCCTGGACCTCAGTGTGTACTGCATTTCAAATGCAACTCTGCGGCTGCCTCCTGCAGTATGCTCTCTTCAGTGTCCTCTTTGCAGAAACTATGGAAATATTCTTAGACAACCATACTCTGGTATCAGTCTTAGTGCATTTTTTTCCTATTTCCGATTACTTCTTCACAGGTTTGATCATGTCTTCCAGTAAAGTGTGAGCCTGAACTTGCCAGAATGTGCCTGTTTTGCTATCTCCACAATCTACAATCATCATAAATATATTTATGAGAAATTGCTGCCTCATTGACAATTCTTAGTGTTGCTTCTGTAACACAGTGACAAATTTCAGATTCGTTCATGCCTGGTGCTCAACAGCTCCACCAAACCTGCTCAGAAGTTATAAATTCGGAACCATGGCACCATTTTGGGAAGGCAAAAGCATTTGTTGGGCCCAACGTGATTTTAAGCACTAACATCACTGCTAGGTTAGGATAGGACTCATGACCAGCCATGTTGTCTAAGTCCCAGCTTTCCCAGTGGTGGAGTAAGGGTCTCCCTGGAAAGGCTGTTGGAGAACTGGACCACGTGCACACGGGTGGCGCAGCAGCAGAGAGAGCGTCTTATACAGGGGCCAGGACCAAGGACAGCGCCCTGATCCATGACAGATCCCTTAGGCTGGAGTCAGCACCAAGGACAGCACTCATGCTGAGGGCGGCACCAGGGACTAAATAAACCCACTACAAACATTACAAAGAACAGTGCCTTTAGAATGACATTAGTAATGGCAGCAGAGTACAGGAAGACTCAGGGGAGTTGTCCTTTTTCTGTTGCTACTCAAGCTCACACTTGGTGTCCCTCTGTCTTCTAGGTGCCTGCATTTCCCCGGACAATTTTATGTGTTACTGAATACACTAATAAAGTAATACCTCCTTTTTTGGTGGGGGATGGGGGACCAGGGAAGGCCGTTAGGATCAGGACAGTCAAGACTTCCACAACACAGACACGAACTTCTGAAGATGTGGAAATGAGTGTACACACGGACCTACAGAGCGAGGTGTCCTGACACACTTGTGGCAACAGAAGATGGACACAGTACCCGGTGGACGACTGTGAGGTGTCAGTGCTGACCTGACTATGACTCAGTGTGGTTGCAGGGAAGATTTCTCCACTTCTTATTCATGTCAACAGCAAGAGGGATAATGGGGTTACTCACGACAGTTTTAAAACCAGTTTGGGGTTTTAAATATATTGGGGTTATTCATATATTTTTAAAATCTTAAAACAATTTCAGTCAGCATGCACACTTGCATACATACAGATCATTGTGCTCTACCCTTAATTCTCACCTGCTATCTTCCGCATACCTTCTTCTCTGGCTAGTGCCCTTCGTCCCCCAAAACCCTCCCTTTTGCTTTCATATCACATATTATACACATGTGTGTAATTAAATACACCTTTGCATATGATAAAACATGCAACGTCATGCCTCTCTCCCCCAACATTGCCCTCTTTGTATTTCCCTAATGGCCGAGGACCAGGATATGTACCTTAAAAAGCAGTAATAACAATGAAAATTCAAAATGTTACAGCAAACAGGGCCATTAGTCAAGGAAAAGAGTAAACATTTCCCACAGTTCCATCAATATAAAACAACCACTATTAAAACTCAATAGAATATTTAAAATTTGAATTTGCTCACATGGTTGGAATGTATTTCTGTCCTATCAAGCAATATCCACGCACATACTTAATAGCCTGACTGTAATGGATGAAGAACATTTCATCCTAAGAACACACCACAGAGAGCCAATTTCAATGTTGAGTACTTAGATTTATAACTTGAAGCTCAAATTAGAATAGCTTGATACATTTTTTTCCCTCCCACATATTAGAGAATGAAGGAAAGTTGGCTCAGGCTTCCAATTACAAGACCCATGACAGTCAAAAGCCTGCCTACAAGAAGCAAAGCACCCCCAGGCAACACTTTCTCATCGTCTGCCCTGTCCCTCCTCCTTTGTACTCTGTCAGTCAGATGCTGATCATCGCTTATGCCACACTCAAGGGCGGAGTGATTTCAATGGGCAGTGGTGGAGTAGGTATCAGATCCTGTCTGGCTCAGTCTTTGCCATTATTATTTCCCAGTTCTCTCCTCCTACATCTTGATAAATTGTCCTCAACATTAAAATAAATATGTTCCTACCAAGATTCACACCCTTAGCCACTCTAACAACGTAAGTGGGAAACCAGCTTCCCGTTCAGAGTTCCCGATGACAAAAGGCCAGAATGGGGTACATGGAGAGTGGTCCCTGTGGTCTGATAGAACACAAAACACGACTGACAGTTTGGGCATAAATAACACATTCTAAAGACTATGATGAGCAACACAGACTATAGTACCAGCTACCCGAGATGGTTATAGGAGAAAGGAAAATGTTCCATGATACAACTGATCTTAAAAAAATTACATCTCCCTGCCCCCAAACTCACCTATCCTCCTGCAACCTTGGTGGAACTCTGAAACAGCTTGCTCCAATATTAAGGGGACTTAAGAGCTTGCTCCGATACTGAGGGGGCCAAGAGAGAGGACCAAGGGAGTGAACTAGTGGAGAAGACCAAGAGGACAGGCTTAGAGAGACCTCAGAGGCTTCCTGAGACACAGACACTGACAGTACAGAGTAGACCAAGAAAAATCCCCAAACACTCAGCCATTACAAGGATTGGACCAAGGTACAAAGACACTGCTGGCCTCATTTGAAGGAAGAGATGAGTAAGCATCAATGCAAGAATTCATCCAATAACCTAAAAAGCAACATGGTAACACCAGAACCCAGTGGTCATACAACAGGAGGACTTGATCATCCTAATCCAGAAGAAGCAGAAGAAAACGACTTTTGAAACTTTATGAAAATGATGGAGACCTTTAAGGAGGAAATGAAAAACTCCTTTAAAGAAATGGAGGAAAAGACAAACAAAAAATTGGAAGAAATTAATAAATCCCTCAAAGAAACCCAATTAAAACCAAGAAAAAAAAACAATCAAACATATGAAGCAAACAGTTCAAGACTTGAAGTCTGAAATAGAGGTAATAAAAAAAACCCCACAAACTGAGGGAATTCTGGATATGGAAAATATGGGTAAATGAACAGGAACTAAAGAGACAAGTATAACCAACAGAATACAAGAGACAGAAGAAAGAATCTCAGACACTGAAGATACGATAGAGAAAATAAATTCACTGATCGAAGAAAACAACAAATCCAACAAATTCTTAACACAAAACATCCAGCAAATCTGGGACACCATGAAAAGACCAAACCTAAGAATAATAGGGGTAGAAGGAGAAAAACTCCAGCTTAAAGGCACAGAAAATATATTCAACAAAATCATAGAAGAAAACTTTCCCAACCTAAAAAAGGCTATTCCTATGAAGGTACAAGAAACTTACAGAACACCAATTAGACTGGATCAAAAAAAGTCCCCTCGCCATATAATAATCAAAACACTAAACACACAGAATAAAGAAAGAATATTAAGAGCTGCAAAGGAAAAAAGTGAAGTAACATATAAAGGTAAACCTATCAGAATTACATCCGACTTCTCATTGGAATCCATGAAAGCCAGAAGGTCCTGGGCAGATGTGCTACAGACACATCCAAAAGACCATGGATGCAAGCCCAAACTACTATACCCAGCAAAGTTTTCAATCACCATCGATAGAAAAAACAAGATATTTCATGACAAAAACAGATTTAAACAATACGTATCCACAAACCTAGCCCTACAGAAAGTACTAGAAGGAAAACTCCAACCCAAGGAAGCTAACTGCACCCACAAAAACACAGGTAACAGATAAACCCAAAGAAGAAAAACACACAAACACTACTACCAAAAAAATAACAGGAATTAACCATTGGTCATTAATATCTCTTAATATCAATGGACTCAATTCACCTATAAAAAGACACAGGCTAAGAGAATGGATATGAAAACAGGATCCAGCCTCCTGCTGTATTCAAGAAACACACCTCAACTTCAAAGACAGACACTACCTCAGAGTAAAGGGTTGGGAAAAGGTTTTTCAATCAAATGGACCTAAGAAACAAGTGGGTGTAGCCATCCTAATATCTAACAAGATAGATTTCAAACTAAAATCAATCAGAAGAGATGGAGAAGAACACTTTAAACTTATAACAGGAACAATCCATCAAGATGCAGTCTGAATCCTGAACATCTATGTCCCTAATATATATGAAAGAAACATTACATGGCGGTTTCTCAGAAAATTGGAAATCAGCCTACCTCAGGATCCAGCAGTACCGCTCAATCATACTACAAAGGCATTTCAACTATGTTCATAGCAGCATTATTTGTAATAGCCAGAACCTGGAAACAACCTAGATTGAGGGCAATGGAAGAATGGATAAAGAAAATGTGGCACATCTACACATTAGAGTACTACTCAGCAGTAAAAAACAATGACATATTGAATACTGCATGCAAATGGATGGAATTAGAAAACACTATCCTGAGTGAGGTAACCCAGACCCAAAAAAATGAATATGGTATGTACTCACTCATAAATGGATACTAGCTATAAACAAAGGTTATTGAGCCTATAGTTCATAATCCTAGAGAAGCTAAGTAATGAGGTGAACCCTAAGAAAAACATACATAGATCCTCCTGTAAAGTGGAAACAGACAAGACTGCCCGACAAAATTGGGAGCATGGGGGTGGAGGGAGAAGAAACGGTGGAAGGGGAAGGGTGAGGAGAACTTGAGGGAATGGGATAGTTGAAAAGGAGGAAGGATAGTGATGAGAACAAGGAAAGAGATATCTTGATTGAGGGAGCCATTATAGGGTTAGCAGAAACCTGGCTCTAGAGAAATTCCCAGGAATCTACAAGGATGACCCCAGCTAAGACTCTAAACAATAGAGGAGAAGTGGCCTGATCCTGACTTGTCCTAAAGTCAGACTGATGAATATCTTAAATATCACCATAGAACCTTCATCTAGCAACTGATGGAATCAGAGGCAGAGACCCACATCGGAGCACTGGACTGAGCTCCCAAAGTCCAGTTGAAGATTGGAAGGAATGAGAATATGAGCAAGGAGGTCAAGCCATGATGTGTTCACCCACTGAGACAGTCTACCTGAGCTAAGGGAGCTCACCAACT
>JAQHUG010000020.1:1549921-1572792 GCA_028555095.1 Dicrostonyx torquatus | reverse complement strand
CTCATGTTACATAACACAACTCCTGAACCTAAGGCTCGAGAATCATTGCACAAGACAGGTCAGCAAGACTGTAATAGCTATAGAAACAGGGTGTTTGCTAAGACTGTACCTCCTGGGAATGTCAAAGAAGATACACCCAAGACATCTCATCCACGGTTGCCCAAGCAAGGCCTGAACAATGACAACATGCTAACAAGCCAGGAGGAAAACTTACAGGGCCTTGGCCCCAGACCAAGAACTAAGGGATGATGACAATGGAAGAAACAGTCTTCTTCAGGGGAAAGCACCCTTTCCCAGCCTCCAGTTGGTTACCCAATATCAAGTGGTCAGCCCTGAAATCATATATATACACAGGTAACGGTATATGGACTAGGCGGGTTGTATTTATATGTTCAGGAACAATTCAGGAACACACACACACACACACACACACACACAACACCACATGGAAGAACACTGAAGGAAAACAGGTCATGAATTTGAGATAG
This sequence comes from Dicrostonyx torquatus, assembly GCA_028555095.1. NCBI lineage: Eukaryota > Metazoa > Chordata > Mammalia > Rodentia > Cricetidae > Dicrostonyx > Dicrostonyx torquatus. Next base: position 1,572,304 of record JAQHUG010000020.1, on the reverse strand, counting down.
AGCAAGAAGTGGAGAACATGGGAGGCACTGGAGAAAGGAAAGAGAGGGGAAGAAATGGTTTAATTACAATTTCAAAATTAAAAATAATGTAAGAATGGCAAAGAAGTCATCTTAAAACATTCTCAAGCCCAAGATTAGCTTTACGTGTTGACGTATCTGTGAGGAACAGAGGACTTTCACCCGCTGTGGCTGTACACCACGTGGTCCGGCGCATGCCGTCTGAGGAACTGTCCCCTAGTTGACACCGCTGCACTGTGTGGGGACTGGAGTCGTTGCGGCTCCAGGTGTGGGCTTTCCTGCTGCCCACTTCTCCAGGATAAACTTTTGCCAAAGAGCAATGCACGAGGAGCATCAGCTGAGTCAACGGAAGCCAAATCGGTACCAAAGAGGCTGTCGGGAGTCGGCGTGATGACTGTGGATACGGTAACAATTCTCACCGTAGTGGGGCACAAACCCACTCAGATCACAACAGAAACTACATGGTGGCCTCTGTGTGGCTGGGAAGCTCTAACCCCATTCGCCCTCCATCGAGTCAGCTGACTCACGCTGACCGTGTAGAGAATGAGGCTGTCCTGCCGAACTGCTGTCAATGAAGTGTGTTCTCCACAGAAGTCCTGGGCTAAGGGGACACATGCCCAGAGTGAAGTGTAGGGAAACACTGGCACCTACGATCCATCCTTACCTGCCAGCCTGTGAACATGTGTGGGCTGTATGGCTTCCGGGGCCGCATTCTTAGGTGGTGTCTCCGAAGCAGCAGGCTGAGGTGTCCCCTTATCTCGGTCACTTGAAACATCAGGGAAAAGCCTCTTCAGCACTTTTGCAGTAAACACTACAAAGGCAGCAGATTAACAACATGATTTTACTACAGTTACTTAAATTGCATATGGCTTTCATTCGAAACAAAGGCATCCTTACTACCCAGAAGCCGGGCGACTGACTCCAGCGCTGGCCACTCCTCTCATCCCAGACCCCGCCCCTTAGACAGCCAAGCGTCAGCTCCTCCCCAAGAGGTGCTCAAGACCGTGCCTACAGGGTATTTAAAGGGCCTCCTAAGAAAAGGCTATGTGGTTTCCTCTCTTTCAGGAGTCTACTCGGGACTGCTTCGCTCAGAACACAACCAGGACTTTAATTGGGTTTGATTTGGCCTGCTCTGATTTATTGCACCGGCGGAGTTGCCTGCTGCTGGGCAAAGTCCAAAGGGAGAGACCGTGGAGAGTGTGCTCAGTAAAACTATCCCCCAGCAGCAGTGGAGGAACAGGTTTGTATAGCTCCTGCAGGTTTAGTGCAGACGTGGGAATTCTTCACTTTAGTCCGCACTCCTCCAGCGCCTAAGTACCTTCGAGCCTTCATACAGGAACCAGAACAACTAAGGACGGTGATTCGCAGTGTGAAATATGAGAAAAGATACTGGGGGGAGGCTCGTGGATGAGAGCTCCTTGGTCATACACAGAATCGCTCCAGCTGTAAAGGGACCACACGCTCAGATAATTTGTGCTGGGTAACCCCTTTAGTGCGTTTCAGTAGTAGCAACTACGACATTGGCTGGCTTTCTCGCTTGTTTAAGCTACTCGCTATTCTTGCTTCTGGAAGATTCTATTTCAGGTCTAACATTGAGCTCTTTGATCAATTTGGAATTGATTTGCGTGCAGGGTGAGAGGGAAGGGATCACATTCCATTCTTCTACATTCACACAGCCAGTCTTGCCCACACCCTTAAAGTCTTTTCCCCCAATGTGTATTTCTGGCACTTTTTATCAGAAATCAGGTGGCTGCAGTTAGATCTGGGTCCTTAATTCTACTCCTTTTGTACAGGCATCACATGGCTTTGCTACTAAGACGCTATGGTGTTAAAATCAGGACCGGTGGTATCTCCAGCAGTGTCGTTATTGTTCAAGATTGCGTGGCTATCTGGGGTCTCTTGTGTGTTTCTCCATGTGAATTCAAGATTGTTCAATTTTTGTTTGGAATTGTGTTAGAATTTTGATAGAGTGCATCGAATTTGTAGACGGCTCTTGATAGGAAACTATTTTCACAATATCGATCCTACCAATGCATGTTCATGGAGGTCTCTCCATCCATGGGTGTCTTCAAATATGTCTCCAGTGTTTAGAAGTTTTCATTATAGAAGTCTTCCCAGTTTCGCGGTTTGTTTTATGACACGTGTTCTCCCCCGGCTTCCACTCCCCCTCCCTTGTGTGTGTATGCACGTGTGCAAGCGTGTGTGTGTGTGTGTGTGTGTGCAAGCGTGTGTGTGTGTGCGTGCATTTTGTTTTTAGGAAATAGAACCGTGTCCCTGATTTCTTTCTCAGTCTGTTTGCTTTGGTCTATGGGAAAGTTACTCATTTTTAGACATTAGTTAGTAACCTACCACATTGGCTGAAGTGCTTACCAGTTCCAGAAGTTTCCTGGCGTGGCACTTGGGGTCCCTTATGCTTAGAATGATGTCATCTACACATAGGGAGACTTTGACTTCTCCTTTCCCTATGTGTATCCCTTTTCAAGTCTCACTGTTCTAGCTAGGACTTCAAGCACGACACTAAAGGAGTAGAGAGAACATCTGTCTTCTTCCTGATCTTAGTGGGAAGGCTCTCAGAGCTGAACTGAAATCACTCTATGAAGAGGATAGTGCTCCTCCCAGAACCCAGAGGCTGTCGAAGGAAAAGCGCAGACCCCCCAAAACAATACAGGCCACTGCCGTTACTCTTGGCTGCCCACAGGAACTTGATGGTAAGAACCTACTGCTAAAGATGGCACGTGCTCTGGTCATGACCAGGAGGCTCCCTCCCTGATGGCTAGCTCTCATAATAATGGAAGTTATGCAGGCTGCTGCTGGTGTCACCAACAGTCTTACCCAGCTGTGAACTCTTGGGCCACGATTTACTAGCATGGCAATATATACTCATGGGTGCAGCAGAGGCATGGATATTATGGGGTAACCAACTGCCTTCTGATGGGATTTAAGACCCACTCCACATGAGGAAATTCATGCCAGGTATTGGCCAAGGATCCACTGTTAGGGAAATCATAGGCACCAGGGGTGGACCTGTTCTTAGCCTGCTAAATGGATACAGTACCAAAAGGCTCTCTAAAGTCAGATCTCGATACCCATCGACCAGCGCAGCTCTCAGACCTCAAAAGAGATGTGTATTTATGTAGAGGAGGACGTCAATGCAAAACTCCCAACTGGCCCACGATGGAAAGAAAGTGTCTGTGGCGGGCTCAGTCATAAGTGGGGCATCTGTATATCCCCTAGCCCCGAGGACCAAGGACTATCAAGAGTCATAGGCCAGGACACTGGACATGAGTAGTGCAAACTGGACTTGGTGGGATATATTATGTATACGTACATGCATACATAGACACGGAGTTGGGAGGGGTTGAAGGTGAATCTAGGAGGAGGTAGCAGGAAGAGTAGGGATGAATAGAAACATGGATGCATGTATGAAATTCTCAAGGAATCAATAAAAACATTATAGCTAGACAGATAGACAGAGGGAGGGCAGGCTGTTTGTACCCTATAACCAGCCTCTTATTCGCTGGTATTTTAACCACCAAACCTTGTGCTTCCTGGCTAGTCTCTCATTGGCTAAGGTACTTCCGGTCTAGAGACCTCAGCCCACACGGGAACCCTGGCCAATGCAACCACCATGCCGTCTGTCCAGGTCTTCACTAACCAGTCATTCCTTCTGACCACAACAAGAGCTATGATTTGCTTTCCACTTTCCATTAAACAATAGCATGGAGAACAGAGAGCCCCTGTGTAGCCTTTGGTGTCTCCTGAGCCTAGCTTCTTACCTGACAGGAAGCACCCGTCAACACTGGCACGTGCTGGCACAGGCTCAGCTGCGTCTTCCTAGCTGTAACAAGCAGTTCAATAGCCCCCATTTCCTCCCGCGTCCTAGAAGCCAGCGCTCACGTTTCCTGCTCACCTTGGTGTTTACGTTCTTGAGGCTTTCTGACAATCAGTGTCAGCTATTTTGTAGACTCGTCCTAATTTTGGTCTGTCTGGTATCAGCCTGAAGGTTTTAACTGGGTAGAACTGTTATTTATGGGGAGATGTTTCAAGGCATCAGTCAGGACTAAGAGTGTTGGCGTGTCTCCTTTCTGCTGACATTAACCTCAACCACGACTGGGTAAGTCTGTTGGGATTTTTTTTTTCCTGCAAAGTTACCATGTTTCTCTTTCCAGGGAACGAATATCTCAGGGGAGAGAGTTTGGGGCTTCATGCCTCTTCTCTATTAAGTCAGTTAAATCAACTGTAGGGCCTGCTTCTGGCACAAATGGTCGAGGGATTCAATGTTGGCTTCAATTATCTCATTCCTGCTATATTTATTATATGGGATTCTTCTTTACAGAAGCTATTTACATTTTCACAGTTTATGGGTTATTATTTTTATTACTCATTCATTTATGCATTAATAGATATTCATTTATTCTGAGGGGTATAGCTCTGTACCATTTCCACATATTTTCTGGCTCAGACGGCTCTACAGCAGCAGCTTGCTCCTTCAGCGTGGGCCAGTGCCCTCTGGTCTGCTCCCCTGTAGTGAACATCCCCATCACGTTCCACAGGCTACGGCAGTTTATCCTCCACTCTCTACCGAGACCTGATTGGAGGATATAATTGCTCATTTCTTAATATGAATCGACTCATGTTTATCCTTCGTTTAAGAACCTCTGACTGCTTTGCAGGAATAAGGAACCACATACAGCCTTGCCTGGACCGTGAGATGGCTCAGAGGCAAAGGTGCTTGCTGCCAATCCTGGAATACAGCAGAAGCAGATAATCGACTCCCACAATTGTTACTGGTATTGTGACTATTGATGTGTGTATGTGTAGCTAAGTGTGTACATACATGATAAATGAATAAATGAAAAGGAGTCTTCAAAAAGAAAAAAACACAGAGATCTAAATAGCAAGCTGAAGCAGCACAGATATGACTAAGAGCAAAAATGCTGATGTATCAAAAAGAGGCACATGCACGCCACCCCAATCTTCATCATTAGTCATGCAGCACGACGGGACTAACAGTAATGATCTGGGCTATCAAGAAGACCACGGACAGACTTCAGAATGCAGGAAAATGGGTTTGCATTTTAAAAATAAATATAAACACAATCTAAGCATGAAAAAGTCCTTGAAGTTTATATCTCAAGTGTTTATATAGAAGATAGGAATGGGAAAAAATGTCATGTAACTTCAAGTGTGCAAATGCCAAGACATCTTTCTAAATATTCATTAACCAAAGAACTGAGGGGCAATCTTCTGGTGTGGGACAATTCTGTATTCTGTCAATTATGTTTTAAATAAATGCTGACTGGCCAATAGCCAGACAGGAAGTAGAGGTGGGGCAATGAGAACAGAATTCTGGGAAGAAGGAAGCTCTTTCTGCAGTCCTGTCCAGACACCGAAGAAGCAGGATGTGACCTGACCCGCTGAAAAAGGTACTGAGCCATGTGGCTAACATAGATAAGAATAATGGGTTAATATAAGTTATAAGAGCTAATAAGAAGCCTGAGATAATGGGCCAATCAGTTTATAACTTATGGAGATGTCTGTGTGATTTTCTCTGGGACTAAATGGCTGGGGAACCGGGCAGACAGAAACCTCAGTCAACAATCTTCCTTTGTGAATTGAAATTAAATAGTGTTTGAGCCAGACAAAACAAGATAGACACTGAAGAGGAAACCTTCCTTTGCCCCAACAATACTTGTAAGTATTTTGTAAACCCAAGTGGCCACTGTGACTTCCATGTCATGCTAGGATTTTTATCACTCATAAGCTTATCTTTGGCTTCCAGTCAATTCTTTGTAAGAGGGAAATGTCCTGTAAGTGGCATGCACTCTGGAAATCCATCTCTGCCATCATCCTGCTGTGAACATCATGGTAAAATGAACATTTAACACAGGAGTTAAGGCATGATGTTGCTATTAAACGTTGGCAGATGATGGCTTTGTGTCCTCCTATCTGCAATGGTTAACTCTTAAATGTTCAACATGACTAAATTTAGAATCACCTAGGAGACACACGTCTGGCTTTGTCTATGAGGACATGTCCAAGGAGGTTTAAGTGAAGAAGGAAGATTGGCTCCTGATGCCAGGGTACCACCCATCTGTGGGATGGGTCACAAATTAAATAAAAAGAAAACTAAATGAGATAACCAACAGAATACCCGTCTCCACTTCTTCCTGATCCCTGATGAATTCCTATTGCCATCCTCTAACTCCCACACCGTGATGAACTGTACTCTCTGACTATGAGCCAAAATAACCCCCCCTTCAGGTGCTTTTAGCAGGCATTTTCTCACAGAAATGGAGAAAGTAACTAATTGGTATCAGAAGTGGGGCTGCTGCCGTGACAAACTTGATTATGTGGCTCATAGGCCTTTGGAAATGGTCTGCGGGAAGGGAGTGGGGTTTTGGAGCTCTGGACTAGAGAAGTCTGAAGGTGCTGTAAGGAGAGCTCAAATGGCCATTTCAGTAGTTTGGAAGAAAAAAAAAACCAGAATGTTAAGAGAAATATAGATACTGGAGGTCTAGGTTATGAGGTTTCAGAGGGGAAAAGGGGCTCTATTTGTAACAAGGCTAGATCCCATTGGGTTACATTCTGATGAAGAATCTGGCTGCTTTCTGCCCATGTCCTGTTAATTTGAATGAGGCTACATTCAAAGTTAGTGGGCTAAGTTGGTTAATAGGTGAAACTCCCAAACAGTATAGCATCCATGGATAGCATGCTTACTGCCCATTACTCCTAGTGAGGTCTTGAGTGACAGAAGGGAAATCTATATGCAGTTTGGTGAGGGAGAGAGCATGCAAATAAGGCAGCTGAGAAGAAAGCAGTCATTAAACAGAAACCCGGGCGCTGTGCACTGAGAAAACAAGGTGTGTATTGTCTTGAAGGAAAGACCTCACCCACCAAAGGAATCAACTTTTAAAAATGAAGACTTATTTCAAAGAACCTGAAATGAAAATGTGGTTGAAGGAATTAACAGCAAAACCAAACCAACCAACCAACCGACTGACCAATTAACTAACCAACCAACCAAGCTGCCTGGGGCAGTCCTAGGGCCATCCACAAAGGCACGCAGAGACTATTACAGTTTTGATAGGGAGCCAGATTATATTTCAAAATGATGAGAACTTGACAGGATTTTCCACATGGTGCTAGTTTTGCAGACAAGCATACCAAATGCAAGACTTATGGGCTTATGGAGGCTTGTACCAAGATTCCAGAAAGCAAGTGCAGACAATGGTGGAAGACTGGGGTTTCCTAAGAGGAAACTCTCAGAGGTTACTAAATTCATCTATGAAACTGAAGTCTAAGATCCAACGGTGACTCCAGCGAAGCCAGGATCATAGGCGTCCAATGAGGAAAGATGTGGATACATTCTAGAACTGGCCCCAAAGAGAGGTGGCAGAGCTGGAGGGGCGGGGATGCCCAAGGCCATTAGAGCCCAGATGATGCCCCTGCAAGTCTCAGACGCTGCACATAGAACTATTCCGTTTGGTGTTTGTGCTCTTGGGTTTACATCTTGCTTCGGTCCTGTCTTCCCTTGGTATTCTCCCTTTCTTCCTTTTAGAATAGAAATGCTTAGTTTAGTCCGTGCCATTGGAAATACACAACATTTTCCATGAGATTGTCTTGAGTCAGAGGAGAGTTTGTACTTTTGAACAATGTTGAAAATTAAGACTATGGGAACTTTGAGACTGGGGAGAGGTTAAAAGCACTTTCTGCTCTTGCAGAGGACCCAGGTTTGATTCACAGCACCCATACGATGGCCCACAACCATCTGTAACCCCAGTTCTAGGAGCTCTAATGCCTTCTTCTTGCCTCTGCAGGCAACAGACATGCGTATGGTACACATACATACATGCAGGCAAAATACTCATACACAGAAAATAAAAATAAATAGATTAAAATAATATGAGGACTTTTGAAGTTGAAATAAATGCATGTTGCAAAATGGCCATAGGCCTACGGGGGTCAGGAGGGCAATGTTATCATTTAAAGCTGAGGTACGGGGCAGGAGAGATGGTTTAGCAGTTAAGAGCACTGGCTGCTCTTCCGAGGACCCAGGTTCAATTCCCAGCACCTACATAGCAGCTCACAGTTATCTGTAACTCATGGTCTAGGAGACCGATGCCCTCATACAGTCATACCTGCAGGCAAAACACAAATGTACATAAAATAAAATAAATGATTTTACAAGGAGGGAGGCTGGGGAGACAGCTCAGTAGTTAAGAGCACTGGCTGCTCTTGCAGAGGACCTGGGTTCAATTCCCAGCACCCACATGGCAGCTCAGAGCTGTCTATAACTCCAGCTCCAGGGACATGACACCCATGGTGAAACAACAATTCACATAAAATAAAAATAAGTAAAGGAAAGCGGATGTGTTGGGACATCAAAATGGCAAGGAGTGAACCTGTGACTATCGATCTTAGATTTGTCAACTTAGGATTCAGAAGTACCTAGGGGACTCACATTGGGTTTGTCTGAGCGGTACAAATGAGGAGGAAGGACAGACCCTGGGTGTGGACAGCACTCACCATCCCAAGGGCTGGGCCGGAAAGGGAGCAGCACCCATTCCCTTCTCTACACGTCCTATCAGCGGCACCCTTACCAACCACCTCATGCTCTTGCTCTTGCAGCTGGACCTTTCCTTACTGCCTTGCCTTCCTTGCCAGACTCAAACTGTGACCCAAGACAAACCCTCCCTCCAATCAGTTGTTTTTGCTACTTATGTTGTCACAGCGACGAGAGAAGCAGCGCAGACACTGTCTTTCGTGCATTATTTATGAAGTGAGTCTGAACAAGCACGAATGCGGCTGCTCTCAAAGAGATGTCAAGATGGGTGTCTCATTACTAAACAGGAAGTTCTGTCTTTAACAGTAAGTTTATCTAAGAAATATTAATCTAGTTTAATCCTAATATCTAGACATCTAAAATAACTTTGTCAACAAATGTCTAAATATTTTTAACTGCTGTAATATAAAGCAGAAAGTATTTTTGAAAATAATGTGATCTTAATTTGCAAATCACTTATAAAAGAGCAAGGCTTATGGAGCAAATTAAAAGATCATTCGTTTTTTTCCACCGACTAATATTGCTGGAAGGGTTATTCATGGACTTTCCTTTAATCCTGGCACTTGAGAACAAAGGGCGGACGCTGAAACTGAAAAACAAAAAAAAAAACCTGTCCTCTAACAGGAGACGTTCTATGCCTGCCCTTAACTGTTTTTAAGAACAGTAAATAAAATCCCCACAGATGTACGAGGGGGGAGATGCAGCTACAAGCATCAGGCTGGCACTCACAGTCTACAGATTTGAGACAAAGAGAATGTTTTTCCTGTCACTGACAGTGTTTGGGCCACTAACTTAAAACAGAAAAATCAGCTATTTTAGATCCTAACTCTGTAGAGACCCTTTTGTGCTGAATCTCCATGTTAAAACAAAGCAAAACTTATAAATGCTTGACCATTTCCTATAAATAACAACTTCTTTAGCAAACAATGTATCTTTTTAATTGGCCAACTTACTGTTTGATTACTAAAAAGCAGACATAAGTGGATGCTATTCTCTTTTGAAGGCCGAGCTGTTCTATAAGTCCACAATGCGTATAAGAAGGTATCAGACGGGGTACAGCTCAGGTGACAGAGTGGCAGGCTGGCACGCACAAGGCCCCAAATTTAATCCCAGCACTACATAGACCCAGGCACCACGGTGCATACTATAACCTTAGCGCTTAGGAAATGGATGTAAAATGATCAGAAATTCAAGGTCATCCTTGGCTACAAAGTGACTTCAAGGCCAGCCTGTGATATATGAAACTCTGTCTCAAAACAAAAAGTATTTATCATTAAACTCATTGAAATGCTCCTTTGTGACCTGGCGTGCTTGCTGGGTCTATGCGTGTGCACGTGCACGAGCATGTGTGTTTACATCCTACAAATACAGGTCTGCACATTAAGTTAACGGTTAAGGAGCTCTTTTTTTGTTTGTTTGTTTAAATTCTAATGTGCTTTTAAAAAAATAAAGCACCCAAAGAATAGAAGAGCCAGCCAGTCTACCGAGTCCTTGGGAGGCAGGCTCGTGTCCTAGGACCCCAAAGGTTCAAAAGCGCCGAGTTTTCATGCGAATGAAATAAAAATTGCTTTGTGGCCATAACAGAAACTTCTAGCTAAGCCCCGGCTAGGAACTGGAGGCGAGCCTGCCTTCTGTCCCGCTCAGACCTCATCAGCATGCTCCTTTGCTAGCGGCGAGAGCAAGTTTGAACTCGCAACTCTACTGTCTGTCAAAAAGCAATCACAAGGAAACGAAGAGCAGGGGAATGGGTGTTTAATACCAACTGGGGGAAAAAAAAACCAACACCAAAAACAGCCTGCAGGGAAAAAAACCACAATCACCATGCTGACTGAGCAATCAGAATCAGGAAATGACAGATACAGAAAAAGGCCAATGTGAAAGAAAACATCCCAGTTAAAATTAATGTGTTCCGACACCAAACACAGAAATTAGGTCTCCTTCCCACAGGGGAACTGAGTTATTTTGATATAATTTTTAGAAAGAACTAAAGGCTCTCTATATTTCTAATTCAACTTAAAGGCAGAAACCAAATGAAAATAAACCTTCCTAGCAAGTGTTCTTTGGAAATTAGACCCGTAGAAAGAACTGTTACGTATACATATTTCAGACAGAGGAATAAATCTATAGAACCCTAAGCTCTTGCTCAATGTAGTTACTTGATTGAAAACTCTTAACGGTTGGCAGTAAATACCAAACATTTCTCCCATTTTTAATAAAAGTGTTAATGGCAGCATTCAAGGGAATGTTTTTTATTTTCTCTCTGTTTAACTGTGGTGCTGGCATAGAGACAAGAGTCTGGGAGCAGTTCTCAACCTGTAGGTTGTGACCCCTACATTGGGGGTTGAATGACCCTTTTACATATCAGATCAGACATCCTACATACCAGACAGTTACATTACAGTTCATAACGGTAGCAAAATTACAGTCACAAAGTGGCGGTGAGATAATTTACGGCTGGGGTCACCGCGACACGAGGAACTGTATTAAAGGGCTGCAGTGTCAGGAAGGCTGAGAACCACTGATCTAGCAGGTTCCCCCGAGAAAGAAGCATCAATAAGAAGGTGTCACATCACTCTGAGATGCCTCACAGCCCAGCCCACATCTCTAGTAACAATAAAGAACAGAATATGAGGGCAGAACTTCCTTTTCTGTTTTATATCCTTTTGTAGACATGATGGCTATATGCTTCTGGGGAACACTGCCACACCTCCATACATCTGAACAGATAATGTCAAATCACAGTAAATATCTTCGTGCTTCTCCTTCCACCTTGGGGCCTTCGAGTGAACCTCTTGTTCTTTATAAAGGATATGATAGGTTATTGTAAAATTCACAATGCGAAGGAAACCACAGCTATCCTGCTGTGTCACAAAATGGAATTTATTCTCCCTGAGGCTTCAGGGATGGCTCTGTGGTTAAGAACATGTACTGTTCTTGCAAAGGACCCAAGTTCAGAGCTGTCTATAACTCTAGCTCAGGAACATGGCTTCCACATACACTGCCCTCACACGCTCAAACCCACACTCAGACACACACTCATATACATGAGTGAAAGCCAAAGACACACCCTAAAATTAATCGGTTCTTCCTCCCACTTGAATTTTGACACCTGCCGTGTAACCTAGCCATCTCCCGACCTATGCCCCTCTTCCATTCCCAGGCTCAAGTGACCACTATCTGACTTTCTTATGCTATTAACTTTCTCAGAGGCCACAAGTGAGTGAGAACACATGTGTTTGGCTTATTTCACTTAGCACAACGTCCTCCATTTTCAAGTATGACACTTCTAGTGGCAGGACTTCACTGATCATAAGAATGTGTGTACTTCTAATTTGAAAAGCAAATACAGAAATACAAATTTTCCTTTTTATAATATTCTTTCCTACAAAAAGAAAAATGAAAACTGTATGACAGAAAAAGGGATTCTGCAATCTTTAAGACCACCAAATCATATCCCATAAATTCAATGAATATTTTTATATCTTAATTTTTTTTATTTTTATGGCAAAAATAATATATGCTTGCCCTTTGTGTGCATAATATGCCTTATTTAAAATCAGACTAAGTGTATAAACCTCACCTTACTGCACATCTCAAAAGTAGAAGTGATGGAAGACTGTCTTAGGTAGGGTTGACCCTGACCACGGCAACTCTGATAAAGGAAACATTCAATTGCGGGTGGCTGGTTTACAGCTTCAGAGGGTCAATCTGTTACCATCAAGACAGGGAGCATGGCAGCGTGCTGGCACAGGTAGTGCTGGAGCTGACAGTGCTATACCTTCAGGCAACAGGAAATCGGCTGACTGTCACACTGAGGCAAGTTTGAGAAAAAGAGACCTCAAAGCCTGCCCCCACAGTGACGTACTTCCTCCAAAAGGCCACACCTCCTAACAGTGCTACTCCCTTTGGGGGCCATTTTCTTTCAAACCACCACATCCCTCACCCATACTCCTGTATGTAATCCCAAGAAAACTCATCTGGTTCACCAAGTTGGACTTCAGTGGTGTCCACACTTCGGTCTGTCATGGGTCTGTGTCTCGGGTGAATAGATGTGTGTTTTCTGTCTCCTCAGGAAAAGCCTTGTCACACAACAGCTGCTAATTTACAGATACGAGGAGTGACATCAGTTCAGAAAGAGTTATTTCAAAATGGAATGTTCACGAAGAGCTGAAACAATGACAGAGCCATATGCTCACAGAAATGACACTGGGGCAAAAGAGGCTGATGGCAAATGCCAACAAAGAACCTTTAAAATGGAACGTCTTGGTCGTGCATTTTCCGAGAAAACCGCACGGAACAAATGGGTTTTTGACATATCCTTTTCCCTTAATAGGGATCTGTGATGGGAAAGCAAGGGTTATCACGCTTTGAACCATCAGAACTGACCAGAAATGGAAACTTTCTCTGTGGTTTGACAGTGCCCCTTCTCACCTCACCTGCGGTATGAAGACAAAGCTCTCAAAATAGTATCCCTAAAACTACAACAGAAAAACAAATCAGATTACTTTGCTAATTTAAACTTCGAAAAGTTCCTCTACTTTAATAAGCATCAGCTTTGGTTATTCTCCTTTTTTTTTGTAATATGTATGTGCGTGCACACACCCGCGCACATGCACACACACATGCATACACATACGCACACGCGCACACACACACACATGCTCACACACACGCACACACACACACGCACGCGCGCACACACACACATACACGCGCGCACATGCGTACACACATGTACACACCCACGCACATGCACACACACATATGCATACACATACGCACATGCGCGTACACACACACATGCTCACACACACGCACGCACACACACGCACGCACACGCGCGCACGTGCGTACACACACACACGCGCACACACACGATTTTATTGGGTACTTTAATTTTTCCAAGTTTGTTGTAGTTTATGGAAATTTGATACTCTGAACTCTCGTTCAGTAAAAACTGGTTTAAACATGCTGACTGAATTTGCCAGTCCTATGGAGAGTTCCTGAAAATGATAGCCCAAGTATTTAACCTTTCCCTATAATCCAGACAAAAACGGATAAATTGGTTGCACTCTCTCTTCACATGTTCAGTATAGAGCGCTAATTCAATAAATGACAGAATTATAGGCGGGAAAAGTGATTAGCTGAGATTTAAGCAGGCTTTGTGAAATATTAATTAAAAGAAACCAGTACTCCAAATAAGATTCAAATGGAACATGTTTAGAATCCCTAAGTAGCAGATACACACTAGAGAGCCAGGCATTGTGGCACACGCTTGCATCTCCGTAATCCAAGGGCTTAGACAGGACTATTGTGGGTCTTAAGAGTCGCATCATGTTCAAGGCCAGCCTGGATGACACAACAAAACCTTGTCTCAGAAACAAACAAATAAGTGCATTTACAAACACTTCAGTACTGAGGAAAATGTCCTAGGTACACTTTGTCCACGTTTTCTCTCGTAGAGGTTTTTAACGACACTTGCCACACAGGTAACTAGGATAAGCAAGTTAGGTCCCAGGGGAGGCTGCAAATGTCTTCGTTAAGACTGGGAAGTTGTAGCAGGGGGACAGCAAAGCACACTTCCGGGAGGATGGGTTGGTTCTGTCACAGACCATGCTGGGACCTTCACCAACCACTCACAGCGCTGCCTTCCCACAGAAACAGACTGAGCCGAGTGAAGCCAGCTGCTACCCTGAGGGCAAGCCAGGAAGCTGTATTTATTAGAAACTGAACGTGAGACAAAGTATAGTTCTTATGCCAATAATCCTATTTTTCGTTAGACATAGTTTCAGTTCAACAGAGAGAAGCAGCAGACTGGAGAAGTATTGAAATCAGTGTTTCTCAACCTTGGGGTTGATCTCACAGGGGTCATCTAAGACCATCGGAAACATGGATATTTACATTATGACTCATAACAGTAGCAAAATTACAATTAGGAACTAGCAATGAAGACGACTTTATGTTGGGGGAGTAACCAAAACATGAGAGTTAGGCTGTATTAAAGGGCGGCAGCGTTAGGGAGGCTGGGAACCACTTCTTTCCACGCGGGCTTCTGTTGGCTCGGCAGAAGGGAAGGTTGTCTAGCACAGAGGCTGCTGGTACGGTGTCATTCCCAGCCTGCACACTGTCCTGCGGCCTGCACACTTCCTGGGCTGTGACTTCGGGGCAGGACCTGGAGGTATCTCTCAGGTCCCTCAAACATGCAGTCGTCTCCCTCCCTTCAAAGAAGGCAGCGGAGGAGCCTCGCACACGTGATGGTATCATTCCTCACCTGCTCTTTAGAGGAACCTGCTGCCCCTTCCCGCACCCCGAGAAATGCACTGTGACACTGACAGCTGTCTCCGTGGACCCCACACATCACACAGGTTACCTGGCCTGCACAACGCACTGCTGTTATGGTCCCTGTCTAAAAGATGGCTGTCCCCAAGGATTGGAAGCAATTAGCTCCGAGGCCCTAGCTCAGGTCAGACCTAAGTCTGGGCTCATCAGACTCCATCTCTTATCCCCAGGAGGCCGGCCTGGGTGGGGTGGGGGCTGTGGAGACAGGACCACCCTTGGCTCTTCTACCCTCTTCTCCGAGGCTCCTTCCACAGTCTCTAGCCACACCAGTGTTAGTTAACTCTGCACCTGGCCTGAGTTTCTACTCTAGGTCCCGGCATTCTATTCGTTACTGAGGGGAGTCTCTTCAGCTGATGGCCTGGTACAGGAGTCTACTTTCCACAAGAAAAACAAAGCAAAATCACCAAAACCCTACAGTCATTTCTTCAATCTCCCCCTCCCCCACCGCCTTACAAGCTTTCCAGCCTATGTTAGGGCTCAGAGAAGGAACAGTCTGGCACCCTCAGACCATTCTTCACACTAGGGCAGGGCCGCTGTACAGGGGAGGGGATCACGCAGGATCCCCAATGCCTGAGGCAGCTTACATCAAAAACCCCGAGCTAGCTGAAGGGATGTGGCTCAGGGCTCTGTGTACACACAACACTCCAGCATCTTCGCTCACCACCTCAGCCCTTGGGAGACCGAGGCAGAAGGATTACTGTGAGTTCAAGACCGATCTGGGCCACAGAAAGAGATGCTATCTTTAAAGGTAAAAATACCCTAGCACCCCTCCCCACCACTGAGACCCAATGTCCCTGAGGAACAGGTGACACCAGGAACGACGAGTCACACCAGTGGCAATGTCTCCACCGGCCAGGCATTTTCCTTGCTATGCTTCCACATGGTTCAAGGTGGGAGGGCAGGGCCAGCAAGGACAGGCTGAAGACAGGTACACTCTGGTCCCGTGCTGTTGCTTTAACAAACTGCAAGTGCTTAGCACTCTTCCTCCAACTCAGGTCTCACATATTTCTCAGAGCCTGTTCCCCAGACCGGGGCTGTAATGGATTCTGTCTCTTTAAGAGCAAGCCATGCCCACTTCTTATCCGCATGCGGCCCTGCCTGCAGTTCGCAGATCTCTCTCCCTCTATCCCAGCTCTCAGAAGAAGCGGGTGTGCTTCTGCTCTCCACCCCCTTCTTCTCCCCCCCCTTCTTCTCCCCCCCCCTTCTTTCCCTGTCTTTCTCCCTGTCTCTCCTCCTCTTTCCCTTTCCCCTCCATAATCCACCTAATAAATGTTTAACTTTACATGGTGCATCTGTGTCTCTCTCTTGCCAGCCCACTAACCGCCAGGAGCTGCCGCCGCCTCTGCCGCCACTGGAGACCTGACCACATGGTCTCAACACTGGGGACCCACAGTAAGCTGCCGGGGGACCCCCATAACTAAAAAGAACAACAAGGGCTCTTCAGGTGATCATGCTTAGAAAAGAAGAAAGTTAACATTTGTTTTCCATTACATATACATATGTATACACACATATATAATATAGAGATACATATGTATTTCCATATATTTAAATAGACACACATAAAATGCGCGTGTATATATTTATGTACTTCTTTTTACATTTATGGGTGTTTTGCCTGTATGTATGTCTTAGCACCACGAGTGTATCTGGCACATGTGAAGGCCAGATTTGCAGATTCCTTGGAACTGGAGTTACAGAAAATGGAGAGCCACCATGTGGGTAGTGGGAAGCCAATAAAGGAACCTCTGGAAGAACAGCCAGTGCCCTTGACCACTGAGCCGTGTCTCCAGCGTCTCCCACTTACATTTTGTACTTTCAAGATCTATTAATCTGTACTCATTCCTCCAAACACAATATTCTTAAACTAATTTCATTTTACCTCATCATTTTGTCATGCGTTCTCTCCTATAGGGAAAGAGACTCTATGTAGGGGGTAATGTCGGGACTGAGGAAAACAACCCAAGGTTTTACTTCATTCCATCTGCGTTCAGTGAGGTTATCAAGGGTTTTACAGCTGACTAGACGCTTTATTGTACTCAGGAAAAGACATTTAATGTCAGGTCTAGAAGTATCTTAGACAGAGAAGGGAATGCGAGAAGATGAAGGACGGGGTGTGGAACCAATCAGAATGCAGGAGACAGCCAAACATACATTAGCCAGTAAAGAGTTTGGACTCTCCTCCAGCGGAAGATTTTTAACAGTTTGCTACACGCGAAAGACCGCTTATGTCCAATTTTGGAACACCACATCTGATTGTTTATGGTCCTTTTCGTCCTTTCTAATCCCTGAGATGGCCTTACTTTTTTGGGGTGGGGGTGGGGGATGGGCAATTAGGTGACAGTGGGAACACACTGGGGCTGAGGAGTGTGGTCACTAGCACAGTTTTCTACACAGAAAAACAACAACAAAAACAAACCCAAAACACAGAACGGGGATTTTTAACTAACTCGTTCACGGGTTTCTTGCTTGCTGAGAAACTAGTTTCCCGCTTTTTAAGTAGATACTTAGAAACTGTATACAGTCGACACTGGCTTCTTCACTTCACAACGGAGAAGCATGTTTCAAACCCAGAAAAGCACGATAGTCTCTACTTCCATCACAAGAACTCCATTTTCAGGACCTCCAGACGCTAACCCAGAGACGGAGGCCATAGGAAGGGCGGGCTGGTGTGGCTGCCCTGGATGGAGGCAGCCCTCCAGACACTAGGTCTCGTGTCACCTCAACACACACACACACACACACACACACACACACACACACACACACACACACACACTCGCTCACCCTGTCCCTACACGCGCCAGCTCCGACCCAGCGCTATTCTAGAAATAAGTGAGGACGACTAGGCGCCGGAGGACTCTGTTCCAGCACTGAGGTCGCAGGGGCAACGAAGACCCCCGAAAGGCTACCACAGCCGCCCGACCCAGCCAGCAGCAGGAGAAACCCACTACCTGAGACGCGGGGGGTAGCCAAAGACCTTCACACCGCTCGGGCCCCACAATCCCCGGGGACCCTCAGGGTCCATCACGCCCCCGTCCTGAAGTCCCACGATTCCCCATCAGCCTGCCACGTCCTCTGGTCACAACATGAGGACACCCTCCACCCCTGGGAACCTCAGACCTAGCTTCCGCTCATGTTCCGCGCTTCCTGCCTACCGTGCTTCCGATGAGCAGACATACTGGACCCCAGCCGGGAATCACCGGCCCAGCCGCCGCCAGACGCGCGCGCGGCGCTTCCGGATTCCTTTCGCGTAGGCCCGCCCACAACATTAGGAATGCCTAATCCGGACCCGAATTCCCCGCCGCTGGCTGCCAATCATCCATATTCGGCTGCTTATTGGTTCATATAAGGTATGGGCGTGGCTTAAGATCTGCCTCTAGGAACCTGACTGTGGAGCCTGCGCGGAAGGCCAGTGGCCCCGTAGCGCTGCTCTGGGGTTTGCCCCTCGGTCGGATTTGGGCCAAGATACAGCTGGAGACGGGACCTGCTCTGCACACTTGTGGGACTTGGGGTGCAAACTGGAAAAAGGTTGCTGAGGAGAGAAGGAAGATCTGGAAGCTTGAGCGAGACAAGGTCCTCTCTTGGCTCTGACAGCTGCGTTCTGCACGCCCTTCACGTCTGCGGGTGGGACTGGTGCGCCCGCACACCTGGGGTGCCCACCGGCGGCGCCACCCCTCTGCTTCGCGGCGACCTGGCTCTCTCTTTGTGTTGTCTTTCACCTGACCCACTTCGCTTTTAGTCTGGCGGTGCTTCCACCCTGGGACCCTTATGCCCTGTTGACATTGATTCTTCGTCCTTGGCGTTGCTTCTTCAGAAACAGGTCTGCCGAGTGTCTGCACGATCTGCTAGCTGGCAATAACGTTCGCGAAAGGTCAGACAAGAGAGGTGCGTGACAAAGACTGTAAGGACCATATCCCAAAGAGATGAGCTCTTTGAAGAGAAATAAGACAGGGAGCAGGGTTAGAAGCAGATTCTTTTGGTTAGTGGAAGTTATCAAGCACAGACTTGAGGAACGGAAAGAAGAGGACCTGATGTTATGGGAAAAAGATGCTTAAAACAGGAAAGAAGACAGACTATGGTTCAAATAAAGTGCCTGCCCGCCAGCCTGTGTCCAGAGATCTTAACGCGGGTAGGGATCAGGGCGGAGAGAGGGCGTGGCCTCGGTTGTCGCCTGAGTCTTTGGAATAAGCCCTCCTGTCTCAGTGAGAGTGGAGGAAGGGCAGAGATGTTTACTGATGAGCTCAAGCCAGGCTAGTTCCCGAAAGGCCTCGGTTGAGGTCCAGTTTGTACTAGCGTTTTATACTCTAAAACCACAAGGTGGGGTGGGCAAGCAAGCAAAGTTTTACAGAACTCTAAATGGAAGTCTTCAGGTTGCTAAGGGCAACATGACCCAATGTCTCCACTATTTCCCCTGGTCATGGTCATTCTGTTCCAGGTAGCAAATAGGCAGTACGAGCGGTGCTTTGAGTAAATCACGAAATAAATCAATAAATCAGTAGCTAAGGATTGGTCTTTGCTGCCTCATTCAACTTCACCCGTGACAATCATGGAAGAAGCAACATTGAGTTTTTTTTCACGATGTGGAAAACTGATCAGTTTTGAGCCTAGGGGTGAAACGATCTGATGGAAATGTTAAAGCAGTGACGTCAGCTTCCCCATTGAGAGTAAATTACATTGGAACGAGGCAAGTACACCTTGCACCAGCTGCTACTAGGAAAAATGGTGGTAGTTAGCCTCTGAGTTGTAACGTTGAAGACTGTAGAAAGAAGCGGCCAGGGTGTGGATGGGTTTGGAGACAAAGCAAAAGAGATGTTCTGGAGCGTCAGGTTGGTCTGTGGTTGAAAATGGGAAGTCTAGAATGGGTTCAGGGTTTGGGTTCAGAAGCTGAGCCGTTGGGATTTCGGGCTGATACAGGGATCTTTTGGGGAGCCCTTTGTTAAGTAGTGAGGAGCAAGAGCAACTTTTGATACATAAACTTAGGAGATCGTGGAGAGAATGGACGTAGCCAGAGTAGTGGCTAAGAAAGAGCTGAGCCACGATGGCCTCTAACCATTGGAAAGCTGGGAGATGAAGTTTCAGCTCTGGCCCAAGAGAAGGAGTGACTTGAGGGGACAAGGAATGACCTCCATCCCGCAGCCAAGTCAAAGAAGAGTTTGCCTGTTTGAAGGCACAGCTGGATTTGCCAAGGATAATCTTTACGGTCTTTGGTTATAGTAATTCCACTGACATACAAGACACAAAAGTGCAATGGTTC
Source organism: Dicrostonyx torquatus (assembly GCA_028555095.1). NCBI lineage: Eukaryota > Metazoa > Chordata > Mammalia > Rodentia > Cricetidae > Dicrostonyx > Dicrostonyx torquatus. The sequence continues at coordinate 1,552,124 of JAQHUG010000020.1, read as the reverse complement.
AAGAAAACAGAAGGTCCTGGATGCAGACCGCTATGCCCAGCGTCTGCTAGAGTCCCCAAGAACTCCAGCAAGCAGGACACTCCTGTATCTCTCCCATTCGGCCACAGACACCATCCACTCAGCTGCCAGGCTAGTCTTGGGAAACACAGTTGCTTCCTGGTCTCCTCTTTTCCCCACAGACCTGTCCATAAAGATCACATCTATTTTGTGTCCCCTCATGGAGATTCCACTTGAAAGTTGACCTCTTCCCACCCCTCCTGCTGTTTCCCAGATCTTACCCCACTACCATACCATGCCATCTCTTCTGTTCATAGCAACCAAAAAGATCTTTTAAAAAAATCTGAAAAAAATCTAAATTAATCACTCTGGGGTAGGAGAGATGGCTCAGTGGCTAAGAACTCTTGCCATTTTTGCACAGAACCTGGGCTCGGTTTTCTGCAGTCACATGATGGTTCACAACCATCTGGAAAGCAGTTCCTGGAGATCTGACATCTTCTGCCCTCTGAGAGCACCAGGTATGCGCACTGGTGCACATATACCTTCAGGCAAAAATACTCATGCACATTAAATAAACATTTGAAAAAAATCACTGTAGCCCATCACAGGGCCAGAATAAAAAAAAAACAAAATCAAAATGGAGAAAGCATTTGACAAAAATCTAGTGCTTGTTCATGATTTAGAAAAACAGCAAAAACAAAACCTCACAGTCAACAATAAGTAAACAGAAATGTATTCAACTTGATAAGGAACATTTACCAAAAAAATCTGCAAATATCATCATCAAGGGAAAAAACAATTAGAAGCTTTCCTACAAAGATCATGAACAAGGCAAGGATAGTCCCTCCAGCAACTGATTTCAATATCATACTAGAAACCCTAGCTAATGTAATTAGACAAGAAAAGGAAATAAGAAGACCGCATATTGGGAAGGATGAAATAAAAATGTTTTTGTCTACAAGTGACACGAAGAAAATCCTGATGTCCTGGTTAAAATTCCACATAAAATTACATTGTGTATAACACATTATTCCAACTCCTATAAATGTGTCACAAATCCTCCTGATGCCTGTCAGTCCACATTCATGATGGTCTCTCAGTTCCTAGTCTAATTAGCCATTTAGAAGAAAAGGCAAGTCTCTCCTTGACTCTGGGTCCTGTTCAGGTCTATTCTTCCTACTGCCTGAACTCTTCCCCACCCCCGACCCCATTCTTCTTGGGAGCTTGGGCAGAAGTCAACCTCTGACTTCACCTCATTCATATCAACCTCTGAAGAGGGCTTTCCTTTGACATTATCAAAGTTGAACAGTAAGGGAAGTAGAAGGGAGGACGGAAGTATTCTGAGGTGCATCTCAGACGTTTCCTCAAAGACTCTTCAGTAGGATGGGCTCCAGTTGCAGGAAGCAGAGATCACCCTGCTGCCAAACCCTTTATTAACTTCCCTTCCCTTTCCCACTCTTTCTATTCCTGTTCAGTTTCCAGAGTTAAGGCGTTCAAATAAATTACCTACACTCAAAACCATGTCATGGGACCTACCGCGGGGCAAACCCAGAGGACGATGTCATGTAAGGGCATGGCTCACAATACTTCCTAACGTCCCAGACTATTTGCTGTCCTTTTCATTCATAACACAGCGTATTTCCTTTGTAGAAGCAAACGTAATCCATGATTATACTCCTATAACTTTAGTGTGGCTCCATCCCAAGACTGGATGTGTGCCCAGTGACAATCTCTTTTTCTGTTTTGTTCACACGTCCACAACACGTAGGTACTCGCTATAAGTACCACTTGCGTTTCTGTCGCTGCTGTCATCGCATGAGATGACAGACAGATGAATGGAAGATGGGGACGCACGTGGAGAAGAGGACCAAAGATGGATATTAGGATTTTAAGAGGTGATTACGCAGTCTAGATTTTGCTTTGGGGCTTTCCACTGTGACCAGCTGGCATTTGTTAACAGCACTGAGAGGAAGGCACGCCCGGTATCTTTGATTCATTTATGTTGTTTCTCACACAATTTGTGTTTTGCTTTTAAAGTACATGAAAGTTGGGGGCTGGAGAGATGGTTCAGTGGTTAAGAGCACTGCCCGCTCTTCCAAAGGTCCTGAGTTCAATTCCAGGCAACCGCATGGTGGCTCACAACCATCTGTAATGAGATCTGGCGCCCTCTTCTGGCCTGCAGGCATACATAGAGGCAGAATGTTGT
>JAQHUG010000020.1:1521036-1532455 GCA_028555095.1 Dicrostonyx torquatus | reverse complement strand
GGCACTGTTAGGTCTTCGTGGTGTATCCTGTGTGCTAGGTTCATCTCAGTCAGCAGTTGGACAACATGATAAACATGTCTCACAGCTCTGACTGCTAGGAGTCTAAATGCAGGTGCCTGGAAGCTGTGGTCTTGCCAGTCTCTTTCAGCTTTTGGTGGTTCCATCTATTCTGTGGCTTGTGACCACATCAATCTAACCTCCTAAGTCTCTGTTTCATATGACATCTTCTTTTGGATCTGTAGATCTCTGTGCCAGAGGACACTTCTAGTCTACTTGATAGGACCCTCAGAAGTGACCTTGGAGTAACCTTTCATCTGAAAGTCCTTGATGTACATGTTCATGGGGACTTTTTTTCCCAAATAAAGCCACATTTATGGGCCCCAGGAATTTGATATGAACTCAATGGGGACAAGTTTGGTCACTCCTAAGAACTTTAAAACTATTGCCCAACTGTGTCTTAGGCCAGTAGTTCCCACAGGTGGATGATCATTTTGCCTCAGTCTCTGCAGCCACAGGGATAACAGAGGCCAATATGAGTATAGGCAAGGACTGCATAAGTGTCAAAGGAAGCCTGAGCTCTAAACAACAAAATAAAAGCTCAAGAGAGATGACCAATTACTTAGAATGTTTGTGCCGCACCAGATAAGGCCATAATGTGTGTGATCCTTGAAGTACCAACCTTACCTCTAGAAGGAGAGCAGGCTTTGTCTATCTGTAAAGACTCAAAGAATTTAAACTGACAGGTAAGGGAGAAGCTGGTGAGGATTTGAGAAAGTAACAAAGTAACAACATGCATGTTACTTTGTAACAAAGGCATGGCAAAACTATTAAACGAGTTCTTTTAAAATAAGGACCACATGCTCTTTTATGTTTGGTTTTCAACGTGGCTAGGGCTGGACTCCCTTGGTTTATTTGCCTGAAGTCTTCCCTTCTCCCTGGATCCACTTGTGTGTCTGCCAACTATGCGCACCTTGCAGCTTCCCCTCCTGTGCCTCCAGCTGATCTGAGAACACTGTGTTCTGTTTTGTAACGAAATGTAGACTTCCTCTATGAAAAGACTTAATGGGAGAGCATTTTTAAAAAGAATTCAAGCTGGCTAAATTTAGTTTCTGAACAGTGTCCAGTCTGGAAATAAATCTATTTTGAAACCTTCATCCCAGGGCCCACTCTTCCACCTAGGGAGGTGCCCTGGCCGGATGGTCAGTAGCTGAAGTTCCTTCCCTCCCCTGTCTGCCAGCAACAGGTACTTAGCTGCACCCCTCTGGACAGCTCCTGCTTCTTGTCAACAGTATTCACCATGCTCTGCCCTGTGCGTATTTGCAGTGATGGTTCTCGCTACCTCCTGGCTACCTTCTGACTTCTCTCACCGCTCTCTGGCATTTTTGCTTGACAACGTCACAAAACGTTGTTAGAAGGCGATGGGGGATCAGCCTTCTCAGTCCTTAGCTTTGTCTTTCCACTAACCTTTAAGTTTCTGTTACATCTGGCTTCTTTTTCTCAGTTTTTTTTTTTGTTTCCTCACGAAGAATCAGACATCTACTGACAGCACCTTTATCTCTATGCGTAGCACCGGAGTGAATCCTAGGCTCTGGAGTACCCGTTTTTATCTTCTCACTACTTGAGGTGAGGCAGGTGTTGTGTTCTAAGCTCTTCTCACAGTTTTGCATCCTTGACAGTCCATGTTTGTCGCATTGACAACTGGGGTCACTGTGGGCAGGCTGTCCGGCTGCTCTGGTGTAGAGTCAAGAGCTGAACCCTGGCTCCTCCCTAACTTCCGGTTGCAACCAGCAGGATGAGGAACAGTGAAGCCTGCTGCTTTGAACCTGTCCCTTGAACTCCTTGGATGAGAAGGTGTCTAGGGTGATGTGGGAATCCCCTCTGTATGCTGTGAAAATCATTGGTTAATAAAGGAACTGCTTTGGGCCTATAACAGAGCTATAGGAGGGCAGAGCTAGGCGGGAAAAACTAAACTGAATGCTGGGAGAATGAAGTCTGAGTCAGAGAGAAGCCATGGAGCCGCTGCCAGAGACAGACGTGCTGAAACTTTGTTGGTAGGCCATGACCTCATGGTGATGCACAGATTAATGGAGATAGGTTGAATTTAGATATAAGAGTTAGCCAATAAGAAGCTAGAGCTAACGGGCCAAGCAGTGATTTAAATAATATTGTTTATGTGTGATTATTTCAGGGCTGAGCAGTCAGGAACCAACAAGCGGCCTTCATTACAACACGGGGGTTTCACATGCCAGTAGTTAGAAAATGAATCAGACTTAATCCTTGGCCTGACCCTTCTGTGGTCAGGTGAGAAGCATAGGTGCATGGTAAGCAGAGGGGCGGAGCCTGGAGGCTTGCCTGGAAGCAGAGCCTGAAGAACTGGCCTGGTTGCTGTAGAGTCAGTAAGCTCATCATGTTTCCATGTGGGAGGCCACACCGAGGAGCCCAGCCTTCCTGGCTTCAAACTTCTGACCATGTGGTCTGCACTGAGCGCCGTGAGTTCTGTCAAGGAGGTGTAGGTCTTGGATTCTCTGGAATTTATAAATGAGGAGATGGAGGTGGTAGCCAGGAGTATTGGAGTAAGGCGATCTGGGAGCTTAGGCCTGAGCCCATTGAGACCCTTCATGGACAGCGTGGCTAGACAGACAGTCATCACCCTTCTGTGTCCTCGGCCCTCTGCAACTTCTTAAAAAGGATGCCCTTCCCTGTGTTCCCAAGACACCATGTCATTTCCTAAATAGTGTTCATCAACTATTTCACCAACTGAGCCATCCCCCAACCAAGCTATGCTTCTCGTGGGGGTTGCTGTCATAGCTGGACTCTCATGGTAGTGGGTGTGTTAGTGGGTGGGGGACGCTGAGTCCAGAAGATGAGTGGCACCTTGTGAATGAGGTGGGAGAGGGTTATGGGTAAATATGAGAATATACTCATACTAATCCCTATTCCCAGTTGTCAATTTTGGAAGAGTGGCGGTCATCGTACTGATTGTTTCTCCTATGTATATTATTTTTCCTTTTCCTTAAGAGAGCAAGTAGCTACAGACTGAGAGAGGCTTGGAACTTGGTGGACTTTTAAATCAGGGATAGCCGTCTCTCTTTTGCAGATAGGAACACAGATACATCGAAAATGTAATCTTTATGGTGGGACGTGAGCCTGAAAATTTATACCTGGTGTAACAGTATGGCATAGATCTTACTACTTCACGATAGAGAAAAGATAAGGCTTATTTCTCTGAAGAATGGCTGCTGTGTACCTTGGGACGATAACTCAAGGCTACAGAAAGCCTCCGCATTTAGGGGCAGGTAGTTTGTTTCCCTCTCTGTATTTTCAGTTAATACAGCTATGATTTATTTACAGTAAGGTCCTGGGGGTGGGGTGGGGGAGATCAGGGAATTCAGTCAATAGGAAGAACAGGAGCTAATTAAATCACAGTTATACTTGGTTTGAATGTTTACTTAGGGAAAGGAGAGAATTACTGTAAGGTAAGAGGGCACAGAGGTGCTGAACCTAGGACATGTTGTAAATGGGGAAGAGGTGTGGGTTGTGTTCTCGGCACCCAGCTCCCAGCCCCCAGCCGCCGGCCCGCTCAGCCGCTGGTTGCTTGCTTATGCCCAGAATAACCACATAACAATTATATTCATTTAAACTTTGCCTGGCCCATCATCACCAGCCTCTTCTTGGCTAGCCCTTACATCATAAACTAACCCATTATAAAAGTCTGTATGTCACCACGAGGTGGTGACTTACCGGAAAAGTCTAACCTGTATCCATCTGCAGCGGGAGCTTCATGGTGCCTGGCTCACTTCCTTCTCTCTTCCCAGAACTTCCATTCTGTCTACTCCGCCCACCTAAGGGCTGACCTATCTTACAAGCCAGGCAGAGTCTTTATTTAACCAATGAAAGCAACAGAAATAAAGATGGACCTTCCTACAAGGACAGGCATGTCAGGCACAGCAGTTTGGGTGAGATACCGAGGAAGCAGGAGTCCTGGGGACATTGAATGGAGGCATAGAAGGGGACCAGTGTGAAGCCGCTATGTATTCTTCTGTGGTCCATCAGTTCAAACATCACGTTTGTCAGTTCAGTAGGTCAGGTCGCTGACGACTGATGTTTGATTGTCTCACTCTGCTGCTGGTGTTTTTGGAACGTCCACCAGGAGGTTGTAGTTCTGAGTTTCTAAACTGACTGTGGTGGGAACAGCAGACCGAGACTTATCAGTGTGCGTGTCACAAATCACCTTAGGAGCTTGTAGGAGTGCAGCGTTAGGGTAGTAAGGGTGGCTACATCAGGGTGCGGTGGAGTTCAGGATTAATCCACACAGGTTTCACCGATGGTTGGCGTTAGGACCAGGGCTCAGGGAAGCTGAGGGTCATCTCTGAATTTTAATCATTATGGAGGGGTAAGGCTGATTCTGGGCTCAGGAGAGCCTTTGCGGTTGTGCTTCTTGTGTGGTGTGTGTGTGTGTGTGTGTATACTTGCTTATGTGTGTGTTCACGTGCGCGTGCATACAGAAACCAGAAGTCAGTGTTGGTGGATGTCTTTCTCAGTCACTTTTTACTTTAGTATTTATTTATTTGTCTACATATATTTTAAATTCCGTGTGTATGTGCGTGTGTCTGCATGGACCAGGATACACGTGTGGAACAACTTGTAGGAATCAGGGCTCTCCTACAATATGGGTCCTGAGGGTCACACTCGGGTCAGCAGGCTTGCCAACCAGAGCCTTTACCTACTGAGCCATCTTGCCTACCCTATTTTAGTTTTTGAAGCAGGCTCTTTCATTGAGCACGGAGGTCATGATTTGGCTAGGGTCGCTGGCCATTGAGCTCCATGGAGCTGCCTGTTTCTACGTGCCCAGCACTGGTTCTACAGGCCTATGCCACCTTGACTGGGTTTTTACGTGGGCGCTGGGGAATCTGAACTTAGGTTCTGAGGCTTTCGCATCAAGGACTTCACTGACTAAGCCATCTCCCCAACCCAAGATATGCTTCTCATGGAGGTTGTTATGGTGATGATTAGGAGGATTTCTGGCTGGTACAGCTGGAGGCTCCTGTTAGTGGGTGTGTGAGGGTCAAGTGGGCGGGGACCCTGAGGTCTAGAAGATGAGTGGCACCTTCAGAGGGTGATACCTGTGAACGAGGTGGGAGAGGGTGACGGGTGAACACTACTTCGGAAGTGATGTGGTTGCAGTAAGACGGGGAGGAGGCCCAGGGTGGGATTACTCCAGGCCTCTCTGGCCTCTGCCTGCAAGAGGAGGGTGGGCAGCCTTCACCTACTCCGTGAGAATGTTCTCCCGTGTTTTTATTTAGTATGCTGAGGTCTCACAGAGTTGAGATTTTTAGATGTAAGGAAAATGCACAAACTTTAGTTTGCCAAAGCGGGGCCTTGATGGTAAGGTGTGAAGCTGAGATTTTGCGTTTCTTCTCCCTGATTTGATACTCATGTTTGGCTCCTCAGGAGGTTTTACTGTCATCTCGGGACAAAATTCTGCTGAGTTAGAAAGGTCAGAAGCCGAGGCCTTGCTGGATCAGGCCTCACATTTTTCAGGCAGGGAAACTGAGGTCGGATCCTAGAACCCGTGCTCTCCCACCCAGGCTCTGGGCCCGACCACGCCTCCCCACACTGTGCTTGAATTAGGGGGAACATTCTCTCGGCAGATCTCCCCGCCTCCGGTCTCCCTCGGCTTGAAGCCGTCCTACACACAGCTGCTGGGATAATCTTTCTAAAGCCATTTTTATCATGTCACTTCTCGGCACGATGTTTTCTGTTGCCTTTTGTCACATCCAGATTTCTCCTTTCTGGCTCTTAGGACTCTCTGCAAAATGTCCTCTTTCCCGGGGCTCACTGCGCGTCTTTATGGAAAGCTGCCCCGTGGTGTTGCTCAGTGTGGTTCCCTGTGCCTTTTGCTATTTCCTGCTGCTGGGCTTTGGCGCCAGCCTTGTACCCTCTGCAGTGTTCTTAAACAGCCCGTGTCTTGTGTTACATTTCTTCTCTTTTCCTTCTCCCACCTCCGAGCCCCTTTCCTCTTTGAATTCACAACTACAAATTTTTCCCTCTTTCTGAAAGTTCCTTTACCTGGTGGTCCTCTTGAGCAATTTGTTACTCCACTTACAGAATCTTATATAAAATATAATAACCCCACAAACCTGTGCTCACATGATTACCGACATTGAAAAACCAAAACAGACACACAGCAAAAATAATAACTAAAACCACACACGGGCAGTGGAACACCGCTGCGAAGCTGCTTTGGAAAACGTTTTCCCATGGGTGCTGCTGATTGTATAGTCACACCTTGGCCGTGTGTCTCACCAGTGTTCTAAGGAAGGGCGCCTTGTGGTGCGGCTGCACCCGCGCCTCACTGGCCTGTAGCATATTCCTTAGATTGCCAGGCAGGGCAGTCTCACCACAGCAAGTCCTTCCTCTGGATCCATGGGTGACGCTGGTGCGGCATGGGTGACGCTGGTGCGGCACCCGCTCTTCCAGCAGCCAGTTCACGGTGCTGAGTCACACCGAGGGGCCCACATGCAGAGAAGGAGCTTGGAGTCACACCGTTCTGCATCTGAGCTCAGATGGCTCTGACTTAAAGGCCACGCATCTTTCATTTTCTTCTTTTGGATTTCTGGTTTTAGCAGAGCTTGGGGGGGCGGGTAGTGAGGTTCTGTTGAGTTGCCCAGACCTCTGCCTCCGAGTCACTGAGCCGAGGCCAAGTCTGTGTGCTGTTTGTTTAGTAAGTCCAGGTGTCCTCAAGAACCTTTCTTCGTTTCCAGTTTATGGGTATGACGTCATGGTATAATGTGGGCTATGTGGACTTTAGTTGTGCTGTTTAATGTCTCTGGACTACAGTTATTTTATCTATGAAATGGGCACCAGGATTGTCCAGCTAAAGTCCCTGAGGCCTGTGGAAGCTGGAGGAATTGAGATGTCCTTGCTCTCGGGCTGTTCTTACCAGTATCCACTCTGCTCTTTAGTGCATGTGTATTTTTGAGTCTTATTTTCAGGTACCCAATGACAGAGTTTTGTAAGCCATGAGGAGCTTTCTTTACAAGGCTGCCCCAGGAATCTTTCATTCATAGAGAAAAAAAGTTTCCTTTTTTGCTTTCCAATTGTTCTTTGTATAAATCTAGCGGCCTCTGTGAGCGACATGTTCTTTTATGTTTTTGAATCTTTGTATCTTGCCATTAAAATCAGAACTAGGACTGGGGAGGTGGCTTAGGAAGTGAAGACCTCACTTTGATTCCTAGAACCTATGTAAGGAAAAAAAAAAACCAGGCATGGTGGTGTGTGCTTGTAATCTCAACACTGGAGAGGCAGGGACAGGAGGATACCTGGGGCTTGCTGGCAAGGTTGCCTAGTTTACTTGAGTTCTAGGCCAGTGAGAGACCTTGTCTAAAAATAAAAGCTAAGGTTGATGATACCCGAAGAATAACATGTGAGGTATAGTCTGGCCCTCACATGTGTTGCACATACATGTATACTCACATTGCATGGATTTACACACACATAATCTATACAAGCATAGTGAAGGAGTTGTCAGCTGGCATATCTGGAGTATTACCGTAGGGATAACTGTCCAAACTGTGCTTGTGACAGAGGAGTTTTGAGCTTCAGGAATTTTCAGGTTTGGGGATATTTGCCTAAATATAATGAAGTACTGTGGAATGAGACCTACATTTAAGTACAGGATTCTTTTTACGTTTATACATAACCTGAAGTAATAACTTTGTCACATTTTAAATGCGCCTGGATTTTGACTCGGCGTTGTCATGTGAGGTCAGGTATAGAATTACAGAATTTTGGATTGGGAACACTCAATCTATGCATGTGTTTCCCATAGATTTTTCAAAACATACATGCTCGTATTATCCCTTACATCTGGATCTCCAAGTGCTGTGCTTATGCACGGCTAACCTCTTCATCTAGAAGGAGTGTCTAGGGGAGACAGTGAGCAGACCAGCGTCCCCTTTGCTTCTGCACCCGAGTCTAATGAGTGGTCCAGTTCAGTACCTGTCTTAGTTAGGGTTTCTGTTGCTGTGAAGAGATGCCATGACCACGGCATCTTTTACAAAGGAAAACATTTAATTGGGGATGGCTTACAGTGTCAGAGGATCGGTCCATTATCATCATGGTGGGACATGGTGGCATGCAGGTAAACATGATGCTGGAGAAGGAGCTGAGAGTTCTCTGTTTTGATCCATAGGCAGCAGAAGGAGACTGTGTGCCTCACTGGTTGTAGCTTCAGCATGAGAGATCTCAAATCCCACCCCTACGGTGACACACCAACAAGGCCATATCGACTGTCCTAATAAAGCCACTCCCTGGGGACCTATGGGGGTCATTTCTTTTAAGCTGCCACAGTGTCTATGTGTCTCTTGTTTTGGTGTCTCGCTTTCCCAACTGTACCCTCAGACAGGGGTGACCCAGTATCTGTCCCACCCAGCCAAATATCCTATTGCACTTGACAGTGTCTTCTGATGACATCATTGCGAGCCTTTCGTGTTCATGCTGCTTCTCTTCCTGTGTGTGTGTTATCTTGTATTTTCTGAGGACTGGTTATCTCACCAAGGTACATCTGTCAGTATGAAGTGGCTGGGGTAGCACAAACCCCAACATTCCCACTTCCTTTTAGGATGGCTTTTCCCCGGAAGAACCATGGTTACCCACAAGTCAGCCTCACGTTGGGGTGCTTGTTGGGGTGCTTGTTTCCTGTGGAGAAGCAGATAGAATTGGATGAGCCGATGCCTACGGTTTTACTCTCAGTTTTACACATCAGTTTCTCTTCTGCATTTCTTAGACTTAATTGTTGAGCGAAATTGTCCCTGGTTTGCTTTTTCCTGTAATGAAGTTATTTTCAAATGCCATACCATTTAACAAGTACCCAGGCCTGCTGCTAAAGGCTGCAGATATGGCATCTCCCTGTTTCCCAGCTCTTTTGGAAGTGGTTCACCAGCCTGGTTCACAGATGAGGCACCAAAGCTCAGGGCAGTGACTGCTGGATTCTGAGCTGGTTTGTGGCCCAGGTGATCTGCCCCACTGGAGGGGTAATTAAGCATCCTGCCACCATGAAGTGTACGTACAAGTGTTGTAGGCCTTACTATTATTTCCTTGCTAAACACTCAATAGGTCATCTTTAGTGCTTCCTGCATAAACTCTGGAACAATAGTCAGGACATAAAACTTTGCTTTTGCTTTCCCACTGTTTAATTCTAGGTGTGTTGAATGAAAGGGTTTAAACGTAGAGTCATCCGAGAGAAGGGAACCTCAGCTGGGAAAATGTCTCCATAAGATCAGGCAGTAGGCAAGCCTGTAGGGCATCTTCTTAATTAGTGATTGAAGGGGCAGGGCCCAGCCCATTGTGGGTGGCACCATCTCTGGGCTGGTGGTCCTGGGTTGTATAAGAAAGGAGGCTGAGCAAGCCATGATGAGCAAGCCAGTAAGCAGCACCCCTCCATGGCCTCTGTGTCAGCTCCCGACTCCAGGTTCCTGCCATGATTAAGTTCCTGTCTTGGCTTCCCTTGATGATGAACAGTCATGGGGAAGTGTAAGCCAAATAAATCCCTCTCTCCCCAACTTTCTTTTGGTCATGGTGTTTCATCACAGCCATAGAAACCCTAACTAGAACACAAGGGGACTCGTCACTGTTGCTGTGTGACCCAGAGGTATGTGCCCATATTCTGGGGTTCAGCTGGGTATATGCCCTTCCTGGCTTTCCGGTTACTGAGCGCTCCTGGGTGTTGATCTGTCTCCTGGGGACAACTTCCTGCCTTGTCACCTCCTTTTGGTGTCAGCAACTTAGCATGTAATTGGACTATTACTTTTTAGTTTCTTGCTTTGCTAACTCATTAGCTCTGGCAGTGAGTTGTACCTTTATTTATCATTCTGTCAACTCTAGGCAGTGTCCCCTGACAGCCAGTTAGTATATTAAGAGGCGTCAGCACCTCTGAGCTCACTGGACTTCCTGTGTCTCTTTGTGGCCCATCGTTCACCATGGTTGATGCCATGTATGTTAGGTTCAGCAGTTGTGGTTAATTTTGGTGCTTTTGCACAATGGCTGCTTCCTCTTTCACATAGATCCCTGGAATTCCTGATGATGCTTCCTTCCTTCCTCCCTTCCTCCTCCTCCCCATCCCTCTCCCATCTCACTGTGTATCCCACAGTTCTGCTTCAGCCTCCTCACTACTGGGTTTACAGGTGTATGCCACTCTGCCCATCTTCTTGCATCTCTTGCCTGTTAAAGCTAGCCCAACGGCTCAAGTTTCTGTTCTTCCCGACGGACTGGTTTTGGTAAATCACTGAGTCACTGAGACCTGAGCTTAATTTTTTTTTTAAACACTTCATGTCTTTTCTAGTCATACCTTTTAATTTCTTGAGATTGTCTTTTTCTGCCTTCATTTTCTTTTCTTTTTTTCTTTTGTAAGTTTCATGTTCGGTGTTCTGTTTGCATGTATGCTTGCAGGCCAGAAGAGTATTAGGACTATTTCCTAACCGAGCCTCTCTGCCAATGCAAAATAATCCCAGTCAGACCAAACTAAAGGATATCCAGGTTTAATTAGACCGCTGCGCTCTCGGGTTGCCCCGAGGGGAAATGGAAAGCCACCACCAGAGAGGAAGAGAGAAAACTATGCGTTTATTTTCTGGGGAGCAGTTTCAATAGCCTGTAGGAGTGGTCTTGACCTTTCCTGGGGAGGGGTCAAGGTTTGAAGGGCACAGGGGAAGGGCCTCCAAAGATGGAGGTTGGAGGCTGGAATTACATTCCAAGACTCTTTGTATAAGGGGTGACAGGAAGCTGAGGTAATATTTGTGACCAACATTGTAGGCTCTTTTTGCAAAAAGGGACATCGAGTCTGGCTACTTCCTGCGGGCATGGGGCCACGTGGGGTAGGGAGAGCTGGAGGTTGGTGGGTTCACACTCAGCGAGAGGTGTTGCTGGAGAGGAATCCTGTTTACTGTCATCCCCGAGACACCAGGCATCTGTTTCTTGAGGGTGATAAGAAGTCAGGTGTCTAGGAGGAAAAAATATTGTTATTATCCATCTTGTTTGTATCACCAAAGATGAGTGTGCCAGGATGAGGAGCAGGTAGGCCCTTCATTGTGGCATCCTGGAAAACCAGAGAGTGGAAGGTCCTGTCTGCTGGACAGACCAAGTGTCCTGAGTAGGTGCTCGTTTGAGCCTGGAGAGATGGTACCAGCATGGGTGTCCCAGGAGCTTGGCAGCTGAGGGGGTGGTGAGGATTGCTGTGTGAGGTCCCGTCCACTGAGGTTCAAGAGATCTAGGACTTAGAAGGAAGGGCCAAGATAACCTGAGTTCAATGGAGAGCTTGGTTATCTGTTGTTTGATGAGTCCATTGTCCCTCTCCACCTTTTCTGAGGATGTGGATGGTAGGGGGTGTGGAGTTTCCAAGAGATGTTGAGAGCTTCTGACATGA
>JAQHUG010000020.1:1463610-1482495 GCA_028555095.1 Dicrostonyx torquatus | reverse complement strand
CCCCCAGGTTTGCAGACTGTACCACGCTTCTCTCCAGCTAGTTCCAATCCAGGCTTCACTTTCCTTAGCTTTACGTGATGCCCTCGCTGGCCCTCCTTCCAGGGACTCCTCTGCCACACAGACCTGGCCTCAACAGCTCTCAGGGTGACAAGCTATCTCGTAAGAAAGGGATCAGACAACTTAAGGAATAATTATAAGGTGGGTCCCAGGAAGGGAGCAGGAGCAAAGACAAAGGAAGGGGATTGGGTTCGTGTGACCCCATGCTTGTGGGATGTGGATGTGCCACTGTGAAAGGCCTAGTGCTCAGCAGGTGATGCCGTGATTTGGGGCCTGGTGGGGTGCAGTGTGTGCTGGGAAGGTATCACTTCTGCACAGTGTCAGGGTGTTACCAAAAATTACATGGGATGGAATCACGTCTTTTATGTCCTCTTGGCTTAGTAATTTGAGGTGCTTCAATCTGCTTTTTAATTTTCCTGAAATATTTGTTATCAATAAGCAGTTTATTGCTTGGAGTAGTACCAAAGTACCACATTAATAAATGTGTTAGATCAACTAGATAGTAAGGTTTCCTGTCTTCTTCATCAGTTATTGGGACCTTTATTATTCATTGAAGTTGTCGATAAGAAGTTGTTGGATTGAATGGGAAGTTATCGAAGTTGTTAATAAGAGTTACCTCCTAATGATATTAATAGAAGGGAAAGAGCTTTAAGGAAAATAAGAACCGATAGGTTTCACATGCCTTTAATTCACGGCAGGTAGAGGTGGGTGAATTTCTGAGTTCAAGGCTAGATTGGTCTACAGAGTGAGGGTACCCAGGGCTACACAGAGAAACCCTACCTTGAACCCTCCCCCGAATTTAGTTGATTAAAAATTCAAACTACGAAGGAAAACCTGGAAACATTTGGACACATTCTACAGCCGTCTCGGCGTTCAGAGCCCTGCTAGTGAAGTGTTATTAGAAGGCGGAATTCAGCTCAGAGCCACACAGACTTTCACATGGGATCCGTCTCATGGCCATGAGATAGTTGCTATGGGAACCCTGGTTTCATTTCTTGACCTAAGTTTGTTAGCATTTTCTGCAACAACAATTATTTAACCCAAGGTTTGTGCTATAATTTTAGTTTCGTTTGTTAAAACAATAAGAAGTTTGGATACATTTAGGAGATAATACTGCTATTGTTCTGGTGATGGGAAGGCACTAGTCCTGCTTGGTGAATGTCACCGCTTCTAAGACCCAGAAGTAGCTGACAGACGGCACCCTGAATGTTTCCTGCTAACCATGCATGGTTTCAGGCTGCCTGGAACTGATGACAGATGATATTAATGAATATCCTATGCCACTAGACTGCCAATTATTTATGAATAGCTAAATATTATACTAAGATACTGTTTCATTGAATGAGTCAATGTTTAAGGTCAACTGTCTTCAATTATCTGACAGTCTCTATGCATCAATTGATTTTGAATATTTGCTAGAATATTTTATGATTTCTTGATAGGCTAATGAGAGTTGAGAAACAATTTGGGTTAAAGTTTGTCATGGACAATTCACATCAGCATATGTGAAAGGAAATGGAGCCACAGACTGTATGTGTGGACGACGTGCCAAGACTCCCACTAGCCCTCTCGTCATAGTCAACATGTGATAACAAGGTAGTGAGGGTCCCTAAAAGCCCACACTCCAGCCATTTTTCATGTGGGATTCCTCTCTGGATGCTATGAGTTTGTTTTATTACCATTAGTTAATAAAGAAGCTGTTTCCGCCAGTGACTTAGGAGAGTAAAGCCAGGTGGGAATTCTGTAAGGAGATATGGAGAGAAAGTAGGCAAAATCAAGGAGATGCCATTTAACTGCTGAAGGAGACAGACATTGGATCCTTATCAGTAAGCCACAGCCTTATGCCGATACACAGATTCATAGAAATGGGTTAATTTAAGATGTAAGAGTTAGTTAATAAGAAGCCTGAGCTAATTACAAGCAGTGTTGTATGTAATTAATATAGTTTCTGTGTGATTATTTTGGTCTGGGTGGCCGGGAAACAAACAGTCTGCGTTTATGAAATGGCGCCAACCTAGGCCAACTACATCCATGTAAAACCCGAGAGAGCTTGGGAAAGAATTCTAGACACAGAAGAACAGGGTTAAGCCAGCTTCTTGGTTCCAGCATTTTCTCAGGTGGACTCTGCTAAAGGCAAGCAGAGGCATGATTGCTTTAAGAGAGCAGTAGCAGCGAAACCAGTGTGGCTACTTTAGAAGGCTTTCTGGTTTCTGCTAGTTGCTCTGACTCTGCACTTACATGGGGTCTGTGAGCAGTGGGTTACAATTGCTTCCCGGTGACGTAGACCTGCTTCATTCCTGGAGCTGGGTGGTGAGCTTGGCTCAGAGCTGGTGAGCATGCCTCTGCCATGTTGAATTGGGTGGAGCAAACAGGCAGGGCTGTGGAGTTTGTCCTAGCCAAGCCTGCTTAGCTTTTTTAAAAAAGGCGCTCCTGATCATAAAATGATTACAGATACACAATAAAGACAGATCCAGACAAAAGTAAACCTCTGAAAGGGTCATAGAATGTTTAAAAAAATCTATGTAGGCTTGGGAGAGAAGGGAAAAGGAGTATAGACAGTTATAAAAAGAAGTAAATAGTTTAAAAAATAAAACAAAGTCTTTAAAGAGACAGTAAAATAATACAAAAGAGTAAGACAGTCATAGATTAAAGGAGTAAAGAAAATAAGCCACATAAAGATGAAAAATACACAAATAGTCTGGATTATATATATTATTGTGTTTTCTTTGAATTTTTTGACTGTGAATGAGCTAAGTACAGAGAGGCATTTTATCAGACAGGCTGCTAAGCTAAACCAACATATATATTTTAAAGGTATTTTGACTTCAAAATTTGAGTTTAAGAAATTTGAGTCTAAGGATATGTTACTTTGGCAAAGAGGTTCTGCTTTTGTTTCCACAGAGGATGGGAACCTGTGGGTTCCTCCCAGGGTAATGTGGTTTGATGGAACAAGACATCTTGAAAGGTCTCCATGAACCCTAAAAGTACTTTGCCCAGCCGGGTGGTGGTGGCGCACGCCTTTAATCCCAGCACTTGGGAGGCAGAGGCAGGCGGATCTCTGTGAGTTCGAGACCAGCCTGGTCTACAAGAGCTAGTTCCAGGACAGGTTCCAAAGCCACAGAGAAACCCTGTCTCGAAAAACCAAAATATATATATATATATATATATATATATATATATATATATGTATACACACACACATATTACTTTGCCCAACAAACATCAGGAAGCAGTTTGGAGAAAACTATGCCCAAATTTCCAAAATTTACAAATGTTTGTTTCCATGTAAAGGGGTTATGCTATACAGGTGAATACTTTGCACTGGTGTGGAGCTAGGTCTATTGATACAAATTTAAGGTCGATTTGCTACTGTGCATATGTATTTCTGCTCTTGTTTAAGGTATTGTGTTTATACAACTCATTTAAAAATGTAATATATAATTAAAAATTACAGATTAATAGTCATTTCTGGTAGTCAAGCTAGTAATCATGTTAAGTTAGGTTTTCTAGATATACGGCGATACATTTCAGTCAGCTAGACAATCTGCAACACTTCAAAGACTACAGAATATGGCATTTAAAATGTTTAAGAGCTTAGATTTTTCATGACAATGAGATGCGCCTCCTGGCAGCACCAGTCTACTTCAAGAGAATGATGGGCATCGAGAAGGCCCCTTATGGAGTTTGTTAGCCATTTGGACAAGAAACTGCTCTTGCCTGGACTGCTTGATAGTATGCTGTATGAACTGGGCATGCAGGACCCACAGAAAAGTGACTGCTGAACCTTCCAAAAGATGGGATGGTCCTTCAGGGTTCCTGCCTCACAGAAGAAACTGCCAGACAATCTGCAGGACGTAGAGGAAAGTGACTGACGAGGTGCCAGTACAGAACATTTTATTAGCAATTATCTGGCGGGTGACATTTGCCTAGTGTGTTGTTCATAATCCCAAGAACTCATCATGTCCCAGTCCCACTCCTGCCGTGCAGCGTTTTGAGACACAGGGATCTTACATAGGCTCTGTCTCTATCTAGGTCCCCTTCGGTATTCGCTTTGAGGTCAATTGATTAGAAATAAGGTACCCACCTCGCACACCACATGTTAGCACTCAGAAAGAGTATTTGTGCTGCCTCATAGGCGTAAGGAGGGTCTTGGCTCTGAAACTCCTGAAGGAGTCTGTCCTGGCACCTAGAAACTATGTACGGGTCTCTAATGTTCCAGGAAAGGAGCCACTTCTTGGAAATCATTTTACGGTGACAGAATCATCTGGCTGGTGTCACTTTTCACCAGTTACAAGGCTCCCGGTGACCCCCTGACCTCCTGAGATGAGCCCCGGGTAAACAGTGTCGGCGCCGCCGCTGAGGGATTGAGCAGCCCTCTGTTTGCTCAAACATGGTACAGAAGGTGATTTGCCTGGGCTGGTTCCCTTGGAAACTTGTCTTAAGGAGAGCAAGGTTGAGGATGTTAAAATAATACCCCGACATTTCTTTCATTCATCTTCGCTTCGTCTTGTTTTCAGGTTTTTTAGAAGAAACCTGGGCAGTGTCACGTATGTGAGGAGTGCCTCACGTGACTGTTTACTGAGCCTTCACAGCTGTGTGCAAAAGACAAATAGGATATTCCTGGTGCCGCGGTCTGAGGGCCTGGTTACTTGTCATAGCCGCTGACTTTGGACCATGGAGGTCATATGTGAGTGGAAAGCTGGGGTTTTTGTGAGGTCCACCCTCTTCTCCCTCGAGTGTTCACTGGGGGAATGATTGAGCTAAGCTCGAGTGTTTCCCTGCTTCCCGAGAGGAAGGAGGGAGACTTCTCAGCTGGACCTCACTGAGGTGGCCTTGATGCGGATGTGTCAAGGAAAAGGGCAACTTGCAGCATGGTTTTGCTGCTCACAAAGTCCGAGCCTGAGGAACATCTACAACTTATTTTTGACCTCCAATTTCTTGCTGTCAGCTTCATTGAAAGAAGGCGTCATGAAGCGGTCAGCCAATCACCCACATACGTTTTGATTTCTCAGGGAGTTCCATGAACAAAGTGGTATGGCCCCTGACAAAATGCTGCATTGCCATTGAAGTACAGACATGCCCCAAATTCTGCCACCGTGGAGCTGAGAAGCCAGGATCTGGTCCTCAGTGTCTGCCGGTTACTGCTCTCACCTGGACACACCTGGGACGAGAGTCTTAATGAGCTCTCTGGATCGGGTTGGCTTACGTGCGTGTCTGTGGGGCACTGTCTTGATGAGGTGGACAGCGCTGGCTGCAGGTGGCATCATTTCATGGGCTGGTCCTTGAACTGTGTGTTTAATAGTCAAGAAAGCTTGTGGACTCTGAGAAGCAGGCGAGCAAAGAGACAAGCAGGCACTGTGGGCACGTAGCGTCTCTCTGCTCTTGACTGTGGATGCGGTGTGAGTGGCTGTCTCGAGCCCCTGCCTCTTTGATGTCCCTGCCAAGACAGGCTGTGACTTAGAATTGTAAACCAGATTAATCCTTCCCCGGGTTGTTTCCGGTCAGGCCATTTTATCATAGCAGCAGAGCTGAAAGCAGGACAGTTTCCTTCCGCTCAAAAGCAGTGGCTGTCCATGAAAATATTAAAGATCTGGGTCCAGTCTACGTTTTATTATTATGAGATATTTCTCTAACTCAACTTTTGTAATTATAGTTGATGCTTATCCGTTAAGATGCGTAACATTTGTATGAAAAGGTCGCCTCTAAGAGTAAGTCAGAGATTATTTTTTTCTATTGTACACCACCTTTGTCACAGAAAGTTAAAAAATGAATGTTCTTGTTGTTCTCTCTCTCTCTCTCTCTCTCTCTCTCGTGTGTGTGTGTGTGTGTGTGTGTGTGTGTGTGTGTGTGTGTGTGTGTGTGTGTGTGTGTGTGTGTGGGAGAGAGAGAGAGAGAGAGAGAGAGAGAGAGAGAGAGAGAGAGAGAGAGAGAGAATGAATACAAACAAGAATAAGACTGGAGATTAAACCCCAAAGCTCAAGTGTATGTTGGGCAGAAGACAGCTCTGTGGGGTAAAGAGATAAGAGGAGAAAGGAAAAGCGAGTTTAGAGAGAGACCCGAACACCATTAAGTTGGGGCCATGCATGAGTCCTATTTATGTTTTAAAAAACGGAGGTGGCTTTTGATACAGTGTTTAGATCCCAGAGGATACCTTTTAAAGGATTATGTAACAGTTGCATCTCAAAATGTCAAGTGAATTTTATACAAGATTTCATATCTTTTAAAGTTATGAAAAAGAATTAAACTTTTACCCTGAACTGGGTTAGAAACAGATGTAATATTTCTCCTAGATCCTCAATAAAGCATGTGTTGGGCAAATGTCTGGGATAGCTAGTGCCACCTGTATTCCTAAACATGTACACACACACACACACACAGAGAGAGAGAGAGAGAGAGAGAGAGAGAGAGAGAGAGAGAGAGAGAGAGAGAGAGAGAGAGAAAGAGGAGACCTAAGAGGGGAGGAATGGTGAAATAGTAACTCACAGGATTACAGTGTTTCGTTTGGAAACTTGATCCAAGGGGTCGGTGGAAAATTGAAGGCTTTTCTTTCCACTCCTGCTGTAGCCTTCCCAGCCTCCTTTGCTCTTCCTGGCCAGCCTGTTCTCTCGGCCTACTTGAGTGGACAGTAGATGGGTGTGCAGGATGATCGGGCCTTCTAGTCAGCAGTGGTGTTTGGTGTTCACGTGGGTTCAGTTCTGCTGTGGTCTTGACGCTCTGAATGCCGACGGAAGCATTTTTCTAATTAGCTGTCATAGCGTCCTCACCGTAAGTTCTGTTCGGTGAGGAAGGATTCTTAAAGACATTTCTTGCCAGCCACGGAGGTACATGTCCTCCTTAAGAACAGACAGACCGACAGACAGACAGAAACATACCAACAGTACCCTCCTTTCGTGATCTCTCCTTTTTACTGTTCTAGCCAAGGAAGGTGGGTTCTGCCTGGCCAAAGATTTCTTCCTGGTGCCTCACGGGCTGTGTTTGCCATTTATAGCGTCTTTTTGAAGAAGTGACTTAAAACTTTTGGCCATTTTCGAAGATCAGGCTGTCTGTCTGTCCAGTGAGGATTGCTTCATGTTCTTTGAACTTGAATGCCCCTCACTTTCCTTCACAGATACTCCCCAGTCTCGGGAGCTTTCCTTTAATATTTAATTTTAATTGAGCTTACCTCAATTAACACTTGTGAAGAAGCAGACGCAGGTGGTGGTCACCTGAACCGTTAGAAAATTCTGGCTCCTTTAGAGGAAGCACCTGAGGACATACTCTGTTTACGCAAAGAAAATGCGTCTGCTTCTAGTATGTTCTGAGCCTTTGGAAGTCATCTGTTACATAGAAAGCAGAATTGGATGCAGCCCCGTGCAGTACAGAGCAAAGTCGTGTGCTTGCAGGAACATTGCTGGCTCCTCAGAAGTTGTGATCATATGAGAACTGGAAACATGAAGTCGGGTAACACCTTAGGTGCTCCGCAGAATCACAGTCTTCCTCCTGAGATCTTTTTCTCCCCCTGTAGGGAGTAGGAAGATTCTTGCCTCACTCGGACTGCTGTGAAGGTCAAGGAATTGGCAGGATGGTTTAATGTGGCATGTGTGATGAGAATTCTCTCTCTTCCTCTTCTGCTTCCTAAAGCCAGCTCAGAAATTACTGTAGGAAAGAGAGGGAGGACCTTGGGGGGGGGAGTTTAAAATCGCAGGGAGACTTAGAGAAGGACTTCAGGGGAAAAGGAAGGGGGTGAAGACGAGGTAGGGCTGTCTGAGAGGCTAGAGCCATCAGGAATATTTCAAGGCAAGAATGGGGTTGTCTCCCTGGGATGGAAAAGCAGAGTGTGCGACCTGCTGACAGTGATGGCTGAGGAAGGGGTGACTACGATGAAAAGTTTTTTTTTAATATTATTTATTTATTTATTTTTGAGACAGTGTTTCTCTGTAGCTTTGGAGTCAGTCCTGGAACTAGTTCCTGAGTGCTGGGATTAAAGGCGTGCACCACCAATGCCTGACAAATGAAAAGTTTTTAAATACCCCAAACTTAGGTTCCAGTTCTTTGGCACGTTGTGGTCTGCATGTGCGAGGGATTCCATAGGCTCACACAGTCTCACCGCCCAGCCCCAGGACGTCAGGACGGCAGGACGTCGGTGGGTGGGACCTTTAGGAGGCGGAGACTCACTGGAGGAAGCCGCTGATTGGAGTTTCACAGCCTGCTCCATGTCCTACGTCATAGTGTGACCAGCCTCATGCTTCTGCCTGCTGGCTGCCATATTCTGCTGTGTGTTTCTTTCCGTTGCTTTTTGTAATGAGAAAGCAACGAGTACATTTGTGCACGATATCTTTTTTGCACGCTTCTTTATTGTTTTCATTTATGGAGAGTATTTCATAAGAAGCTGGAGCATAAATATGGGGTGCATTGACATCTGTGTGAAGAGCTATGGAGAGAAAGACGATATCAGTGACTTAGGTGTCACCTCGATCTCTGCTCCTGCATAGCACTGGGACACACAAGTGACAGGATGTGCTAAGGGAACTCCGTATCTGATCACCTGATCTGATCCCTTCCTCTTGGGGGTCCAAGAAACCGACCTGCCCGTTTTCACTCTCACCTTCTCTTGACACTTCCATTTTTCAGTGTTGGGCCTTGAACGTGGGACTGTACTGCTTAGTTGATGTGGTTTTGAATTATTCTTTGTTATTCTCTTTAAATTAATTTATTTCGCATCCTGGTCACAGTTTCTCCTCCCTCTTCTCCTCCCAGTCCCTTTCCCCAGCCACCTCTGTTCCCACCAGCAACCTTTGCTATATTTTTGTTGTTGTTGTTGTTTGAGACAGGGTTTCTCTGTGGCTTTGGAGCCAGCACTGGAACTAACTCTTGTAGACCAGGCTGGTCTCGAACTCACAAAGATCCACCTGCCTCTGCCTTCCGAGTGCTGGGATTAAAGGCGTGCGCCACCACCGCCCGGCAACCTTTGCTATTTTTAACATTAGAATTCTGCTGATTTGTACTTTATCTTTTATACCTATTTTTTTTTAAAGGAATATAAGCACATTATGGAAAGTTAGGGACTTTTGGAAAACAAAGGGAAAAGCAGTCTTGATCTTCGTGGGGTGTGGTCCCCATCTGACCTTTGGTACCTTCCGACTTTTTGTCTTATTTTATAGGTTAGAACATACAGCCTTGTGCGGCACACTAAAATTAATCACGAGTGCCCTTTTGCTGCTGACTGTAATAAAAAATGATTTCCCTCCTTCACAGGGTGGTGGTTGTAGCGATAAGGGGAATGGCTCTTCATCACATTAAAGACATTTCCCTTTAATATCAGTTTACAAATTGTTCAAAAGATAAGGGATGCTGTTGGGTTTCTGAGGTGCGTATCCAGTACCGTTCCGAATGGGTTTTTCTTTTCTGTACATTCTGAACAAAGTGATAGCTAATGGATGCTGTTATTCTATAGTAATGACATCATTTCAGTCCACTGCCAGATTGTCTGCTCGTGTTTTATGGACAGCTTTTGCATCTTGTGATGATGTAGAGTGTGTTTAAGTTCAGCAGCTTGTGATTCCTTGTCTGTGTCCTGCCTTGACAAGTGTTCCATTCCAGGACCATCCTCTCTTCTCTGCCCCACGTGGGGACATGAACTGCTTGCAGGGTGTGGGGCTGTCTTGTGCTGAGCTCACAATGACTTGGATTTAGTTGTGTCTTACTGTCCCCCGCCTCTTCGCAACACTGGCTCGTCTCCTGTGTCTTCCTGGTTAACTCTGATTTTCCCCTTCATTTCTCTGATGTCTGTCTTCCAGAGTTTCTTTGTTAACATCTGTGGGTGGGTAAAGCATTCAGAATCCTTGGATTGTCTAAAAATATGTGATTCTCACATGAATCTAATTTTACTGAGCGTTGGAATCTCAATTCACAGCCATTTCCCTCAAAGCTGCGGCCACCCAGCTGAGGGGATGATTTCTCCGAGTCACCCTATCCTTCCTTGCGGGTAGCCTGCCCCTCCCAGCTTCAGCCTGGCTATAAGGCCCTTGTGCCTCTTTGCTCATTTATGCTATGTGGTCCTTTGTGGACACCTCATGTACACTCATCCCTCTTTAGGTCTGGGAAGTTTTCTTCTTTAGTTCTTCCTGATTGTCCCCCTGTTGGATGAGTCTTAGACATTCTGGCATTTTGTTTTGCTTTTATCATATGTTTGGGTTTTGTGGGATTTTAAAAATCAAAACCTTGGGTGAGATCTCTACACTTTCCATGTTCTCGTGGGGCCTGCTTGTCCTGTCCCACGTTCCACTCCTAACTGTTACCCCCACAGAGTGCAGGGTGCAGCAGCATTGTGGTCCTCTCCGCCGGGTGCATCTGTTGCGTCTGCAGTCTGTAGGTAAGCCTTCTTCACGGAGGGGCTTCTCCTCCACGGTTGCATGGTCATGTTGCTTCTTTCTCATGACCTCTTGTTGGCCTGATGGTAGATAATGTTTGCAAGGTTTCAGTGACCTGTCCTGTGATGTGACCTTTCATAACTCTAAGGGGCAGGAGGAGTCGGCTAGTGGACATTGTTGAGGCCCTGTCTTGATTGCTTCTCTTGGCCTAGAGAGAAACTGGCAGATTGTGACTTCTGGCCTGTGCATCCAAGGGGACCCAATGATTTAATGGTTGATGCTCTTTTCCCACTTTCTCTGGTGACCCTGACTACAGTGTGGTTTTTCCAGGCTTAGCATCAATGCTGAATTACTGTGTGAGTTCTAAAGTGCAGAATTTGGAACTGTAGTTCTTTGGCAAAGATGGGATTGGGTTCCTCAGAGCCCATATCATTTCTACTACAGTCAACATAGAGGGTTATTTTTGCTTAAGATTCTTGGTCTAATATCTCCTTTACAATACAGGTTTTCTTAGCTTCAGGTAAGATTTGGCACACTTAGGATGGTACAGCCCGCCACAGATGCCTGGTCTGAAGTATCTGTAGTTGGTTTGTAGCTTTGAACTCAGAACCAGAGCGCCACCATTTATGCTGATCAACACTTCTCCATCACAGCTTTCTGTCCATGTGGCTGTGATGTCACTGCACTTGGGGACATGAGACACACCTAGGCACCACCCTCGGCTGTCCTAAACTGTACCATTGCGAGCAGGAAGCACAGAGGACAGTGGGGTGGCCCTGAGTGGGGCAGAAGGGACACTGATTTCTAGAGCCAGAGCTGAAGCAGGAAGGTGAGTGGCTTTCTGACTCTGTGACTGTAGTTAGCATTCCTTGCTCTGACAGAATGCCTCATGTAGACCACTTGAGTAAAGTGTCGCCTTGGCTCATGGCTTCACAAGTTTTGACCCGAGATAGCTTGGCTTCTTCTTTGGGCTTGCAACAGGGCAGTGTGTCATGGTTGGGGAGCAGGCAGTAAATCTGAGTGCCTCACTTCGTGGGGCCAGTGCTTGCTTGCTTCATGAACCTGTGAAATCCTATTAAAGCTGTGAACCCATGAGTGGGTTCCATCCATGAGGTGAACGTTCTCATGATACAGTTACTTACAAAGATGCTCCCAGAGCCAGGTGGACAACATATGCACCTTTGGGGGCTCTTCAGATACCAACTGGATTGGGCACTGTCAAACAGTCTTGCCTATTGCTTGGGAAAAAAAATGATTTCTTATACGAAGTTTGTGAATTTTCTTAAATCCAATGCAACGTTTTGAAATTGATTGACACACTTGCATGTATCAATGTTGCTTTTACTTTGCTGTTGGTTAAATGTCCATTGGATTTTTCTTCTAGTTGATGGGCTCCTGGCTGCACTAATGTTTGGCTTCTGTGAGTAACATTGTCTGAATGCTTGCTCGAGTCTTATGTGGACGTGGAACTCTTCCTTGTTCAATACAAAGGAGTGGGATCTCTGGGCCACGGATGGGTGCAGAGTCAAAGTCATACCTTTTCACGAGACTGGCAAGCATGACAGCGGCTGCCTTTCCGTTCCTGTTATTGATGCAGGGGACTGTCTGGAGCTCCAGTCTCACTAGCATCCAGGAGCCCAAGTCCGTTTATTTTATCCACTCTAGAGGACCTGAGCAGTCATGTTTCAGTGAAGGTTTGCCTGTAGCTTTCCATGGTCAGCCCTCAGGCTACCTAATTAGGGATTGCTCTGTCTTTCCTCGGACTTTAACACCGTTGTGCTGAGCGCCTGGTCACACATAACCTGATGCTGAGCACATGGTGGGTGCTGTTTTCTGTGCCCCCAGAGTATGTACTGTTAATCTTCCCATGGGATGCTGTCCTTGGAACCTGAATCTTGACTTTGGACTCAAGTGACTGGAGTGTGCAGATATGCTCTGAATTAAGGAGGTCTCACACTGCCTGTCACTCCTGCATCCCACCCTCTACCTGTAGATGTTCGGCAATGGCGTGTTCCCCTGATGAGCACGCGGTTGCTCCCCACGTATTCAGCACGTGCCATGTGAAGCATGACTTTGTGTTTACCCTGTGTCCTCTGCTGAAGGGGTAGGACGAGGTGGCAGCGTTGGCACGGGCAGTGGCATATTGTTGAGGGAGTCCAAATAGTTGGTGAGGAGAAAGAAGATCGACTGCAATCCGAGGCTGGGGATCCAGCTTGGCTCCAGTCTTGCTTAGGGCTGGCCGTGCATTCCTGAGTGCCAGCACTGCACTGGGGCATAGTCTGCAAAAGTGCATTTTGCTAATGATACATATCAAATAATCGATACTGACTGTGAACTCACTTGAATTATTAAAAGGAGTTAAATATTTCAAATGACTGTTCTAATTACGGTGATTGGATGAGCACTCCCACTTGCCTTAATTAAAGCTATTGTGATCTCAGACAGAGAGAACCTGGCTAGCAGCCTTCATGGCAGGCCCACTTCCTAGAGCAAACCACCTCCCGCTGCTGTGTGTGTCCTTTGCTGGGCCCTAGTCACACAAATGTCAAGTAGATTTGGAGGTGCAGGTGTGTGGCATTTGGGTTGGAGACTCTTCGGGACCTCTGCACCCAGGAAGATTTTCCACATAGCAGTTTTCCAAAAAGTGCCAGATTTAGCTACAAGTTAAAGATGCCCCAGGATCGTGTTTTCCAGAGAAAGGAAGGCCTGTGTGGAGAAGCTCACTGAAGAAGCTGTACAGTGTTTGCTCATGATTGCCCGAGTTGGGAGGTCTGGGCTGCATCTGTAGTGTGCTTTTAGACAATTGGAAAAGCCAAGGACACATGATTGTGACTAAGGGACACAGGTATTGGCTTAGAGTTCTTGCAGTGGGGTGGCCTTCATCTACAATGGAGATTGTCAACCCTAGCCGGGCAGGGCCCAGGTCCTGCTGCCTTTGAAACTGAGACTGACGAAACAGGAAGTCTTATTTCTGAATGAGAACTCTGTGTTGGGGGGGGGGCGGGTCTTTGTGTATCTGTGTTCACATATGTGTATGTACTTGTCTGCTTGTGTGTCGGTGTACATGTGTGTTCTATAAGTGGCGCTGCATTTGGGAATGGCGTTTGTCAGAAGGAGGTTGGAGACCACAGTGCTGCCTCTGCCTTGTGATGCTCTTCTCAGGCTGGCCTTCGCACTGACCTCGGAGTGCTGCCTGCTCTTCCTGCCCGGTGGCCTCCCGAACGGCTGTCACCTGTCTACAGCTTGGTGTCTTTTAAACGTGTCCTCTCTCTAGGCTTACTGCTCCCATGAGTCCCTTTGATAATGGTCTTCCCTGCGTGTACGTACTTAGACCAGGCAAGAGGCAGCATCTGGTACCTCCTCTTCTGGGCACTTCCTTCTCCTGACACAGCATCCTAGACATGGCTTGTTTACAGCCCTAGAGGCAGCGGGTAGCCGATTTTAAAGCTCAGCCAGTTTAAACTCCGAGGGTCAGGAAGAGTCACATGGGCAGCGTTCCCGTGAGTTCATGCTGTGTACAATCACAAGGACGAGCTGAATGTGATAAAAACCCACGCTTTTCCGTAGAGCCGCACAAACAAGTGACAACACCCAGTTGTGACGAACCACCTGAGGTAAACTCACTCCTGTGCGCCTCACCTGGCAGGGGCACGGAAAACACGCTCCAGGAACAGTTCTGTGCATTTGAGGAAACTGAGCTCACAAGACTCTTGTTTTCTTGGAGTTTCTCACAAGCACTCAGGATCCCTCTTGCAGGACTCCATTCCTTGGACCATGTTCTGACAGTGTATGATCCTCCTGCCTCGGCATCTTGAATGTTGAGGTTATAGGCATGTGGCGTCATGCCTGGTACATCGAAAGCCCCAAAGCACTAGTTACTATCAACGTCTACCAATAAAACTTTATTGTACACATCTGGCATTTACAGCGCGGTATGTGATTCTAAGTAGTTAAAGCCTGCAGGCAAGCAGGCCAGCGTAGCCATCAGTTCATGGAGAGCAGCTAAAATCTACCCGACAAGGCCCACAGTTATGGCGAAAGATGACACAGCCTCTAAGGCTGCCATCTGCTCAGCTGCTCTATGGGGGGGATGCATCGGTCCTGAGAACCTGGGACCCTTTGACTGCTGGGACCCCAGGCGGTGTTGTGTTGCCAGGGATGTACCCTCTGGGAGGACTTTACAATATCCACAGCCAGAGAATTGCTTTCCTTGTTGTTAGTTGCCAGTTTCCTCTTCTAAAGCTGATCCCACAAAATCCACTTTACGTCAGTTTTCTCAGGACTTCAGCCCTTCCCCAGAAATATAAATGCTTGGGGCCAACAGGACTGCATTCTCAATTAGCCGGAGACATATACCATCCCCTTGGACTTTGCCTTCCTTATGCCAAATTTACGAGCATAATGAACGAGCGCATTAAATCTGTGCTGTGTTATTGATGAAAAATTAACATTTTGCTAGCACCAGGAAGGAAACGCAAGTCGAGAACTTAGGGGTTTCGTGAGGAGTTTGACACTAGATTGTGGATACAAAAGACAGGCCTGCCAAATGCATCCAACCTGCATTCTCAGTGAGATGAAGCTGCACTTGGGTTGCTAGGGTGGAAAGAGGCACGTGTTGAGAATTTAAACAGCAGCAAGTGGGATACGGTGATGGTCAGGCGAGCACACAGAGGGCTGGGGAAGGCCATGTGTGTGTTTGATACTAACCCTGCTCTTGGGGTCAGAGTTCCTCAAGGTCGGCTTTGCGGTTTTGATTTGGAGGAGCCGGGTCTTTTTCTACTCCTTGGTGCTCCGGTGTTAATCCTTTTATCTTATCTGAAGGAGAAGAGAATATAGGTGGGCACTCCGTGGCTCTGAAGAATCACACATCTGTTAGCCTTCCTGCCTGTGAGCATTGAGTGTGTTCTGGCGAGCTGCGCCAGCTCCGTAGGCCCAGGCTGACCTCCGATTCTTCTTCTACGCCTCGAAGTCTTGTCCGTGACAGGAGATATGGTCGACGTTTTGCAGCTTGTTCTGTAATTTCCGATTTGTGCTCATTTGAGGAAATCAGTGCTGGCTTCGGCTGCCTGCACTTTGACTAGGAAAATGTTGACATACGAACTTGAGAAGAGATAAATTTAATCATTTCTTCTTCCTTCCCCGAGAATGTTTGGAAATTTCTTAGACATTTTTTAAAGTTCAAATAGTATCCAGAAAGAGCCCTGGTTGTTCTCCACAGATTTATACCAGGTCATTTTCCTCTGTGAAGAAGTCCAGCATCTGGCCTGAACAATTTTTGATCCCAGTGATTTGCTTCCAGCAAATGACGACTGCCTAGCAGATTTCTCTCTCTCTCTCTCTCTCTCTCTCTCTCTCTCTCTCCCTTTTAGGATGTGCAGAACACCCATAGCAGACATTTGAGAAGGATTACTCCATCCAGCTCCAGCTCTGTCACCTGCTCTTGCCCATAATGCCCATACTCCTCCCATGTCTCTCCTTTCCTCCAGGGGAGATCTTCCTCAGAAACCATCCTCAGAGGTGCTGGGACGGCTGTGTCTGTCTGTGTTAAGGGCCGTCTGTGGGGCTCGGATTCTCTGCCACCCTCTTAGCTGTCTCCCTGTACCTTCCCTGTTCTCAGTCCCTTTGCAAACTGCAGCCCACAACCGTGATGACTTCCTACTCACAGTGGAATCATGTTTCAGCATGTCCTTTCGTGTCCCTGGCTTGGAATCCCCGCACCACCCGTGTAGGTTTCTGGTTCAAGACATCCCTGTACCCATTTATAACCATCACTGCCATATGTGCTGTGGATCATCCTGTTATAACCTTGTTTGGTTATGATCTGGCCTAGGGGCGTAGCCAATACTTACAATCATGTTTCTATGGGAAGTAAAACTAAAGGATTTCGGCGTGGTCTTTTAATTTCTGTTGGGTTTACTCTGCTACCTCTTCCCTTGCAATGGCTTGCTAGTTTGTTCATCACATGACACCTGCCAAGACCATTTGGAAACCCCATGGAAAGCTGGGTTCGGTAATTAATATTTTACAACTAGGGAGAGTGCAGGGCAGCTGTGTCTAGGTTTGAGCTGAAGCTTGTTCAGTCAGTGAGGGTCTTTCTTTTTTGGGTGGATGTGATGGAGTCCCAGTTAATTTTGGTTAATGGAGGTTCTAGCAGGGGGGCACAGCTACTCCTATACTCGTGATTGACTATACCCAGTCCTCCTCTATTCTGGGAAGGTTGTCCTCTTTGACCTCGCATGCAGCTTTGCAGCTTTGGAAGGGATGCACATGGAGAGGTGAGGGACAAAGGGGACACTACCCTAGCCAGCTGGATAGCTGAATCAACCCTGGCAATCGACAGGGTGACAGATATCGTGGCCAGATTGCCCTTATGCCCTCATTTTGGCTTTTAAATGCAGATGGTGTTTGTAGGTGTAGGGCCTGAAGACTCAAGTGATATGTTGAGGCTGTGGGTTCTTGATACGGGATTCCTCGCTGTATGCTGTGAATGTTTTATTACCACGCTCTTGCCGATGGCAGGGCAGAATATAGCTAGGCAGGAAAACAAAACTGAATGCAGGAGAAAGAAGGCAGAGCCAGGCAGTCACCATGTAGCTGCCCATGAAGCCAGATGTGAGAGAACAAACCACACGCCTTGTGGTAAAATAAAAAATAATAGAAATGGGTTAATTTAAGATGTGTCAGGGACCATCGCCCCAACATAGAAACCGGTGTTATTCCCCAAATGTGTTCCCGGAGGCGCGAGAAAGAAACAGGCTTTCACACCATCATCGTTTGGACTTCCCTTGTCCTTTACAGCGTGACCTTGCGTTTATTGTGCCTCTCCCAAGCTCCTTCCTGCTCTGAATGCTCTCCCCACTCTTGAGGAATTTTTCTATTCATATTCCTTTTTCCGGGGCACCTCCCCCAACACACCCACACCTGCATTCCTTTACCAGTTTTGGAGTTAGCAACTTCTCCTCGAGCAATCTACAAATGAAAAGGAAGGCTGGAGCAAAACCCTTGTCTATTGTCTTTCTAAATTGTTAGCTTTCAGCTACGAAGCTGCATGGCGTCCTCAGGCTGGCGGATATCAGAGCCCACAAAGATGTAAGAGCTATCTAGGAATATGTCTGAGCCATTGGCCAGTGTTATAACTAATATAGTTTTTGTGTGATTATTCAGCCTGGAAATGAAAGCTCAGTCCCCATCTACAGGTTCTTGTACTCCTCTCGGTGTGGCACTCCATCATAGCCTGTGACTTTCACCCAAGTGACTGTCACATGGGAGCCTGTGGCAGCTGCTGCTTCCAGTATTTTCAGTGTTCCCCAAATTTCCCAGTAGAAGCCACACTGTCCTTAAGCCACCATGTGATGTGATAGTCCCTGTGGATAGCTTAGATAGTCCCTGTGGATGAAGGATGGGCCACACCAAATGTCTAGTTCTGGGTCATATGAACATGACAAATCCTCCAAGGGTGTGGTAGGGGGTGATTCTTCAAGGGTGGTTGAAGCAGGCCACAGGAGGAGGGTTTGACTCTGCAGGTGGTGACTGTTGGTGGGGTGACATCCAAGCAGTCTTAACTGTGTGGTTATTTATCAAGGTCTTTGCTCTAAGTTTTAGAGTATGGGTTGGCATGTCAGAGCTCAGTAGCCTTCCTCTGGTGTGATGCAGAGAAAGCATGATTGATTGAGCAGTTTTGCTCTCCAGGGCCATGATTAAGTGAAGCTGTAGAGTTTCCCACTTTCCTACATAATCCTCAATGCAACATCAATCTTCATGCTTAAGAGGTTACAGATATTAGAGAACAATACCTGAAAGAAAATTACTAAGTTATCACCTGGACATGTAAGAACAAGATTGACAGCAATGGGAAAAAATGGTACTTAGCCATCAGCATGGTAGGGATTGTGGTAGCATCATGTTCTCTGCTGAGGATGCCCCTGACTGTGGTCTCTTGCCTTCTGTGAAAAACTTCAGAAAGTTTCTTCTTCTTTATTAGGTGTGTGTGTGTTTGAGAGAGAGAAGAAAGAAGGGGAGGAAGGGAGGGATGGAGAGAGGGAGAGACTGGCTTCAGCATATGTGGAGGTCAAAGGACAATTTTAAAGAATCGTTTCTCTACTCCTACCATGGCTTCTGGGAGTTGAACTCAAAGTACTTTTATGCCCTGTGCCATCTTGCTGGTCCTCAAACATTGTCTGATGAAAAGATGATTACTGTATAAAAAGCCTCTGCGTGGTCGCCTCTGCTCTGCATTGAAGGGAGACATAGATAAATCCTTGTTCATTCTTGTCTCCTTTCTCTCTCCCATTTGTTTTATGTTTGTTAGAAACGTGCTCTCTGATTTCTAGGCCACTTGGTTATGTTTTTCTATGTTTTCTTTTGTGCTTAGACTTCTTTTGAGATGGAAGGGTTTCATCTCACAATGAGGAGGAGGAGGAGAGAGGTGAGTGCTCTCCTAAAGCAGGAGGACCAGAAGCATGCTGGGTTTGTGATAACG
>JAQHUG010000020.1:1424531-1462759 GCA_028555095.1 Dicrostonyx torquatus | reverse complement strand
TGTTGGGTAGAGGAAGCCCATGATGGGTTTGTGATGACGTGTTGGGTAGAGGAAGATCCCTCACTGAACAACTGATGACAAGCAGTTCCTGGTCACAGAGCCAAGTAGCAAACCAGAGGTGGTGCTCTGGTTTGGAATCATGCTAACTAGTGTCATTTTGTGTGAGTCGGCCTCCTGCTCACCTGGCTATGGGGATGTGGTGCTTTTCCCAAAGGCTTGTTGTAACCCTGAGAGAAGATGCTGTGCTTTCTGTGTTACAATGAGCCACAAAGGTTGGCACATCTGATTCCTCTTGGGCTGTTATACGTGGGTGACGTGATTGCCATTGTAACAGAAGCAGGAGAGAGTAGAGCTGAGTCTGTGTATAGGTTTGCAGGGGGAGGCTCTGGACCCCGCTGGATGTGTGGAAAAAAGGAGTGGGGAGAAGAACAACTCCCAGACTGTGGCATGTAGTTATTATCCATCTCTTTTCTGTTGTTGATGGTCAGCATGGCCCCGTGCTTCATGAGGTTTTAGAAAGTCAACCTCTTGTGGGAAGAATTAGGGCCTAGGAAGATATTGTCATCAAGGGAACTCTGGGAGAGGGCAGCCAGGCCTTGGACTCCCTCCACCATTCTCAGAAGAGAGCAGGAAAGCTACATACAAGAGTCTGTACCTTCCCGGAAGATGAGGTGGCCTGCCTGTGAGCTATTCTAGGTGAGTCAGTCCTGTTGTGTAAATGGTACAGCATTTACACGGTGTATGCATGTACATAGGACCCTTCCTTACCGATATAACACAGGGTCCCATGTACATGCATGCGACTGTGTCTACAGTGACCATAGCCTTCACTCACTGCCACCCTTGCAGTAGTTGTGTGCTTCACACTGGAGATGTTACCAGGGACTGTGGCAACTCTTTCAGAGAAACACCAGAAGCATTCTACAATGACTTTGTATTTTGTGCAGTTTATCTTTCTGGTAAGATAGAGCTTTATTCCATTGTGGTCAGATAGAATAATATTTCAACTTCCCTATATTTTTAAAAGTCTCACTTTGTGTCCTAAAATGTGGCCTGTTTTGGAGAATGTTTCATGTGCTGTTGAGATGAATGTATGTTTTTCAGTTTTTGGGAGGAATGCTCTGTAGATATCTATGGATTTGTTAGATTTGTTTGATTTATGATGTCATTTAACTTCAGCGTTTCTCTGTTCAGTCTTTATCCTGATGACCTGTTTATTGTTAAGAGTGGGGTATTGAGCCGGAAGGTGTTGGTGCACGCCTTTAATCCCAGCACTCGGGAGGCAGAGGCAGGCAGATCTTTGTGAGTTCGAGACCAGCCTGGTCTACAAGAGCTAGTTCCAGTACAGGCTCCAAAGCCACAGAGAAACCCTGTCTCGGAAAAAAAAAAAAAGTGGGGTATTGAAGTCACCCACCATCCCTGTGTTAAATGTAATCTATAGCTTTGCATGTAGTGGTATTTGATTCATGAAATGCGCAGTGCCTCTGTTTGGGGTCTGTGCTTAAGACATCCCCTTGGTGGATTGTGGTCTTAGTGACCATGAAATCTCATCAGATTAGCTACGCCTGCTTGTTTCCTAGTTCTGTTTGTTTGTAATACCTTGTCTTCTCTTTTACTCTAAAGTGGTGCCAGCTATTCAGAAAGGTGAGCCTATAGGGGACATTTCTCATTTGAGTCGCCACATTCAACTCCCTGTTCTCTGTTGACTCATGGCCATATCATGATGAAAAATAATGCATTCACTTCAACTTTAAAAGTCTCCATAGACATCACCAGTCAACATTGTTTAAAAGTCCAAAGACCAAAGTCTCTACTGAGACTCAAAGCAATCCTTCAACTGTCATTCCCCTTGAAATCAAATAAACAAACCAAATTATAACCAACCTACAGTGACACATAGTATATATTCCTGTTTCAACAGGGAAGAACAGGGGCAGTGAGAAAATACTGGATCAGAGCAAGACCGAATCCCAGCAAATACCAAACCCTGTTGCCCCATGTTCGGTGGCTGAGTGGCGTGTATCTCTTCCTCAGGCTGGTTCTACTCCCTGTATACAGTTTTCCTTGATAGATATCTCATGGCTCTGGCATCAACAACATCTTGGTGTCTCCAGTGAAACCCAGACTTCCTTTTAAGTGCCTTATGCCTTGGCTTCTCGTGGCCCTCCCATCCTGTCAGTGCTGTCTCCCTGGGACTCCCCTACCACATGTAGATTGGTCTCAGTGTTTAGCTGAAATCACGGAAGAAGTCCATTCCTTCAGTGCCCTTTTGTAATTTATATGTTTCCAAAACTAGTGCCAGAGCCAGTGTTCCATGTATGGACAACAGTGTCAAGTTCACCTGCCAGCTTGGAATGCAGGCTCATCTGGGCCATCTGCTTCTATTGGAGATTCTTCGGGGGGGAGGTCTTCCTTGATCAAACTCATTTTTTCTTTTTTTTAATTCTAATTTTTTTCTTTATTGATATTTGTTGAGCTCTACATTTTTTTCTGCTCCCCTCCCTGCCTCTCAGCTCTCCCCTTTAACCCTCCCCCAATGTCCCTATGCTCCCAATTTACTCAGGAGATCTTGTCTTTTTATACTTTCCCATGTATATTAGGTCTATGTAAGTCTCTCTTAGTGTCCTCATTGTTGTCTATTTTTTCTATGATTATGGTTTGTAGGCTGGCTTTCTTTGTTTTATGTTTAAAAGCCACCTATGAGTGAGTACATGTGACAACTGTCTTTCTGTGTCTGGGTTACCTCACTCAAAATAATGTTTTCTAGTTTCATCCATTTTCCTGCAAAATTCAAGCTGTCGTTATTTTTTCAGCCATGTAGTACTCCACTGTGTAAATGTACCACAATTTCTTTATCCATTCTTCGGTCGAGGGACATTTAGGTTGTTTCCAGGTTCTGGCTATGACAAACAAAGCTGTTATGAACATAGTTGAGCACATGTCCTTGTGGCACGATTGAGCATCCTTTGGATATATACCTAAAAGTGGTATTATTGGGTCTTGAGGAAGGTTGTTTCCTCATTTTCTAAGAAATCTCCACACTGATATCCAAAGGGGTTGTACCAGCTTGCATTCCCACCAGCAATGCAGAAGTGTTCCCTTTTCCCCATACCCTCTCCAGCATAAGTTGTCATCAGTGTTTTTGATCTTGGCCATTCTTATAGGTGTAAGATGGAATCTTAGAAACTCAATTTTTCTTAACCCAGAATGAATCTACAGCCTCCCATTTCCTATGGAAACAAAAACAAAACCCTCTTCTCCAAAGTAACATATCTTTTGACTTAAATTTTGAAGTCACAGCATTTTCAAATATATATGTTGTATTAATCCAGCAGCCTTTGTAATCAAATGCCTTTTAGCAGCTATTGTTCCGTCCAGAGCCATCAAACCATTCAAAGACAACACAATAACATACAGTATCCAGATTCTCTGTGTATTTTTCATCTTTATGTTTTAAACTTTATTTCTTTTATTTTTAATTTTTGGTTTTTTTTAGACAAAGTTTCTCTGTGTATCTTTGGCAGTCTTGAAACTCACTCTGTAGACCAGGCCATCCTTGAACTCACAGAGATCTGCCTGCCTTTGCTTCCCAAGTGCTGGGATTAAAGGTGTGCACCATCACCACCCAACTACTCTCTTTTTTTCTTTTTTCTTTTAAGGACTTTATTCTTTTTCTTTTTTGTCCCAAGCCTACATATATATTTTTAAACACACTTGTAACATGAGGGCCTACTTGTTGGGGTTTCTGTCCTGCCCAGTTCCCACAGCCAGTAAGCCCCCCCAAAGAATCACATATAGTCTACATTAGATATAAACCGATTGGCCCATTAACTCAGGCTTCATATTAGCTCTTATAATGTATATTAACCCATTATTCTTTTCTATGTTAGCCACATGGCTCAGTACCTTTTTCAGTGGGGCAGATCAGATCCTACTTCTTCCGTGGTCTGGGCAGGATTGAGGAAGAATGGGCTTCCTCCTTCTCAGCATTCTCCTGTTCTCATCGCCCCACCTGTACTTCCTGTCTGGTTGACCTGCCTATACTTCCTGCCTGGCCAATCTGTGTTTATTTAAAACATGATTGACAGAATACAGACAATTATCCCGCCCAACACACTGTGAACTGTTTAGAGGTTTTCTTCGTCTTTGAATCTATCTTTACTGTATATCTCTTTTTCTGACCACATGAGTCTTTAATTTGCAAAGTGATATGGCTAGGATTAAAGCCATGGCTTTGATGGCTGGATCCACCCCATTCCTTAGCTTTCTGAGAGTCTAGCCCCATGGTGGAGGTACTGGTAGGAGCCATGTTTATTGTTCCACCAAAAAGCATGCTGTCAGCTATTGATACACACCATTTAAGTGTTTGGTGGTGGGACCTCTACAAGAGCTGAAAGGTTTTATCAGCTAAAGCTGAATCAGGAAGCCTCTCTTAAATGAGATATGCTTGTCTCTAGCAAACAGAGCCCATCTGAGAAAATGCTGCTACCAAGAAGCAGTGTTTAACTGTGTTCTTTTTGTGTCTAAAATTCCTTCCCAAACTCTCTCAGGTTTTAAGTGGATTTAGTTGTCCACGTTGATGCCATTTGTTGACAGAGGTTTCTTCCCTTTTCTGTCCTGCAGCCATTCAATCCTAAAGAAACATACAGAGGCCTACATTAATCATAAACTGGTTGGCCTATTAGCTCAGGCTTCTTATTAATGCTTATAAGTTACATTAATCCATAATTCTTATCTATGTCAGCCATGTGACTTGGTACCTTTTATCAGTGAGGCATTCTCATCTTGCTTCCTCTGCACCTGGGTGATGGCTGCAGACTGAGTCTTTTCTCTTCCCAGAGTTCTCCTGTTCTCTTCGCTCAGCCTCTATGTCCTGCCCGGTAACCCCGCCTATACTTCCTGCCTGGCTACTGGCCAATCAGCATTTTATTAAAGAAACAAATTTTTACAGGATACAAGACCATTGTCCCATAGTAGTTCTTGGCCTTGTTGCTGTGAGAGCCCTTTCTTCCCTCTGATACCGCACGAGCTGGGCCTCCACCACCTTCTTCTCTCTCTGCAGCACTGTCTGCCAGGCTCCTACTAGAATGGTCCACCAAGCTCTGATCACAGCATTTCTCGGCTTTATTCTTTCTAAGTTCCAGAGTCTTCCCCATTCTTCCCAAAGAGCAACAGGTGGGTCCTGTTTTCTAATCCAATCTGTTAATCTGTTTTTTTTTCCTTCACTTTAGCATGGAGACAATTACTATTCGGTTATTATTGAAAGGTATGAGCCAGATAGTGGCAGCACACACCCTTAATCCCAGCCCTTGGGAGGCAGAGGCAGGTGAATTTGAGTTCAGGGCCAGCCTGGACTACAGAGCGAGTTCTGGGGCGGGGAGGACTACACATAGAAATCCTGTTTCTCTCTCTGTGTGTATTAATTCCTGTTGTTTTGATCACTTTCCCTAACTCCATACAAACCCCAACCTGTATAGAATAAAGAGCTTCTGTATTGGAATCTCCCACGGCCTGTGCCATTGACTTCACGTCTTCGCACCCCCTACCCCACGGGGAGAACTGCACACAGGCGGCAGCAACAAGCCAGCGGAAGCTACGCATCCTCACCTTCGTTTCCATAGCTCAATCCTGTCTTCGATTCCTCCAGTTTTTCTAAGTGTTTCACTTGGAAATTTGATTTTGTTCAAATGTACATTGTATTGAAATGCTATTTATTATCTCTTTGGTCATTAGTTAAACTATTTGTCAAAATGTAGTACAGCCAATCTGGTATGTCCCATTACACATCTATGCTAACGGCAGTGCAGTGCTTCTGAAATAGTGGCAAATGAAGTGCTCGATGGCTGATCTCTTATAATTGGATTTCACACAAGGCTCTTTGCCGCCCCTTGTTTTTGAAGCATGTGATCTATAAATGAAAACTTCACTGCACTCTAAACTGTTTTTCTATAATCCTTATTTATGACCCATGACATCCTTTAATTTTTCCTAACCTTTGTTTGCTAAGTTTTATTGGTATTTTCAATAGGCTAATCAACTGCAAAAGGGGAATAATTGAGTTTTCTTGTCCAATTTGTTTATCAATGGCTTTTAAAACTGTGGACAGAAGAGGAAGAAAAGTGGTTCCCAGCAACCTGTGAATCAGTGTCCTCATGTCACTGTTTGCGTGGGTTTTCATACTGGGCCAGCAGGGGCCCAGCTCAGTTCCCAGTAGTTCCCATCTTTGGGGATGTAGTTGTATTAGGGACACGTGTTTAAATGTCAACGATGGGGTGATCTTCGTCCTTCTTAACAGCTAGGGGTATTGTATTTGTGAGTGTTTGGTGTAGGGCAATTCTATATTCTGTCAATTATGTTTTAAATAAGTGCCGATTGACCATTAGCCAGGCAGGATGCATAGGTGGGACAACCAGACAGGAAGTAGAGGTGGGGCAAGGAGAATAGGAAAATTCTGGGAAGCAGGAAGCTCCATCGGCAGTCCTGTCCAGACCACAGAAGAAGCAGGATGTGAGCTGCCCCACTGAAAAAGGTACCAAGCCATGTGGCTAACATAGATAAGGATAATGGGTTAATATAAGCTACAAGAGCTAATATGACACCTGAGCTAATGGGTCATTCAGTTTATAACTTATGGAGACCTCTGTGTGATTTTCTTTGGGACTTGCCAGCTGTGGGAACTGGGCAGGACAGAAACCTCAACAAGCAGGCCCTCATGTTACAAGTGTTGTCTACGGCTGTCTGACATGTCCGAGCAGGCACATGCGAAGCAAGAAGAAGACCCTGTGCCATCCTCGAGACAGTCATCCTGCTTCCTTGGAAACATCCTTATTACTGTTGGGTCGTTCATCTTTGGGTCGTGCCATTATCTCCATCCTGCCTGGGACAGTGGAGGAAGCTGGCTGCACTGCTGGCCATGGGGGTGTGTACTAGGTGCAAATCTTTGACATGGGACAGACAAGGTCTCCTCGTATCCCTAAGGAAATGTCTGATGAAACTGGAAGACACTTTGGAAGACAGAAAAAAAAAACAGAAAAAAAGAAAAGAAAGAAAGAAATCATCGAGAATCTTGGTCAGTCCTCCTGGCACCTAGGGGGTGTGATTAACATCAGCTGAGGACAGTCTGTGGGAAGAGATAGGAGCAACCCAGCAGCAGCATCACCAAGTGACTGAATCAGACCACCCTGGGCTTTGACCTGGACAGTTATGGAGCCAGTTAATCAGCTTAACATTCATGGAGAAATTGAGTTAGTTTTACCATCACTTGCGGTTCCTGAGGATCTGGAAGGACCTCAGGGAGTGATTTCTCCAGATGTCTGCCGTTGCCTTTGTCAGGCAGAGTTCCCCAAAGGGTTGTGCTGAGTAATATGCACATCTGTCTCCCTATGTCTGTTGAGAGACAGCCTCACCCATGAGGAAGTGGCTCTGGGGTCACAGATGCCAGCGTCTCACATCTGGATGGAGGCTTCAGGAGACCAGTGAGCTACTGATGCCGCAGTTGGATGCACTCGCTGACTCTCCATGACCTTAGTTCATCCCATATGAGGACGTGAGAGGCCTGAAGTTAGTGGCAGTTGCCACAGGAAGCCTCTGTCTTCTAGTGTCCTCAGAGGACATCCTCTGTCCCAGTCTCCAGGGATTTGGCATTAATTATTCTCATGGGAAACTGGGTTTTCAGTAGAGGAAGAGATAGGTGTGACGGTGTAGGGCAGAGAAGTCTCTTTGTCATTAGAGGCATAGAGACATCGGAGAATGAATTGGAGAATGATTCTCTTGCTGATAATTGATGCTCAGAATATTCTCAGTGTGATCTTTATCTACAGAATGGCATGCTACAAACTAATCAGACAGCCAGCAAGTGGAATTGGCTAGAGAGTCCTGCATCGATTGTATGGCAAAGTTGGATTAACAGATTGGCAGTCACCTGTCAGGAAAAACTGGATTGCAAAGTCAGACCGACACTGTGATTGCCGGCTTTGGAGTAGAGGACTACTGAATTCCAGACAAATTAGTGACCAAGCTAATATACCTTTAGTGAAATTGCTATTTAAATCATATTGATTCAGTTTAATGATGATTTTATGTATATATCTGTATATGCTTGCAAAGTCATTAGAGATATTCTTACTCCCAAAACATGGGAGCATCACACGAAATGAGGAGTTCTAAGGTGACACCTGGGAAAGCGGTGCTGATTTGAATCACCAATGGATTAACTTCGTGTCACCCCCAGCTTCAGAGAATACTCAGACTGGATTAGATCAATGGATCAAAGTTGCTAGGATTTTTATTAAGGCCTTAAGATAATCTGTAGGGATTATTTTGCAAGAAATTTGAAAATCAAGGTGAAATGGTTGGTTTTCTTGTTGAATGTAAGTAATGAGTACCAGCTACAGTCAGGTAACCACCATAGGCCAGCGACACAAGTTTTCATACACCTCCTTATAAAACCACCACCTTGTGATTGATACATTCTACCTGAGATTTGATGAACTGATAATTGTATGTTATTTAATCTTTCCTCCAGTGACAAGCATTACTGTCTTTTAGGTACTTCAGAACTGGGTAAATTTAGCAGAAAAAGGTCATTTCACTTAAGACTGTAGATAATATTTTAAAAATACAAGCTAATTCAATCTATCTAGATGTAGAATATGAATAAGTAGGCTTTGCTTTATAGATGAAGTATTGCTTCAATAGTGAGGTCTTGGTTGTCATAATGCACGAAGTGAGCATATTAAAGAAAACTAACTGTATCATTAGATGACGGAAGACCTTGAGATAGTGTAATAGCCATTTCTGATAATATTCCGAATTGGCATAAATGGATGTAGCATCTGGAAGATTCTAGAAAATGCTCCAACACGGATAGGCATCTAGTTTATGAGGGAGCTTAGCTGTGGAGCGCGTGAGAAACCTAGCACGGCTTCTACAAGCCTGTGTGATCCAGTACATGTGTCATTGGAAAAACATATGAGGTTAGGGGTTAGCAGTCAAGTGGAAGATGAAAGTCTACATAAGATCTATTTGGTAATAGGAACTTTGATAAATACAGAATGACTAGATAAAAATTTCCAATGGTATTACACATGCTAAGGTAGAGGGGAACTGGGCCCCATGTCAGAAACCACAGTAGCCTCACAACATGCCTTGGCCTGACAAAGGAGCCCTGTGCGTGAACTGTGACCAATGCCTGGTACAGAGAGGGCTTTAAATGACAAATTCACTGTGAGCTCGTTACTTCTGAGAGGCGTTTGTCTGTCTGCATGTGTAAAGCGTGTGTGCATATGTGTTGGCTAGTTCACAGTAGCGTGCTTTCCTGTCTGGAGTAACATTGAAAGCAGGTAAGAGGTGACTTGATTGAAGGGTAATAAAACTGACCCATGAGAAAAACTTGGCAAGATTGTCCTGCAAAAAGTTTCTAAAAATGTGAATTGTGGGTTCAGTGCTACGGGGAACATGAATGCTGTAGGTAATGATTAAATCTTTGGATATTTTTGTATGAGTGGTACTTTCAAATTAAGAAAATACAGATTATTCAGTAAAACTTCTGGGATAATTGGTTGTCTACTGGACAGAATAATATAATTAATTTCCAATTGACAACTTAAAAAATTTAAGTATGTTGCATATATAATAATTAAAAATAGTTATAGAAATTTTAAAAGGAAATTTAGGGCCTTGACATATAGGTCAGCAGCTAAAAGCGTGCTCTAGAGGAGATGAATTCAATTCTCAGCACTGATGGCCACACCAAGGCCTTCTCCAGGGGATCTGCCACCTCTGGCTTGCAAGGTGCTGTGCTGACATGCACACACCCACCCACAGACAGACAGACACAGACACATAGACATGACCGGAGATAAAGTAAATAATAACAAGAAAATGTATTACAATGTGATTTTTAAATTTAGCATTGAGAATATCTCCATAGTCCCTAATGCCATCGAAGACATAATTCAGAATTGATAGATTTAGACACCCAAATAAGCATTATGCCTTTTCAGGTATTGTTAAAAATGCCATTCAGGAAGTCAGTAGACTAACCATAAACTTAAAGACAACATTTGCATGGGGCTAAGAAGATAGTTCATTGGATACAACGTTTCCTATACAAGCAAAACGACTAGAATTTGGATCTGCATCCGTCATGTCAATGCTGGTGGACATGACAACCTGCCTGTAAAACCATCCCAGCATATAATTCCAGCACCTAGCAGAGATGGGGAAATCTCCAGAGCAAGCTGGCTTGCTGGACTAGCCGAGTCCTGGATTTAAGTGAGAGACCCTGGGTCAGTAGATAAGGTAGAGAACAATATATCTGAACGCAGAAACACCACACACATGTGCACACACACACACGCACACACATGTACACGCACATATACACACCAAAGTAAATATTTGTAACCAATAGTGTTTTCGAGTGATATGATATATATAAAGATATCCAACACAGTAATTAAAACTGTACACCCAGAAGGAAAACCAAAGGGACATAGTTTGCACAAAAACACTCTTGCTTAATAATCAAGTAAGTGACTCCCAGACTCCATGAAAACAACAGGAAACTTTCTTCTTCTAGAGGTAAACAGCAGAGATTCATAGTATGTGACTGTGCGAACTCAGACTGATGTTGGTGAAGTGCTATGTGAGCAATGCACACGCCCTTTTACTCCACAGTAGTGTTTGTAGAGACGGTTCTGGGTAAACGAGGCTGGAAAGCGTATAGTTTTGCACAGTTCTTAGCAATTGGGATAAGTGGACACAGCACAATAACCAACATATGGGACTTAGAGGGTCAGTTATGTTGCATGCTCTCTCTCTTTCTTTTTGTGTGTGTGTGCACATGCGTGCCCATGGGTGTGCGTATGTTTATATCAGTGTAAGCATGCATGGTGCATGTGTGAAGGTCAGACGCAGCCTCATGTTTTGGTCCTCGCCTTCTGCCTTGTTTGAGACAGGGTCTCTTCTTTGTCACTGCGTACGCCAGACTACCTGGCCCATGACCCTCCAGGGATTTGCCTGTCTGTTTCTCATCTCTCTCTAGGAGTTTTAGAATTACAGATGCAGGATAGCATGCCCAGCTTTGGGTAGGTTCTGGGAAATCCTAGCTCTAGTCCTCACACTGGTGCAGTAAGTGCTCTCCCTAGCCCCGTCATGATCCTTTAGTACCAAAAAAAAAAAAAAAAAAAAAAAAAAATCAAGTAGTTCTGTACTCACCGATGTGGAGCAAGGTGGATGGGGCAAGTAGATGTCCATCCTAAAAGTTCTGATGGGTGACATCTTTGCATGCGTAGATGAGAGATGTGGGTTAGCTGGTGGGGAGAAATGAATTAAACTGACTCTGAGTTGCGTATTGTTATGTATGACTATGCCCCAAATGTACTTCTTTAAAAATTGCTATCCTTGGCTGATTTGCATTGTACACTTACAAGTATTTACGTGGCACTCAGTCACCCATTATCAAATTGGTGTTGGCCTAGGATTTAGGCAACAGAATAGTTTTCAGAGGACATTGTACACTACACAGCTTTCGTAAAGTGCAGGAGAATAGTGTGTCACGATTGGGACTTCTGGGGGGGGTCACATAAAGTACACGTAGGAGAGCGTTTTGTGCGCCTACCAGTTCAATATGAAACAGAGAACTTTGTATTTTCTAGTATGACATCGTGGAGCCAAAGTTTCCCTGTCATTTGGTTCGTATTTGGTACAATGGTGGTTTCACGTGTTCGTACGCAAGGGGTGTAAAGAGTGAGGAGTTCTGGGATCTGTCAAACACACATCAGCACTTGCTTCATAATTAGAGCAACCTTCAGCGTTGTCTGGGGCTACGGTCCTTTTATATCATGTCGGATACATGGCGTCACTTCCGTCTCTCGGTGTGCCCTGCCTGTGGGTTCATTCGCCAATGCTGGTTTCATCACCAGCTATAGAAGGAGTTACGAATCTTGATTTAAAGTGTAGTTTTTCTTTTTCTCTCTGGCTTAATATTTTGGAGTTGTTAAACCCATTTTTCATTTCATTCCTGCTTTAAAATTGAGATATTTGTCACAGCTGTGCATGCCGCGTGTACTCAGCGTAGCACTTGCGAATCTATTTAATTATTACCGAGTTGCTTATTTTTAATGTTTACTCCATGCCTTTTTCCCCCTGGCGGGGATTGTTTACCCTTTTTTATCATTTTCCCCATTTCTATCCATTCCTCATCTTAGGATTCCCCACCATCTGAGGCCCGGCCATAGTCCTACGTGATTTCCCAGCAGCTT
Organism: Dicrostonyx torquatus; assembly: GCA_028555095.1. Classification (NCBI taxonomy): domain Eukaryota; kingdom Metazoa; phylum Chordata; class Mammalia; order Rodentia; family Cricetidae; genus Dicrostonyx; species Dicrostonyx torquatus. The sequence continues at coordinate 1,450,493 of JAQHUG010000020.1, read as the reverse complement.
GCGAACCCCAGCCCGCGCCCTGCCAGCCATAATGGGGACGGCTCAGGTACCGTGTGATCTCACTCTTTTTTCTTTCCTTCCTGTGTTTGTCCATTCCCAAGCATTTCCTCATTGCCTGCTGTGACAGGGCCTCTGTCCCAGGAGGGGGGTAAAAGATGATGGACCAAAGTCCAGCTGCTAAAGGACCCTAGGAAGCTAGCGAGGAGCTGGTGAGCCAAGGATGTCTGTAATGACATCATAGCATGTCCCCAAACCTCCAGGTGCTTCAGGCCAGTGTTTTCTAGTCAAATAGATGGGCATTACTGACATTCTCAGAAACTCAGTGGGGTTTTTTTTTGTGTGTGTGATAATTAAGGGTCAAGGGAATGTTGACATTGGTTGGTGAGGCCCCTCCACAGCATCTGCTACTGTGTGTTGCCTGCTGGCCTGTTGGTTGGTCCATTCAGGGGAGCTGAGTATGTAGAAATGACAGGGAGCTAAATACGGGTTTTTACTGGTTTTAAAAAGGCTGTTCTGTGGGATCGGGTGGCTGTGCTGGTGTGTGTGTGTGTGTGTGTGTGTGTGTGTGTGTATGTGTGTGTGTGTGTGTGTGCGTGTGTGTGTAAGGTACGTGGAGTTCTGCATTCATAGGGATGGGTTTTGATCCGGCAGGAAAACACCTCTCAAACGATAGCAGCCTTTCTGCTACTGCTGACTTTAACGCCCCATCTTGGGGCAACCCAAGGAACCCCTAGGAACACGACCCGCTTCTCAAACGTCTGAAATGTAGTGAGGGCAGAGTTGCAGTTTTTGTGTCTCCTCAGTGCCAGGGAGGAGACCAGAGAGCCAGAGAGTCTCCACGGGAGAGGAGTTTCCTTTCGCTTGTCAAGGGCGACGTGGTGAATAGGAATAATGTAATCTTATTTCTTGCTCCAGAAGAGATTTAGACTGATGAGCAGTGTGTCCCCCACCTTTGGGTTGATCCTTGCTGCCACAGCTATCCTGACTGATAATCTCTTTCCTTTTCTCTGGTGGCAGACATTGTTGACTCAGGAATCAAATATTTTCCTTCCTGATTTCACAGTCTGAGGAGCTGGGGTTGACCTCAGGCTGTAAGTCAGTCTCCACAGCCGGAGCACGTGGGCTGGGCTCCTCAGCTGGGATCTTGGAAGGTTTGCGAAGCGCTTGGACGTGGTGTGAGGCAGGCCATGTCTGTCTCTGTCTCTGCTTGTGCGTCCCTCTCTCCCTCCCATCTCATGCTGCCAAGACCAACCATAGCTTTTCAGTAAGGCTCCCAATACTAAACACAATTCATCAGCTGTTTAGCCAGAAAAGAAACTCATTAAAAAGAAACTGGCATTCCCAGCACCCCTCACAACACCAGATAAAGTAGCTCGGCATGGAGCTTAGTCCTGGGCTCATTTCCTGTGGCAAAGGCATGTGGGAGACAGGACAGTCGAAGCGTGCCTCCAGCTGCCAGAACGGCTGAAAAAACCTTGTTCATTTTTCATTAATACCCTGTGAGGGGTTTACAGGTGGCATGGGGGAAGCCCTCCACGGTATAGAGATGGATAAGATAAATAAAAAAGAAAAAGGAGCTTAGGGGGTTGGCTTAGAAGAGCAGGGCAGTAAGTAGGAACATGACCTCAAGATCACTGGAGGCTGTGCATCTCCCGACCCCCCCTTCGTTCTTCCTCAGACTTTCAAGTGACTTCCTTTGTCTTCAAGAGGGCTCCCCAATGGTACTGATTCTAGTCTAAATCCTGGGAAAGGGTTGGGGGGAGGGGCGGGCACGTGTTCCTTTTCCTGATTTGCAGTACTGGCTCTGCAGCCCCAGGACTCAGTGCAGATGAAAGCATTGCTGGTGATCCCCCCTGGGAAGCACATGGCTTCATTTTCATGAATGAATACAGGGGTGATACGGCATACAGATGCCGGGACAGCTATGGTTGTTGAGGTCTTTGCTGCTGTGGTACTGCTGGTCTCTCTCTCTCTCTCTCTCTCTCTCTCTCTCTCTCTCTCTGTGTGTGTGTGTGTGTGAGTGTGTGTGTGTTTTAAAGGGAGGTGGTGAACTTTGATGATAAAACCATTTTGTTGGTGCCCGTGTTTAGTTTTTGAGATCCTGGAGTCCTGTGGTTCCTCTGGGTCCTGTAGCTAGACCTCAGCTCTATGCTAGCCAGATTCACTGGACTGTCCGGAATCTCCCAGGGCTTTTCCTCCCTAGAAAATGAGACCCTAGGCTGGGCGGTGGTAGCACACACCTTTAATCCCAGTACTCGGGAGGCAGAGGCAAGGGGATATCTGTGAGTTCGAGACCAGCCTGGTCTACAAGAGCTAGTTCCAGGATAGGCTCCAAAGCTACAGAAAAACCCTGTCTCAAAAAACCAAAAGAAAAAAAAAAAAAGAAAAAAGAAAATGAGACCCTAAAACAGCCAAGCATCAGGGTGGGGCAGTGGAGGCAGGAAACGGAAGATCCTGTCTGTCTCTTGGTTCCTTTGTCCCTTCTTCCTGCTGTAGGAGAAGTAGCCCCATTCTGTAGGCTTTTAGGACCAGTTCTTAGCATTCCATAGGAATCTGAGTGGGGAAGGAGCTGCTTATCCAAGGACCACTGAATGGCCTGGTGGGACCTGCCACGGCTGCAGCATCTTGGGATGGGCCACTGTAGGATTCCCAGCTAACGTTGGCCTGCTTCCTGGTCTCATTTAGGATCGAGATGTCCTGTTAGAGCCAGCAAGGATCATAAAGATGTAGGGTGAGTATCTGGTCTATACCTGTGGATCAGGTTTTGGTGTTATGGGACTTTTCTGACAGCAAGCTGTTCCCCTGGCATCCCTGTCTCTTCAAGATTCTGACCTCTAGCTGGGCTGGGAAGACCAGGGGTGGGGAGTCATTGCCTTGCCTCTGATCCACTGTAAGAAGTTGCCTAGAATTTTCCGTGGTCCTGTCCTTACTGTCTGTGTGGCATCCATGGTGACACCTTACTGTCTGTGTGGCATCTATGGTGACATGGGCCTTCTCTCCCTGCCCTTCATCATTCTGTAGATTACTGACTTCGTCTTCCCAACGAAGCAGCTCTTATTCCATTGATTTTCATTGTTGATTTTATATTCTCTGCTCAGCTGATGTTGGCACTGGTCTTTATTTATTCATTTCTTCTACTTTCCTTTGGTTTTAATTCATTCTTCATTTTTAAAACATTCCAAAGGTTAAACATTCAGTAATTGATTTGGATCATTGTGTCTTTTCCAAAGAGGCCCCAAGTTCTGTAGACTTATCTTTGGTTTTCTACTTTGTTGGGTGTTAGATATTTTTGTGTTTCCATAAATACTTTAGAGAGGTGGCAAGGCTGCTTGGAGACCGTCTCATCTCTTTGCATTTTGTGGGGTAGGATCTGCTGAAGCCCTTCTCGTTCCCCGTGATGCTGCTGGTCCTCACCCCCTCATCCTCCATCCAGGCTCTGGGATGTGGGCTTCACTTAGCTACTGCTGTTCCATCTGTCTTCTGGTCTCAGGGTGACCCTCCTGCTTACTGGATGGTATATTCTTGTTTTCCAGCCATGTTTCGGGACCTGTCCTCACACATTTGCATGGATGTAAGGAAGGAGAAGCAGCAAAGATGGGTGTTCCATTGCCCTGTGTCCGGCCTACCTTCCTGATTAAATGTTTTCTTAGAGAGACCCAGTCTTTCTGTTCTCTCTCATTAGAGGGGATATGTTTAAAAATTGTGACAGGATGGCTCCAGGTCTTCCATAAGGAAGCGTTCATTTTTTTCTTATTGTGGCTTCTATGAAACAGAAGTAGTTTGTTTTGTTTTGTTGTTTTGGTTTTCCCTCCAGGTAGCACTGGTATGTGTTTGGGGACATTAAAGAGAGTTCACTACTAGTGTCCTGTAAGGAGAGGTCAGGGATGCCAAGGACGGCCTGTGGCGCCCAGGATGGCCCCAAAGTAGAGAGTTAGCAGGACCAAAATGACATAACCTCTGATTCTCAGGTGTTCCCCAGGTCTACACAAGGACAATGAATAACCTCTGAATGAGACCCAGGTCTACACAAGGACAATGAGGAAATAGTGTAATATTTTTATATTTGGTGTTGGTGTTCTCTTCCCCTGGAAATGACAGTCTCACAAGTTTGCATGCACTTAATTTCAATTAAAATGTGCACTTGATATGGGGGTGGTCTTCGAATCATCCTTTGAGGCTGGTTAACGCATTTGTGAGCTCATACTGCAGACCCCCACCAGTGATGTCATAGTCACACCCTATGGGGGTTGGGATAGTGAGCTAGCTCCACTGTGCTGGCCCCAGCGGGATTTTGTCTCATTTAGGGGAAGATATTACAGGAGCGATTCTCAGCATTGAGTGCAGGCCAAATCACAAATAACCCTGAGGGGTGAATTACAACTTATTTTGTAAATGTAGTATCTAGTCTTCAATGTAAATATAAATAGAGTCGGATTGATCAGAGATTACCTAGAAGAGAAACTGATTTATTATGCCAGGTGTGCCAATGTACTAAATTCAAGTCCAAAAAAGCAATGTCTAGAATATAGCTTTGTTTGTTTCTGTTGGGTGAAAAAAATCATTTTTTTTTGGGTTGTTGTTGTTGTTGTTAGGGTTTAGAGAAAGTCCTCTGGTTCTTAAAATTTGTTTAACTTTGGCAAACTTGGTTGTTTTCTTTGTTGATCTCATATCCAATTTGGCAGCACTGGTTAAGCAGGGGAAACTGGCAGTGCTTGCCCGTGCATCTCCTAATGGAGACCTTGCAGGCTCAGCTGTAGCTAACACTGGCACCCCTGCTGCAGGGGTTTCTGGCAGCTCACTGGGGGTGTAGAGGATACAGGCATGGCCACAACTTGATCAACATGTGGAAACGCAGATTCTGAGGTAGATCCTGTTCAATGATGGCTGAGTTTGCACGATCATGTTCCCTCATATCTTCATGTTGATGAGCCATGACCTCAGCTCCCACTCTCTGCGGCCCTCAGATCTCTGGGCTCTGGGACAGTAGCACCATTGCTTTGGCCATCAAACAGTTCCAGCTCTTTTCTCGTGCAGCAAGTCAGGAAGTCCGTGTCCCTCTGATAAAGACAGTGGACACGCCAGTTGCAGAAGTGTCTTCCGTCAGGCCGACCCACGCTTCCCTTGCAGAATTGTAGAAGTCACCGTGCATTCACGCACTAATTGTTCACATATGAGCACGGTCTGGAGAGATGGCTCAGTGGCGAAGGGGATGCGACTCTTCCGGAGGACCTGAGTTCAGCTCCTGGTTCCTGTGTCAGGTTGCTCGGCATCATGTGTAATTTCAGTTCTAGGGAATCTCACACCCTCTTCTGGCCTCAGAGGGGACCCACATTCACGTGGCAGACACATAGACACACACGGACACATAAATAAAAATGACATAAACCTTTAAACAGAAACAAACAAAATCTAAACAAAAATTCTAATATGTCTCACCATAGAAAAGTTACCCAACAAGAGAAGCTCGGAGGTGGTATTTTTGACATTTTGGCCACTTTTTCCATCTATATATTTCCTAGTTTAAATTAGTAAAACCGCGTGAGGTGGTATTTTTGACATTTTGGCCACTTTCCATCTATATATTTCCTAGTTTAAGTTAGTAAAACCGCGTGCATTGTTATAATAACATGTTAGACAAATTAAAAATGTATATTATAATAACTTTTAAAAGTATTTTGGGGGGAGCTGAATATAGTGCACATACATGTTCAGGCGGGTGGTATGTACACATGTGTGTACCTGAGGGGTCAGAGATTGACACTGGATATTTTCTTAAATTGCTTTTCAGCTTATTATTTTATATAGAGCCTCTCATTGAGCCTGGAGTTCTCCTCTTGTCCACACTGGCTGGCCAGGGAGCTCCAGAGATAGCCCGTCTCCATCCCCATTCTGCAGCACCTGGGTTACAGATGTGCACCATCAACACCTGACTTTTACAGGGGTGCTGGAGATCCCAAAACCAGGTCTTCAGGCTTGTACAGCACATAAGTTACCGATGGAGCCATCTTCCCAGTCACCTTTGTCCATTTGTTTGTTTTTTTGAGACAGGCTGTAATGTGTCCCAGGCTGCCTTCAAAATTTCTGTATCACCCAGGATGGCCTTAAACTTCTCATCTTCCTGCCTCAACCTCCCTAGTGCTGAGATTACAGGCAAGCACCATGCTTGGTGTATGTGATGCTGGAGATGGAAGCCAGGATCTTGTGCACACTAGGCAGGCATTCTAGCAGCTGAGGTACATCCCCAGCCCCGAGTAACTCTTCCTGACAACAAAATCAAAATGTCTCAATGCTGTCTGCCCGTGCACTGCTGTGTGGCCCCACTGCAGGCGTGTGCATGTCTGAGTCTGGCGTAAAGGATCCTCACAAATTCCCCTCCTTTGGCTATGGAAGGGTTTTAGAAAGTATGACTTTTTTACAAAAAGATTTCCAGTGTGTATTTCCATACAGTTTCCAGAAAAATGTACCTCGTTGCCATTGCCCTTCAACCGAGACTGAGTGTAGCCTTTCTCCCGGGTTCTGCCTGTGACCTCTGGTCCATCTGTGACCTGTGGTAAGGCTCCATCGCCCCATCTCCTGAGCTGAAAGGCGACACTTCCCGGTGTTCCTCTTCTTCAGCACATGAGTTGTACAGTGGGGTCTTTAGCTCATTTCAACAGTACTAGGACTTTTCTCTTTTTCCTTTTCCGATCATAATTGGATTTCCACTTTATCATACGTATACATAATAAATAAGTCTTATAAGTCACATCTAGAAATCTGTCTGCAACGCCCGACTTTGATGCTATATTTTAAAAGCCTTTCTTTGTAAAAACAAAGATGAGAAACGCACATTCGGATTTCACACTTTGCCTGCAGACATTTTATGTTTACATATAGATGTGAAGTGGGGTCTCTGCCAGTTCTTCCACCATTTTGGTTGCCCATCTAGCATCACACCATTGATTAGGGACAGCGCTGTGACATTTTCTGCTTTGCTAATTGAGCCTACACTCTCCCTCATCCTGTTTCCTTTCGTTGACTCTTTTGGGTAAACATTTTTCCCCCTTTTCCATGCACCAGTGGGGGTAGTGACAGCCACCACATTCATCCAGACTTCAGATTCACATAGCTGCGGGTACAGCTGGTCCATTCCTTGGGAAACACCTTGATTTTCTAGTCACTAGGGTGACATGCCTTGCCCCGGAGTATGGTGGTCGGTGCCTCAGTGGATCTGTGGCAGGTCAGGAGGCTTGGGCATGGCCTCGGGGAAGGGTAAGTGAACTCTTCACTCAGACCTTGTTGGGATGCTCCCATGAGCCTCTGGTGCTGTCAGTCCACTGTGCTGTTGTCTCTGCAGATCAGGCCAGCACGGGGCAGGTGGGATGAAGTCAAGGTGTGGGCAGGGCTGTTTCATCCTAGCAGGCTTTTGTGCTTTTGCCCTCTCTGGGACATCTTATCTGCAAACCTCAGGGACTTTCTGTGTCCCCTCGTGTTCCCTTTAGGGACGCTCTAGGCTGAGTCACCTCTATCTCAGAGTCTTTGTCACGTGACTTCACAGGCTCCAGGCGCTTGGATAATAATGGATTATAATGCGTCTTTGCTGTCATTATTCTGCTTCCAGGGTTCCTCCCTCCCATCCAAATCCACATTTAGCTTTCATCTTTGGAGATTTTGTTTTCACTGTGGATTTGAGCAAAATTTCTACATTTCTTGGGTGAACAGTCACTTTTGATCTTCTTTCCATATTTCAGAAGAAACAGGCAGGGTTTCAAAGCAGTGGAAAGACAAGTATTATTCATGGCTACCAGTGTCCCTGCCTTGTTCCTGGGTCTGTATGTTTGCTCCTGGAACACCATCTTACTGGCCATCTACAGACATGACAATGTTTCCTGCTTAAAAATTAGTCAGTCGCTAATGAATAGGACCCACGAAGGCAGATTTGGAAGTCCAGTGGGACCCCATACTCAGCAGCTTGGGACTGGCAGGTGTGAGTGCCAGTTGAAGGCAGGATGGCGTTAAATCATTTTGCAGCTCTGTCTCGGGAGAAGGCAGTCTGGAGCGAAGGGCAGGCAAGGCAGTTCACGGGGGAACGCTTGTGTCTCCTCCCTCGGGGTCTGAGCACACCACCCCTGATGGAGTGGAGTAGTTTCAACGTGGCCTGCCAGTATCAAAGGTGAACTCCGGGGTCAAGACAAGCTGGAAGTCAGCCAGCAGTCCTGGGAGGTGTGTGGTGGGGTGGGTGGAGCTAGCAGGGGCTGACGTTGCCACTTCTTTATGCCAAGAGCACTGGATTATATACATACTTTATTGATGAGAATGAGCAATTTTTTAGTTTAAAGAATTGTAAGTTTCGCTTCACTGTTGTGCTCCGCTTACTTGAGTTTTTACCCATGCTTCTTTAGTGTTTAGCTACTTACGACTTTGCATCTTAAAAACAGCTACAAATAGGAAATTAAAAGTATTTATTTGCAACTTTTTCATACTAAAGGCACAAAAGAAAGGTGCTTATATTAAAGGTGAAAAAGCCTTGACCAGGTCAGTATAAAAGAAGGGAACAGACTGAGCTGCAGGGCATGGGTGCGTTCCCACTTTGACTGGATTCTCCTAAGGGTGTGGCTGGGAATGCTCTCTTCTGTCCTGCCCATCAGGACAGCTTTCTGTACCAGTTCCGACTGCTGCAGAAGAAGCTCCTTGGATACAGAGTGAGAACCATGGCTGTGAATAGAAGGCTGTGCAGTTAGGATGCAAGGAATTATAATTGTTACAGGGAAAGTGGCAGTAGTGTGTTCTCTAAGATCCATGACCTCAGTAGCTGAAAGTTCATACATGTATACAGTCTTTTGTGATCATATTGACCCCCTTGGACTTCCCCTAAGCGCCCCCCCCACATTGAAACAACTGAATCTAAAATTTAAGAACGAGACTTTGTGGACTCAGGCACGACTTCATGTCCATGCCATGTGTCTGCGCACACACAGGTCTGTGCATGTCTGAATGTGTTTGCATGTGTGTGGTCTTGTGGTGCTTTCTCATTGGATGGCGCTTGTCTCCACTCAGATCATGAGCTCACCTGGATTCAAACAGAAATAAGGAATGAAACATAGTCTGAACTATTATCTGCTATTTAAATCACTTGTATTTACGTAGTCAAAGTTATCTTTCAGCAGTTAGAATACTACCTGCTTTTCTTCAGCTAGTATGTTCTCTACAATCTCCAAAGTAAACCCCACCATTTGAAATGCTCTCTTTAGAGACGTACGGAAACGGGCCTGGAAAGTCCATCATGCTGCCATGAGTACTGGGGCAGTCACTGATCCCATAATCCACCTGCTGGTGTCCCATATCTCCCGAGCTGGCTCATCTCTTACCCTTCCTCTGTCAAGCCTCTTAAATGTTAGTGTTTCGGAGCAGTTTTGCAGTTATAGGTCTATTTAATTTGCTTATTTGGTCTTGATTTAATTTTGGTAAGTGATATTTATCCAGAAAATTGTCCATTTCCTTTAAATTTTCCAATTTTGTGGAGTACGGGTTTTCGAAGTATGGCCTAATGTTTCTCTGGATTTCCTTAATGTCTGTTGTTATGTCCCCCTTTTCATTTCTGATTTTGTTAGTTTGGATATTCTTTCTCTGCCTTTTGGTTAGTTTGGATAAAGGTTTATTTATTTTGTTGATTTTCTCAAAGAACCAACTCTTTGTCTCATTGAATTTTTTTTGTATTATTTTCTTTGTTTCCATTTTGTTGATTTCAACTCTCAATTTGATTATTTCCTGCCCTCTAGTCCTCCTGGGTGAAAAAGTTTGTTTCTTTTTGTTCTAGAGTTTTCAGGTGTTCTGTTAACTCACCAATATGAGTTCTTTTCCAGCTTCTTTATGTAGGCATTTAGTGCTGTGAAATTTCCTCGTAACACTGCTTTCATTGTGTCTCATAAATTTGAGTATGTTGTGTGATCATTTTCATTAAATTTTAGGAAGTCTTTTATTTCTTCCTTGACCCATTTATGATTCAAGTGAGCATTGTTTAATTTCCACGTGTTTGTGGATTTTCTGAATTAGTGTTGCTGTTGAATTCTAATTTTAAGCCATGGTGATCTGATAACATACATGGGGTTATTTCAGTTTTTTGTATCTGTTGAGGTTTTCTTTGTTACCTAGTACATGATCAGTTTTTGAGAATGATCTATGAGGTGCTGAGAAGAAGGTATATTTTTTAATGTTTGAATGCAATGTTCTATAGATGTTTGTTAAGTCCATTTGAGTCATAACATCTGTTAATTCCCTTATTTCTCTGTTAAATTTCTTTCAGATAGGCCTAACCAGTGGTGAGAGTGGGGTGTTGAAGTCTCCCAATATTAGTGTGTGGGGTTTACTGTGTGATTGCTAGTTCCTGTTATTTTAGATTTTGTTGTTGGTGATGTTATTGTGTGTGTTTTCCCTTCCTTGGGATTTGCTGCTGTGAGATTATCTAATGTCTGTGTTTTTGTGGATGTAGCCAACTTCCTTGGGTTGAAGTTTTCCTTCTAATACTTTGTGTAGTACTGGGTTTGTGGCTAGGTATTGCTTAAATCTGGTTCTGTCATGGAATATCTTGTTTTGTCTGTCTATGGTGACAGTCTGGGCTGGCATCATGGTCTCTTAGTGGCTGCAAAACACTTGACCAGGACCTTCTGGCTTTCACTGTTTCCACTGAGAAGTCAGGTGTAATTCTGACAGGTCTGCCTTTTTATGTCACTTGCCCCTTTTCCTTTGCAGCTCTTAATATTCTTTCTTTATTCTGTATGTTTAGTGTTTTGATTTATATGTGGTGAGGTGACTGTTTTTGTTTTGATTCAGTCTATTTGGTGTTCTGTAAGCTTCTTGTGCCTTCATAGGCATATCTTTCTTTAGATTGCAAAAGTTTTCTTCTATGATTTTGTTGAATATACTTTCTGTGCTTTTGAGTTGGATTTCTCCTTCTTCTATCCCTATTATTTTTAGGTTTGGTCTTTTTTTTTTTGGTGTTCCATATTTTGGATATTTTGTGTTAAGATTTTGTTAGATTTAATGTTTTCTTTGACCAATGAGTCTATTTCCTCTATTGTATCTTCAGTGCTTGAGATTCTCTCTCGTGTCTCTTGTATTCTGCTGTTTATGCTTGCATTTGTGGTTTGTGATTATTTTCTCATAATTTCTCTCTCCTAGTGAGAGCTTGATTATTTTGTGTGAATAAGCGCCTCAGGTCCCTGAGGAAACAACCCATCTGCCTGGTGGCTCCACAAGTCAATCTTTTTTGAGCAATGAATACTTGTCCTTAGTGGTGCTTAAAGATTTTTTTCAACTCTGATGAGAAATCATGAAGGAACAGGAAGCCTGGCTAACTGAAGGGTGGACCTACTCAGGTTGGATCCCATGAACATAGTTCCCTCTTATACCAGTCTTCTGGAGCCCCAGTCTGAAATCATAGCCTGTTGGGCTGGGTTGGTAGCTCACATCTGTGATTCTAACACTCAGGATGATGTGATTAGAGAATTGCTGTGAGGTGTGAGCCTTAGCTGAGGAATAGTTTGAAACAACACCAACCAACCACACATCCACCCACCCAACCAACTAACCACCCACCCACCCACCCAACCAACTAACCACCCACCCACCCACCCACCCAACCAACCAACCACACACCCAACCAACCAACCACACACCCACCCACCCAACCAACCAACCACACACCCACCCAACCAACCAAACAACCACACACCCACCCACCCAACCAACCAACCACCCACCCAACCAACCAACCAACCACACACCCAACCAACCAACCACACACCCACCCACCCACCCAACCAATCACACACCCAATCAACCAACCAACCAACCACACACCCACCCACCCAACCAACCAATCACACACCCAACCAACCAACCAACCAACCAACCAACCAACCAACCACACACCTAACCAACCAACCAACCAACCAACCAACCACACACCCAACCAAACAACCATCCACCCACCCACTCACCCATCCAACCACACACCCAACCAACCAACCAACCAACCACACACCCACCCACCCAACCAACCAACCACACAACATGATGTCTTATGAAGAAATGCTGTCCTCAGGCTACAAAGCTGCAAGTCCAGCACTGAGGTATGGCAGGGCTTCTCCTTTGCGCTCTACTCCTTGGCCCCATATTCCCTTGGGTACCCATAGAGTTCTTCTGAGGGTTCACATCTGGGTCCTGATTTCTACCCTATCAGGAGTGCTGTGTTTGACTCTTGGGAGTGGCAGCCTATGCATGTCCTTTCTGGAGAAGGACTTCTGAGCAGGTTCTAGATGAGGAAGGCTTGTGAGACACCATGGAATGGGAAGACTTGCAGGAGGTGACAGAATACAATGTTTTAGGGGGCCCTGGAATGGAGGACTTGGTAGGTAAAAGGTCCAGAGATGGGAAAGGTGGACGGATCTAAGTACTTCCTCTACTCAGAACCAAAGTCCAGCCCCCCTGCACCTCTCAAGGGAGGCAGGTGCCACTACAATGAACAAAAATGTGTGACAGGAAGGTGGGAGAGATAGGAGGATGAAGTGGTAGACCCAGTGTGGAGAAAGACGGTAGACATGATGGTGGTGACAGGCATGAGAGAGGACTGAGGTCGACAGTGGAAGCCCCATTGGAGCTTCCACAGATTCAGACTAATCCCCCCAAACCTGAGCCTCTTGAAAGATACCACCAGCTGTGGAATCACCCTGGCTTGGGCACAAAATGGGAACAGTTCACTTTCTGGATTGAACCTCCTCAGAAGACCACTGTGGCCCCTGATGTCACCAGAGGCCATGTTGGTGCCTGTGTCTGAGTTGATCCCCCATACCTAGAGATCCATGCGGATGTTCACAGTCTGTACCACTGACTGAAGCCATGTTGATGTCCATGGGCCATGCTACCACTGGGGGCCATATTGATGTGAGTGACCTGCCTGCCACCATAGTGACATCTGTGGTCCCTACTATAGCTGGGGCTGTGTTTGTGGTCTGTGCTGTCAGCAGAAGCCATGTGGAGACCATTGATCTGTGCTCCCGCTGGCTGTAAAGAGCGATGAAGCTTCTTTTGCAGTTGTACCGATGACTGTAGATGCACAGTTCACAAAGAGAGACATGGAGGGCTTCTGTGACAACCTCTGCTCCCACCTAAAGCCCTCTCCCCACATCAAAAAAAAAAGCAATAGCCTAAACAGGAAGCCATTGAAGAGAACTCTTTAAAAAAAGAAAAGAAAAGAAAAGAAAAAACTAAAAACAAAACCAAGGTCCAAAGGCTCTGCTTTCTTTCCTTGTTGCCATGGTATCCAGCTGTTCTGGACACAACAACAGAGTGGGGAAGAGGCCCTCAGAGCCTGAGATACATACTATTTGGTTTTTAGAAAAAACCACATTGCTCCCTGTCTAGAAGGCTGATGGATACACAGCATGGAGGAAACCCTGTCTTTCACTGATGCTGTATGTGGAGGCCTTGTTCCTCTGGTGATGGGTTTGTCCATGATGTCCTCATGATGCTTCAGGGAATGACTCCCAGCAGCCATGCTGGGCCAGGCCATATACAATTCCAGGACCTGTGTGCTGGCCTCACCATAAGGTCAGGGCATGGGGGTTGTCCAGGGCTGACGGAGGAAAGCTTCTATAACGTAGGTTGTTCCTTCTGATATCTTGGACACAAGTAAAGCTCAGCCTCTTTACTTGGGCCATGGTCATAAGGGTAGTGGTGGATTTTGAGAGGTGACATGGTATGGAAGCCATACCGTGGTCTGGGTATGTGAGGGGAGAGTGATCCCATTCCCTCTATATCTGAGAAACTATTAAGACACATTGTTTTCTGGGGGTATACTTGGTAGAAACATGATCAGGGCTATCCTGTGCTATCTGAGACCTGTGGTTCTGAGTCAGGAGCTAGGACATAGTTTGGGAATGTGACAGAGGGGATTGAATGCACTCTGGTGAGAACCATGGGCAGGCAGGCACTGGAGGTGGACTGAACCTGGGCCTCCAAAGCCCTGAAGAGCATCAGTGGATAACAGTATCTGGGAAGCCCCACAAGCCTGCCCAGGGAGATAGATCAGGTGAGAATGATGCTCTGTCTTGAAATTGGCTATGGCAAGAATGAAGGACCCAGTGCTTCTGTGGAGCTATGCGGATGGAGGTGTCATGGGAACAGTGTTTCTAAGAACCAGTGAGTTTGGGAATTGAAGGTATTGTTGGTATGGACTCTGTGTGTTCCTATTCAGTAGGGATGTCTACGCTTGAGGTAAAATCTCCAGGATGGCAGTAGAGCTCCACACTGCCCATCAGGCACGGTAATGGCAACAGTCTGCCTTTGTATCAACATGGGAACGTGGCACTGTGCCAAGTGCTACCTGTCTTGGTTAGGGTTTCTACTGAGGTGAAGAGACTCCATGACCATGACAACTCTTATAAAGGAAAACATTTGAGGTTGGCTTACAGTTAGTTCAGCAGTTCAGTCCATTATAGTCATAGCAGGAAGAATGGCGGCACGCAGGCAGACATGGTGCTGGAGAAGGAGCTGAGAGTCCTACATCTGGATCTGTAGACAATAGGAAGAGACAGTGAGTCATTAGGCCTGGTTTGAATTTCTGAGACCTCAAAGCTCATCCCCAGTGACACACTTCCTCCAACAGAGTCACACTTACTAGAACAAGGTCACACTTCCTAATAATGACACTCTCTATGAGCCTATGGGGGACATTTTCTTTCAAACCACCATACCGTCCTGATGTGAAATTACCCTCTGTATTCTGTGAATATGTTTTATTTCCATTGGTTAATAAAGAACCTGCTTTGACCAATGGCTTAGCAGAGTAGTCTGGTGAGAAATCCAAACATGAATATATAGAGAGAGTAGGCAGAGCCAATCAGACTCCAACTAGGCACTGGATATGTAGAAATTTTCCACAAGACATGTAGAAAATGAGGTAATGCCATGGCCATGTGGCAATACATAGACTAATAGAAATGGGTTAATTTAAGACATGAGAGCTATCTAAGAATATACCAAACAGTGTTGTAGTTAATACAGTTTCTGTTTGGTAATTTGGGTCTGGGTGGCCGTCTCCGTTTATACCACCCCCTAAGACACACAGCTCTTGCAATTGGACTTATCTCCTTCCAAGTTCTCTCAGGTCAGAAAATGTAGATCTCAG
Organism: Dicrostonyx torquatus; assembly: GCA_028555095.1. Lineage (NCBI taxonomy): Eukaryota > Metazoa > Chordata > Mammalia > Rodentia > Cricetidae > Dicrostonyx > Dicrostonyx torquatus. The sequence goes on along the minus strand of JAQHUG010000020.1, from coordinate 1,435,327 downwards.
GCTCTGGGGCCTGTATGCCCAGGTCAGTTTCCTGAGAGACCTTGAGTGGGCCTTAAGCAGTCTTCAGGGAAGCTCCTTAAGCAGGAAGGTAAACAACTAAAAACAGCTTCAGGAAGTCCCTGAAACTGAGCAGATCCACTAGGCCTCTCCCTGCCAGAGTAAGCCATAAACGCTGGGAGTTTCTCTCAGATCAGTCAAACTGCAAAAGACTGTGAAGCCCAACCAGGTCCTTGGAAGAAGCAAAAACAAAGAAAAAAAGAAGCAGCCTCGTTGCCTGGAAGAGGTTAGACATAAGGAGTTACCTAGAAAGGACACTCTTTAACCTGTTGAGCTTCCTGCTTACTGTGCAGTGGGCTCCAGGTCCCAGTTTTGTCACCCATGCTTTGGTGATGCAAGTGTCTTTGTATCATTTCTGCTCCTGCAAGAAACCTCTCACCCATATGCCAGTAAATGACGCCAGTGATTCCTGGTTCGTCACAGATGGACTTGGATGGTCTGTGTGCTTTGTTCTGCTGTGGGCTTCATATCTGGGGTGAGTAGATGTGTGTAGGATCTTTCCCTGGAGAAGATTTGTTGTACAACAGCCTCTATGCTGTGGAAGTTGTTTTGCCTCCATGTGTCCAGAATCACATAGGTTGAGATGATAAAGCTGAGCTGTCATGTGGCAAGTGTCTCACTCCCCGTGTAGCCCATTGTGAGGGATCCTCTACTCCTTCCTTCAGAGTGAGTGTGGTACCTTAAGGCTAGGGTTGGACTTGGCTCATCTTTTTACTTTTGGCATTGTCATTACGCTGATATGTAAATAATTGCGTGCACTGACTTTGTTAAGTTTTTGACTAATACTATAAACTCAAACTCAGCGATGGAATGTTGGTTAATGTAATTTTGTTTTTAATTTCTGAGACTTCTCCTTTTCAAAACTGTAAACAGCCACACTCCTTATCACCACTTCATCTTTAGTAAACGATAGTGTGCAATTTGGTTTCCCTTGGTTACTAGACTTGAATCTGATGTTTACTTTGTGAGACCCAGGAGGCCAGGCTCCATGCCTGTCTTCTGATTTGTAGTCAGAGTCATTATCACATTGCTGATGTATACAAACTCAGTGAGTATTTATCGAATGAATGTTAATTGAGTGACTCTGACATGCATGCTACCTTGTAGGGAATGGCAGACATGGAAGCAAATGCTGATGTCTGCTTAAATGTGTTGTGAATATGTTTTAAAAAATCCAGTCATATTCATGTTCCTGCCCATCTTCCTTCCTCCTTCTTTGCCTTTTGTTCCCCTCTAACTAAAGTACAGCTCTTAAAATTAAAGCTTTCTATTGATTATAGCTATTATTTTAACTTGTTGATTTGTTAAAGAATGAGACATGATCAGAATCGCCCCTCACTTCGATATGAATGGTCCTAAATCCCTATGCTGTGTAGGAATCTCACAGGGTGAGAAATAAAAGCAATTTCTAGTGTTCCATTTGTACAAAGCTGATCTGCTTGTCCTGGGGTTTTCACCCAGCATCAGTTTTCATTTTGAAAACCACTTCCTTAAGCATCATAGGGCATGGCCAGGCCTGTGAGCTGGCCCTGTGTGTTAACAGAAATGTGTGTGTCCTTGGGGGGTTTTGTTCAATCTATAGGACTTGTGTTTGATTAGCAGACCCAGAGTATAGTGCTTGGCCCATCCTCTCTGAGACCAGGAAGAGGAGCCAGTATGTTACCTCTTGCCTCTTCTCTGATATATTGTTGTCTATGCAGTAGGCTTATCACCTCAAGCTGGTCCTTTGTGCCTGAGAAGAGCTGACCTTGAAAGATTTTCCTTGCTGGGAGGAAAAGGCTTCTTGTTTGTGCCTCTCTTGGGGGAAACAGATAGATGTGAGTGGGACAGTGACAACCTCAGCCCCAACACCCACAAGAGTTGGGGCAAGAGTGATGCTGTCAACACTGGTATCTTCAGGACTAGGAACAACTTCCGGGCCACTTGGAGTGAAATTCCTTTAGTAATCAGATGTCTCAAGCACTCACTGGTGAGTTCATATAGTATTTTGAGCTAAATCAGAAAGTTTGTATTCAGTTATGGAGTCACCCACAACCCATGGCGAAGGCTGTTATTTAAACTCAGATGGTCAGTGAGGAGGTATAGGGAGATAGTCCTGGGTACACTGTTGGTGGGATGTAAATCGGTACAGCGATCATAGAAACATTATGGAACTTTCTATAAAGCAAAACAAAAATGGAAATAACATATGATATATCAATTCCACCATGAGGAATATCCAGATGAGGCAGAGTCGGTGCACGGAAGAGATGTGTGCACTTCCATGGTTGTTCATTTGGGGTGTCATTCATACCAGCCACGGTATGGACTCGACCCGTGTTCCTCAGCTACAGATGGATGGGTAAAGGACACAGCACATGGAATGAAATCCTGCCACTTGGCTCATCCATGGGCTAGAGGACACAAAATGCCAATATAGTTGGTCCCACGGGAGTGCAGGGAGGAACACACGTTGCCAGGTTGGAGCAGGGAGATGTTGGGCAAAGGACTCAGAGTTGAGGTGTGAGGTGGAGGAGTTCTGAGATCTAAACCACGGCACAGCGTGATGGCTGAGAGGCAAAGCTGGCGGCTCACACCCTAGTCACTGACGACCTTGCAGCTTCTTCTCGGTGGCTTTGTGCTCATCAGTGGGAGTAGTTTTATGCCCTAGTGAAACTGAGATCCTCAGATGGCACTGGTCCTAAGTGCTGAGAATGAGCGACAACGATGGAAATGGGACGGTAGAGGAGATAATGGATAGAGTGTGTATTAAGCATCATTTTAAGGACAGTGCTTTTTAAATATTTATTTTATGTGTCTGTCTGTGTGTGAGATACACAAGTGTGGGTGCCTTCAGAGATAAGAAGAGGGTGTTGGATCCCTCAGAGCTGGAGTTTTATGTAAACAGAGACTGTGTTTTTGTTTCTCGACTGCCCAGACCCGAAAAACCATACAGAAACTGTATTAATTACAACACTGTTTGGCCAATTGATCAGGCATATTCCTAGCTAGCTCTACATCTTAAATTAACTTATTTCTATTAATCTTTGTATTGAAATGAGGCTGTGGCTTGCAGGTAATGTGTGTGGCATCTTTCTCCTTCGGTAACTACATGGCATTCTCTTTTGATTCTGCTCTCTCTCTCTCTCTCTCTCTCTCTCTCTCTCTCTGTGTGTGTGTGTGTGTGTGTGTGTGTGTGTGTGTGTTCAGATTTCCTGCCTGGTTTTTCTTTGCTAATCTACTTGCCAAAACAGCTTTATTCCTTAACCTATAAAAGCAACACATATACAGAAGGACAGCCCACATTATCTTATAGATGCTTGTCTGCATAGCATGGCTTCTAGGAACCAAACTCAGGTTCTCTGGGAGAGCAGCAAGTGCTGCTAATGCCTAACCTAAGTCTCTAGCCCCTGGGAAGTACTTTTGTGATGACATCTTAGTCCAGAGACGTTTGATGCTTCATCCCAACCAGAGGACACCCCCTTACTCTGCCCAGGAAGCTGTTGTCTCACAGGTCACGGTGATGTTTATGTGTCTCCATGGTTTCTTCACCCCACTGTGTAGCCCCAGGGTCTAAGACGTGAAAAATTCTTCCCATTGTAGCATCTTTTAAAGGAAAACATTTAGTGGGGTGGCTCACTTACAGCTCAGAGGTTTAGTCCTTTATAATCATAGAAGGGAGCAAGGCAGCACGTAGGCAGATGTGGTGCTGCAGCTGAGAGTCCTACATCTTGATCCAAAGGCAACAGGAAGTTATCTGTCTCTCTGGGCATGGTCTGAGCATACATGAGAACTCAGAGTCCATCTCCAAACTGACACATTTCCTCCCACAAGACCCCACCAACTCTGACAAGGTCACGTCTGATAATAGTGCCGCTCCCCTTCAGAATCATTTTATTTTTTTCAAACCACCATATACATCAAGATCTGTCATGAGATCTACAGTTGTCTGCTGCTTATCCTGCATCATTACAGCTCTTCCATTTAGATGAAAACGGTGCTCTGGATAGTCACGTGACGTGCTTAATGTTTCTTGTATTCTCTTTTATCAAGCATTTTAACATTAGCTTCATTAGAACATGTTCACAAAACTAGAGATGCTGGGGGTACATCTTCTACCCGTGTACTGTACTCAGGAGGCTGACACATGAGGATTTTCAGATATATAGCCTCGACAAGCCAGACCGGATAGCAAACAACATCTCATGAACATTTGTGAATATATGTGATCCTACATTGCCCCATATTCAATTAAACAGTGGACCACTTAGGTGATGGGCATCATATATATGGGTGTGTGTGTGTGTGTGTGTGTGTGTGTGTGTGTGTATGTGTGTGTGTGTGTGTTGCAGCAGGAAAATACTTTATCAGTAAATAAAAGCACAATTTATAAGGACCACAAAATAAACTTCATTAAGTATATTTCCCACACATATGGCACACTTTAACATCTACCTGAAATGTTGCAAAATGGACCCCACAAGACAGTGATCTCGACACCACTGGTGCTTAGTGAACTTGGTAAATAATTTACTTACTTCAAGGCGACGACAAAAAGGAGATCAAACAAGTTTTATTCCCTTGAAACTCAAGACAGCTGTGATGTTTAAAGTCTTTTCCAAAATTATATGAATAGGGTTTTTCCCTTTATGAGTTCTTATCTTTTTCCCAGTGTCAAGTTGACATATTAAGTCTTTAAAATATTTTCAGGGCTAGAGACATGGCTGAGCAGTAAAGACAAGTTCATTCCTCATACCAAGGTCAGGATTTTAAAAACTTCCTGTAACACCTGCTACAAGAAATTTACAGGGTCTAACATGCCTGTGAACTGGCGTTCACATACATGTATTCGGAGACCAGAGAAATTTGCAAAGACTTCGCCACATTGCTGACAGCATGAATTCTTTCATGATCTTGAAGCTGACTGCATCATACAAAGTCTTTCCCATATTCATTACACTTGTAGGGTTTCTCTCCAGTATGTGTACTTTTATGTATTCAAAGATGTCTGTAACATACAAAGGCTTTTACCACACTGATTGCATTTACAGGATTTCTCTCTGGCACCTATTATTTTATGTATGGAGATTACTGTGGCATGCAAAGGCTTTACCACATTGATTGCATTCATAGGGTTTCCCTTCAGTATGTGTTCTTTTATGTTTTTGGAGATTACTCTGTGTAGAGACTTTACCACATTCATTACACTCATAGGGTTTTTTTTTCTCCAGTATATGTTATTTTATGTCTTCAGAGACTACTCTGACATCTGAAGGAGTTATAATTTTGTTTACATTCACAGGGTTTCTCTATATTACTTCAATATAATGAAATAAAATTATTTCATTATATGGAAGATGACTGTGACGTGCAAAGGCTTTACCACAATGAGTATATTCACACGATTTCTTCCCAGTATGACATTCTATATGCCTAGAACATTGAGGTTCCTGAGGTTGTCAACATCGCATCTTTGTAGATATTCTTCTGGGAAGAATCTAGCAAAGCCTACTCTTTCCAAGTGAAGTCAACACAAACATCATAGCTCACACTGCATTCATGGTGTGGCTGCCAAACTTGCCCATACTCGTGTGGACTAGGCAGAGAGCAGAGCCCACAGTGCAGCGCAGGGACCAGCTTCTAACTTGCGCAGTGGAAGAGCTTTTTTGAAGCATTTTTAAGCATGTTACAACATCCCTCTCTCTTGCTTTTCTTCCTCTAACCTTTGGCCTACACACTTAAGAGTCTTGTATCTGGCCGGGCGGTGGTGGCACACGCCTTTAATCCCAGCACTCGGGAGGCAGAGGCAGGCGGATCTCTGTGAGTTCGAGACCAGCCTGGTCTACAAGAGCTAGTTCCAGGACAGGCTCCAAAGCTACAGAGAAACCCTGTCTTGAAAAACAAAAAAAATCCCAAACAAACAAACAAACAAACAACAAAAAAACCCAAGAGTCTTGTATCTGTTCTGTGTGCCTTTGCGTGACTCCACGGTACTTCTCTGTCTTTGCATCATGTATGCTGTCCGTTGTGTTGAGAGGCACACATTGGCTGCCACACATCCCATCGGGCATGTCTGAATTGTGGGAGGCATTTCTCATGCTGTGATGAGGGCTGGATGGTCAATGTGCTCATACCCACTCATTCCCTTGCATCAAGGTAAATCCGGTTTTGTGCTTTATGACTTGAATGGTAAGATTGTATGATGAGATGTGCCTTCACCTAGTTAGTTCAGCATCAGGTAGAAACAGTTCACACAGGAAAGCCAGCATTCTTCCCTTATATTAACATGTATCAAATAATAACTCCCAACCAGCCAAAAGATTACCAGTACATTAAAATATCTATCTGGGCGTGGTGGCACGTGCCTACAGTAGCAGTACTCAGGCTGGGACGCGAGGCTTGTGAACTTAGGGCTAACCGCAGCTATGGAACTCAGACCTGATCTCAGAGGAGATTGTGAGACACTCATGGTTTAATGTAGCAGCTGTGTTGGGAACCATGTTGTGGTTTTTAACCACAGCCATCCTCAGAGAGTTCTGTGTCATCAACCAGTGTGACCTCTTCTCTTGCCGCTGAGTCTTTTCGACAGTATTGGTTGTCTGTGTCGCATTTATTATGCCGTTTTCTGTCCCGTGCCTGAAGAGCCCTGTTTTGTTCAAGGAGATAGCACTTCAAGGGCACATACGATCGTAACTAGAGAGTGAATTTTTTTCTCTAGACATTCCTGGAGGGAATAGCTAGGGCTTGCACTGTTCAGATACCAATAGGTCTTTCTTTGAGTGCTCGGTAACTTGTAGGTTTGCTGTGTGTCCCAGAGCTTATGGTTCCAACTTGGTTTCTCTGGTACATGGCAGTACATAGTCAGACAGATTCAGACAGATTTCAGCCAGCTTTTTCTCAGCTGTGCTTGCTGCCACTTTTGGTCGTCCACTCTTTTCCATTTGCAGCATTAGAGATACCTACAACCTGCTTTTCTGTATTTTTTGCCTGACTTTATATTTACAACTTTCTTGTGATGACAATAATATCTTTCCCATTTAACTACTATTTATATATTCTGGTAAGCACTGTTCATAGATGCATGAAGTATGTGAAGTATATGTATTCATATATGTAATATATATGAAGTATTCTGTCTTAGTTAGGGTTTCTATTGTGAAGCACCGTGACCAAAGCAAGTTGGGGAGGGAAGGGTTTACTCAGCTTATACTTCTCCATTTGTTTATCATCAAATAAGTCAGGATGGGAACTCAAGAGTGGCAGGAGCTGATGCAGAGGCCACAGAGGAGGGCTACTTGCTGGCTTGCTTCTCATGACTTGCTCAGCCTGCTTTTGTATAGAACCCAGAACCACCAGCCCGGGGATAGCACCACCCACCATGGGCTGGTCACTAATTAAGAAAATGCCTTACAGCTAGATCTCATGGAGGCATTTTTTTTTTCTCAACTGAAGCACCCTCTTCTCTGATGATTCCAGCTTGTGTCAAGTTGACATCAAATTAGCCAGCTTTGTATGGCAAAGGATGTAATTTAAGAAAGATGCGAGGTTTCATGACTTTGTCAAAGCTTTCTCTGGCCCTTTATTAATCTTTTGAGCCTCTTACTGGTAACTTCTTGCCTTAAAAGATTAGATATACTAAAAGCATTTTTATTCAGTGAATGAATTAATTGGACAAATGTTTGGTTCCATATAAATGGATTCACACTGCTCTCCTCTGGCTTGGTGTGTTCAGACACACCCAAGACACATCCGTGAGTTTCTCTCATCAGGGATTCCAGCTGAATACAGTCATTCCCCACTGTCTGCTCCATGCATGAACTTTCAACATGTTCCCAGTGCCCTCACACTCAGGGCTGCTGTCTCTTTGTCTCTCTGTCTCTGTCTGTCTCTATGTCGCTGTCTTGTTCTCTCTGTATCTGTCTCTCTGTATCTCCCTGTCTTGTTATCTCTGTATCTCTCTCTCTCTCTTTGTGTATGTGTGTGTGTGTGTGTGTGTGTGTGTGTGTGTGTGAGAGAGAGAGAGAGAGAGAGAGAGAGAGAGAGAATATGAATTTCTGGCCATAGCTATTTTTGGCAGACCTTTTAACTTTATTTGATTATTCTTTTAGGATGTGGAGTTACTACAAAGAAAACTGGGTCAGGAAGTGAGTGGCAGAGGAGACTCAGGTACTGGGAGAGTACTGAGGGCCAATTCAGCGGTCTAGGGAATACTGACAGGTTCACCAATATGATTACCTTTTTGCTTCCTTTATTCTAGAACTCTTTTTTTTTTAATCATCTTCACTGGAACTTTCAAATGTCTCTTTAAAAAGCAATTTTTCGGATCCATTATATGTGATGCTGTGTTGCATAAGGACATTTTCATTCAGGTAAACACTATGCTCATACCCACTCCTCCGTAGTCCCCTTTGCTGTCCTATGCAGCTGTCACTTGTATGGTCATGTCCAGTGCACACACATGTAATGCAATGTATATAATTGAGGAACTGCAAGTCTTCATTAGCTCCATATGATCATCTCTGGTTTCATCTGGTTTTCTGCTAGCACCACCATTTCTTCCCTGTGCCTGAACCAGGATCTCACTGTGCCTGTCAACCATCTTTTCTTTATCCGTTGCCCTGTTACAGGACAGTTAGGCTGGCTCCAATATTTATTGTGACTCGTGTTCTGATAAATATCTCTGTGATGTGTTGACTTGGAATCCTTTGCCCGGAGCTCTTTTGAACTGTGGTGGTTGCTGGACACTTGTCAATTTTTCTACTTGACTGTCCTTCTTGCTGCTGATTTTAGGAATCCTTCATGTTTGGGGATCAGGACATGCACCATTTATATGAGCCATGATAGACATTTTTTATACCTCTTTTTCCTTCCACGAACAGAAGTTCCTAGCAAGAAATTGCTTGCTGATTTTTTTTTTTAACCTTGTGGTTAGAGGGTAGCTCTTGTTGGAAGCACCTGGCTTCTGAAAGGACTCTGATTAAACTTTGGAGGATGGATGGGATCAGTGAGAATCCCAAGGTGTCAGGGGTCTGAGGAGGAGGGTGCTTCAGGCTGGGGCTGTGGGTCTAGCCTGTGCTAGCGACACTTCTGAATTTCTCACAGGCTGTTCCAGTCTTGCTGACTTCTAGGGAGGGAAGCAAAGTGACAATCTAGTCCTGCTTTGTCCCGTCCCTTAATGCTAGCTGGGCCGTGCAGCTAGAGCTGGAGGCAAGGCGAGGGACGCTTCCCCAGAACAGCTTCCGGGGTGGGGGCTGGAGCAGACGAGGATCCAGGACTTCCTGCCTGTCTCTGAATCCAGACACGGCTCTGTTCGTTGTACATGTGGGATCTAGTCCTTCTAGTACTACTGAAAAGAGGATTTGTTTGTGGGCACGTATGCCCTGAATTTTCATCAACAGAGAACATTGTGTGTGGTTTACCATGTCTGGAAGCCCTCTCCTCTTCCTAGGCACTGAGTCCCCCAAAGGCATCAGAAGTGGGGACTAAGTTCCCACAGCCGCTTTTGTTTCCATAATGGGGATTCTACAGTGTTCTCTTTCGGTTTGTTACTGTTGGGAATGTCAGTAAATCTTCTAATCTAAATTTGCATTTGGGGGATGTCGCTCTACTTGATTTAATAGTGATACATCTTACCCCGCTTGCTTTTAATCCATTTTCTTTCACTATGTTATCCTCTAATTTTGCTTTTATTTTGTTAGCATTTACTCTTAAATTTAATTCAGATACATGGAATGAAATGTGCAGCGGTGCTTTGCTGGCTGTGAAATCATTTTTGTACTGTTGGATTTTTAAGATAAATACTTTTATTATATATCTATATATTTATATGTATTTCAGTTGAATTTTTTTTTCCCTAGAGGTAGGAGCTGGGGCAGAAGCCACAGAGGAGTGCTGCTTACTGGCTTGCTCAGCCTGTTTTCTTTCTTTTTTTTCCTTATGGTTTATTTAACTTTATTTTATGTGCATTGGTGTGAAGGTGTCAGATCCCCTGGAACTGGATCTTCAGACAATTTGTGAGCTGCCATGTGGGTGCTGGGAATTGAACCCGGGTCCTCTGGAAGAGCGGTCAGTGCTCTTAACCACTGAGCCGTCTCTCCAGCCCCTCAATTGAACTTTTTAAAGAGGCATTTGTCATTGAAATCACCTTGGCCTGGTGTTTTGGACTGTGTATAAGATCTATAGATGTTAGAACTATAGGATTCTCAGGTTTCTTATTTATTCTCAAGTCATATTATGAAAACTGTGATTCTCTAGACCCTTATCTTAGTTTTCAATGTACAGGTAGGTTACTATGTTTTTTTAGAGTGTCTGGGGGCAGCTGGTCTTCACATCAATTTAAATTCCTTTCCATTCTATCCCTGTTGCTTTGTCGTAAGACCTCCTAGGTTTTAATTAAAACTGTGTAGTCTTATAGCAGCAGATTAATAGGGCATTATTTACACGCTCCCTTTCTGCCTGTGTACGGCTGGCCAGAATTTCACTGTCATCTTGCTGTTGGTTCCTCTCTGTTGTGTATATTTTTCTACTTAATTTGTTTTTTTATCTTTATTACATCTTCCCTTTACTTGTTTTATGGTAGTCCATGATTACTTTTCTGTATTTTTAGGTTGGACGGTTAGTTTTGCTTGTTTATTCATTATCTTGTTATTGTAACCGAATGGGAGTATTGCATAAGGTACATTATTGTTTGCATGGTCTCTGCTGTTCAGATATAGTGTCTGTGTTTGCTGTGAGTTTGTACTTTTTCTTCAGAGTGAAGT
>JAQHUG010000020.1:1409377-1419648 GCA_028555095.1 Dicrostonyx torquatus | reverse complement strand
ATGGGAGACCTAGTGTTTTTCCTGAACTGAGGTGGCTCGGTTTGGGTTCCAGTTTGTAGAGCTGGAATTCCAGCTCTGGCCTGGCCTGGTGGCTAAAAAGCATCAGGCAAATGGCTTTTTCATAAATTCGTGCCCCAGGTTGGGTGCCAAATGAAGCACAAAATTAATAAAAGCTCAGAGAGTGAAATTGGGGTTCAACCTGAAAACCCGAAAAGCAAAGCAGCCAGCCCCTGGCTCTTCCCTCCACCGCAGTCTGAAGTGGTGATCCTGCCTCCAGAAATCTCAGAATGAGACTGTGTCTGAGAGCTCTCTCCTCCCATTTTATAATCCTTTCTAGTTCTGGGATTAAAGGCATGCAACACTGGGATTAAAGGCATGTACCATCCAGTTTCTATGGCAACTAGTGTAGCTACTGGGATTAAAGGTGAGTGCTACCATTATCTGGTCTTTAAGGCTGACCAGTGGGGCTCTTTTACTCTTAGGTCTTCATGCAAGCTTTATTTATTAAAATAAAATTGAAATACTTTTTTAAATTAAAATGAAATTGAAATTGTGTATTAGGCAGCTTCTGTAGTAGTAGGTTTCCATATGACTTTAGTGTTACTTATTCCTCCCCATAACTCCTCCCCTCCCCTGCCCTAAATCCACCACCCCAGTTTAATCTTATCTTCCTGTTCTTTATTCCCCTTTAAGCTTTTCTACCCCTGCATTCTAATCATTCTTCCTCGAGAGCCCGGCCCCTTCATTAATTTCCTGACCTCTCTGGGTGTCCCAAATGGCACACAAATATCCGAAGATCCAAAGTTAATGAAAGAAAACATGTAGTGTTCATCTTTCTGAGTTTGGGTTACTCATTCGGGAGCGACTGCTTCTAGCTTCCTCCATTTACCTGTGGATTTCAGAATTTTCTTTTTCTTAATACGATTTCTGTTATATAAATATGCCATACTTTCAATATCCATTCACTAGTTGATGGGCATCTAGGTTGTTTCCATTTCCTGGCTATTGTGTACAGTGCCATTAACAGTAGCCCTGAAAATTTTCTTGAACTATGCTGGGCGGTGGTGGCGCACGCCTTTAATCCCAGCACTCAGGAGGCAGAGGCAGGCGGATCTCTGTGAGTTCGAGGCCAGCCTGGTCTACAAGAGCTAGTTCCAGGACAGGCTCCAAAGCCACAGAGAAACCCTGTCTCGAAAAACCAAAAAAAAAAAATGTCTTGGACTAAATCTAACCAAGGAAATGAATGGCATGTATACAATGGAAGTGTTAAAGGGTAAGAGGCAGAGGAGATGGAGGACACCAAGGAAATAGGGTCCACAGGATGGAAGTCCCTGTGAGCTCCTAGAGGCCCAGGCAGCATGGGCAGGACCTGCCTGGGTCTGCAGCAGTGGGGTCCTAGAGCTGAAAGGGGAAGGAGGCCCATGCCTCTGTTCTTATCCTGGATGCTGTCTCCACTTTATATCCACTTTCAAAGTAATTCAGTTTTCTTCAAAGGTATCTCATTGAAGACACAAACTCCTCTTAAGGGCAGACTGCATGCCCAGCAGTAGATGCCAGCAGAATATGAACTCAGTGGCATCTTTGGAGGTTCCTTGTCCCAAAATATCACTCACAGATTTTCCTTTTTAAAAAAATATTACTTTATTATTTTTACTATATATTAAAATAATAAATATCTGTCTATCTGTCTATCTTTCAGCTCCTTTTACCTTACAGGTCCTTTGCATATACATTATGGCTTCCAGTTTTGTATTTTTATGGGATTCTTGAGCATGTGAATGAGTGGATCTCTGTTTCTTGTACCTTCTTTTGGTTTCTTTTCATTCTGCTTGTTTGCTTTATCCACTTCTGATGTGTTAGGTTTCATTTTAATTTTATTTCTTAGAAGTCTGTTTGTTTTCTAATGAGAGACAGAAAGGGGATGGATCCAGAGGAGAGGGGAGGAGCAGAGAGAGGGCAAACCATCATCAGGGTATACAACGTGAGAAAAAGTCTATTTTCAACAAAAGGGAAAAATAGAATGCAACTTGTAAGACACTGGAAAAAGAGATTGAAGAAGATACCACAGGATGGAAAGACGTCCCCCGTGCATGATTGACAGACTGAAGATACCACAGGATGGAAAGACCTCCCCCGTGCATGATTGACTGACAGACTGAAGATACCATAGGATGGAAAGACGTCCCCCGTGCATGATTGACAGACTGAAGATACCACAGGATGGAAAGACCTCCCCTGTGCATGATTGACAGATTTAATCCTGTGAAAACAGCCATTATACAAACAGCAGACCCTGTGCACTTCCCACCAAAATTCTGCTGCAGTTCTTCACAGAAATTGAATAAAATTCTGTTAAATTTCATACAGAAGCACAGAAGACCCAGGGAACACAAAGGATCTTATCATTTGATGACGAGCCTCCCCTGTCCTTTTGATTGACCGATTGGCTCATTGCCAACATTCCCTTCTTGTTCTTTTTTGGAATGGCAGGTTCCTTTGCTGAATTCTTCTCTTTAAAAAATTATCTTCTATTTGCTTTGCCTTTTTGTTGATTTTTAAAATTTTCCCATCCAGGTCTTGAGTTGATTGTCTTCCTTATGGGCGCCTTCTGTATGGTCACGGGTCCATGTGATAAGTCACGCATTGCTGGGTCTTTCAGCTCTCCTCCTCTCTCTGGTTTCCAGTACTGGGGAGTTGTGAGTTTTCAGTGTGTCGTCGTTGCTTGTTGTGTCTTCTTGTTTGTTTGTGGGTCTCTCTGTGTGTGTTTTGCTATCTGTTAGGAAGGATGTGTCTCCTGTTTTAGAAGGAGGGTTCATCTGTATTTCTGTGCTTTGGTTGGTTAAATAAAAAAGCTGCCTGGGCCATTTGATAGGGCAGGACTTAGGCGGGGAAAAAAAAGAGGATGCTGGGAAGAAGGCTGGGTCAGAGCCAGTCTCCATGAAGCTCCCACCGCAGATGGATGTATCTTAGAACAGTCCGGTAAGATCACCACCTTGTGGTGACATACAGACTTTTATAATGGGTTGGTTTAGATGTGAGAGGTAGCCAAGAAAAGGCTAGAGATAATGGGCAAGGCAGTATTTGAATTAATACAGTTCTCCTGTGGTTATTTTGGGCATAAGCAAGCAACCAGCGGCTGAGCGGGCCAGCGGCTGGCGGCTGGGGAACACAACACGCACCTCTCCCCCATAACTTACAACATGTTTTATTTTGCTCTCCTTTTCTTTTCCTTTTGTTTGTTTTATGTGATACATTTCTGAAGAATTATCTCCACTTGAGTTCACGTAGGGGGCGGGGATGGGCTGCAGTGACATACACAGTTTGAGATCAGACCCAGAGTTTCTTTGTACTGCAGGAGATGTGTGTTTGTTTACTTTTTTAAATATTAGGGTGTTTGTTTACACACTGTTAGAATTTTAGCATTTTCTTGTAAATTGAGTATCCGTGCTCTCTCAGCTGTGCCTTGTGTGGCCTCAGTCTGCTCTTCATGCATTGATGTTTATTTATTGAAAATTATCCAGGTACTCTCTGATCTTGTAAAGACTCTACTTTCTAACATGTTAGTATAGTTAAATAATCTAAAAGTTGTCCCTGTCCTTAATGTGTGTCTGTAATATAAGGTTTAATTAGCGTGTCTTGCCTGCTATACTGCTGGGGAGAATGTTCATTAATTATTCATGGATTCTTTCATTTGTAAGAGATTTGTTTGAGATGAGGACTGATTACTCAGTTTCTATTTAATTTAATACTCAGTTTTTAATGCACTTATTAAATAATTGATTTTTATTTTATCATTAAGCAGTCAACCTTTGCCATGCATTCTATACATGGTTAATAAACGGATTATGAATTTCACAGAGAAAACTTCTGCAAATGTTTGACTACCAATTAAAACACTTAGCAATTTGTCAACGTTTAAATCGTTGTTCTCATGGAATAGGTTCTTTTAAGCACTGTATTTTGAACTTACAAAAATAGACGCAAATAATATAGCGCCTTTAATGCTGATAGAGAACGTAGAGGAGGGACTGCAGTATCTGCCGCTCTCTTAGTTCTGTGCCTGGGACTCATCCTGTCCCCAGCAGAGCAGTGCAAGAGAATGTCTCTGAGGTTGTGGTGGTTGGTGACACAAAGGAGCAGCTAGATGCGGGGCACAGCTTCCTAACTCAAGAGACATGGGGTAGATAGAGGGCCCCCGTCAGAAGAAACGCAATCCTGTAGGAAAGATGGAGGTTTTAGAACGGGGAGGTGGGAACGCTCGTGTCTGTCCGCATGTGCCTGTGTGGTCCTCTGTGTCCCCTGGATTCCTGAGCTGCCTTGGAGAGGGTCCTATGCCCTTTCCTGCCTCCATGGAGAGTTCATGGCTTTGTCAGGAGTTTATGCTTACGGAGGAGAAGCTCCACCTCAGGTTCCTTTCTGCCATGGTACCTGAACTGTGTTCAGCTTGGGAAGGCTTCTTAGCAGCTCTGGGTCCCAGAGCAGTTCTGTGGAATCGTGATACGTAAAGATGTGGAATGTGACTCCGTTGATCAGGCATCAGATTTTTCTTTTCTTTTCTTTTCTTTTCTTTTCTTTTCTTTTCTTTCTTTCTTTCTTTCCTTCTTTTTCTTTTTTTAAACTTATAAGTTCTCCTGTGTTACAGCCTGTCAGAACTTTGGAGCTGAGGGGCTCTTGTGTGTCGCTCACAATGTGGAGACTTAAGTTTGCAAGGAAGTATGTTGTCTCCCTTGACTTACTTGCAGGGTGGTGTTGACCAGCTTAGGCGAAGGACCTATTGTACTGGATCTGGGGACTCAGACACAGGGTTGTCATGAATCCATTTACATGTGTTCACTGTGTTCACTGTGTGAGAGTTTCACGTTCTTGCGGATACTAAGATGCTTGGCTATATTTGTCTTTTTCTGCGGGGAGGGGTGGTGGTGATGATTTGCATGTCCTGTGTGTTTATTATAATGTTTTGATATCATGCTAACATGACTAGAATTATTTTTAACACTGTAGGGGCTGGAGAGCTGGCTTAGTGATTAAGAGCATTGACGGCTCTTCCAGGGGACTGGGGTTCAATTCTCAGCATCTTTTACTGTGCTTCAGAGCAGGCTGTGCCTCTGGTTCCAGAGAATCTTCTGCCTTCTTCTGGCCTCCGCAGGCACTGCATGCACCGTGCACAGACACTTAAAATAATGATAATAATAAAATTGAAAAGCTCTGTTAAAACAGGATATCACTTTGGGGATTGGTTGTAACGGGAAGTTTCTCTCCCACCCATCAGTTCCTGAATAAACACTGAGAGGCTTATCTTAATTTTAAAAGTTTGGCCGGTGTCTCAGGCTTATTACTAACTAGCTCTTTTAAATTATCCCATTTCTAGTATTTTATATATTACCGTGATGCTTGTGGCTTCTTACCTCATACCTTGTTTCTCTGGCAGCTACTGGTGTCTCACTTGACTCCTCTTCTTTGTCCCTGTATTCAGTTTGGCTTTTCTGTCTAGCTATATTTTGTCCTGCCATAGACCTAAGCAGCTTCTTTATTAACCAATTATAACACAATGTATTCACAGCCTATATCAGTTTATCTCCTAAGAATTAGGGGTAGAGTTGGTGTGGCTAGCTTACCTCTGTAACCAGTCTTTCTCTGTCCTGCCAGCCAGCTCCCAAATAACAACAAGGAGGTTTCTTATTAATTATAAAAACTCAGCCTTAGCTTAGGCTTGTTTCTATCCTGCTCTTATAACTTAAATTAAAACACCCCCCCCACACACACACATACTGGTTTTTCAAAACAGGGTTTCTCTGTAGCTTTGGTGCTTGTCCTGGAACTAACTCTTGTAGATTAAAGGATGCACCACCAATGCCCGGCTAAAACCCGTATTTTTTAATCTCTATTCTTCCACATGCTCCTTACCTCATCTCTATTACGCCCAACCTGGTTATTCCATATCTGACTGGAGATTCTGTCTTTCTTCTTCCTAGAGCTCTCTCTGTGCAGAAGTCCCGCCTACACCTCCTGCCCAGCTATTGGCCATTTAGCTTTTTATCAAGCAAGTCACAGTGACACGTCTTCACACAGTGCAAAGGAGTATCCCACAATATACCTCTTTGTAATTGTGTTCTAGCATGTCCATTTAGAGCCTGCCTCCTTCTGTGACAGCTGGTGTCTGTCGCCTTACTGCCACTCATTGTTAACACTGATTGGTGTTTTCATTATGCATATTTATGGGGCACCTTGTGGCAGTTTAGTGTATGTGTACAGGATGAAGTGCTGGGCTGGCCCCCCATCTGGTCAGATGTGCGTGGTGCCTAGACCTGCGGAAGCTTTCTGTTCTTGGGTGGCTCCCACTGTTTCAAAAGATATTTCCGTCTCTCAAACATTTATTCACAGTTTCTGCTTTTCCAAGATACAAATAAGAAAGTAATTTTAATTTCTGAACAGACATGTTACCAGAAGGAAGAATTACACATACATACATTACACACTTACATATATATGTATATATATATGTACTAATTTTATGTGTGTGTTTGTATCAAGATCAATAAGTGAACATTTGGTTCTGTTTTTCCTCAGAATTTCAGTTGTGTGTTTATTAAAATGCCTCCTCTTCTTCTCACTGGGATTCTGTGAGGAAATCATGCTATTGTAATAATGGCTTTTCCCCAGGTAGCCTCGCTCTTGCTACCCTTCATCTTCTATGTGTGTAACATGAGGGTCCTGCTTGTTAGGGTTTCTGTCCCACCCGGTACCCCACATCCGGCAAGCCCCAAAGAAAATCACACAGAGGTCTCCATAAGATTATAAACCGATTGGCCCATTAGCTCAGTCTTCTTACTAGCTCTTATAACTTCTATTAACCCATTGTTTTTATCTGTGTTAGCCACATGGCCCGTACCTTTTCTCAGCCGGGCAGCTCACATGTTGCCTCTCTGGTGGTCTGCGCAGGCATGCCAACGGAGCTTCCTGCTTCCCAGCTGTTCTCATCGTCCTGCCTCTACATCCTGTCTGGTTGACCCGCCTATACTTCCTACCTGGCCAATCAGCCTTTATTTAAAACATGATTGACAGAATACAGAATTGTCCCGCACCACATGTGTTACCTGCCCCCCAGAGTGTCCCCTCCCAGCTCTGGGACTACTTTGTTCTCCATGCTGCCTGGCCTTGCAACTGGTCCTGGCTTTTGGTAACAGCTGGATGTTTTGCATCCTCCTTTGTTTCTTCTTCCTCCTTTTAACATCCCAGTAAGGGAAGGAAGGCTGGTGTGTGGTCGGGAGCTGATGCATCGCTGCTGAACTGACTGTGTAAAGGGAAGCAGGTGGGAGGAAGGCACAGATGCACCCCGCTTTTGCTGTCACGGGCCTGTGCTTTGGATTCCTTCTGGTGTGTGTTATCCCCTCCCCGAAGCCTTCCTCCTGAAGTTCTTACAGTAACTTCTCAATACCTTGGCGTTCTGACTCTGACCAGCCTGGGGTTGGTGTAGCCACTCCTGAAGCAGCGGCAGTGTCATGTGACTCGGCATTCCCTGCACGATGTCTCTAGGATCTGGGTGGCTTGGTGATATGGGACAAGATGATAAATTTGTTAACCTGCTATGTCTGATGCTATGAGAAGGAACAAGTTATACCTCTGTCTTACAGGAATCACTCTTCAGTGTGCAATTTTTACTTCAAAAAACTTGAAGATTATTGGTGTGTGTGTGTGTGTGTGTGTGTGTGTGTGTGNAGAATTGTCCCGCACCACATGTGTTACCTGCCCCCCAGAGTGTCCCCTCCCAGCTCTGGGACTACTTTGTTCTCCATGCTGCCTGGCCTTGCAACTGGTCCTGGCTTTTGGTAACAGCTGGATGTTTTGCATCCTCCTTTGTTTCTTCTTCCTCCTTTTAACATCCCAGTAAGGGAAGGAAGGCTGGTGTGTGGTCGGGAGCTGATGCATCGCTGCTGAACTGACTGTGTAAAGGGAAGCAGGTGGGAGGAAGGCACAGATGCACCCCGCTTTTGCTGTCACGGGCCTGTGCTTTGGATTCCTTCTGGTGTGTGTTATCCCCTCCCCGAAGCCTTCCTCCTGAAGTTCTTACAGTAACTTCTCAATACCTTGGCGTTCTGACTCTGACCAGCCTGGGGTTGGTGTAGCCACTCCTGAAGCAGCGGCAGTGTCATGTGACTCGGCATTCCCTGCACGATGTCTCTAGGATCTGGGTGGCTTGGTGATATGGGACAAGATGATAAATTTGTTAACCTGCTATGTCTGATGCTATGAGAAGGAACAAGTTATACCTCTGTCTTACAGGAATCACTCTTCAGTGTGCAATTTTTACTTCAAAAAACTTGAAGATTATTGGTGTGTGTGTGTGTGTGTGTGTGTGTGTGTGTGTGTGTGTGTGATGGGCACGCGGGCATGTGTGTAATGCCACAGAATGCATGTGGAAGTCGGAAGACAGCTCTGTAGGGTTGGATCTCTCCTTCCATCTTCACATGGGTTCTGAAGACCAAAGCCAGCTCTGTTAGGCGTGTGTGGCAGTGCTTTTACCCTCTGGACATCTCACTGGTCCCTGGACATTTTGTTTTTAAGTTATACCATTTTCTTTTTATTAACCCACCAAATTGTGGTCCTTCACAGAAATATTTAAATATTTCATATGACTATATTGGCATGGCGTGGTTGGTATTTTAACAGTTCAGGTTGGTGTCTGTGTGTGTGTCCTTGCAGGTGATGTGTGTGGAGAGCATCCGGTTGGATGCTACCATGCTGTGCTCTATCTGGGTGACAGAATCAGAGCCCAGAAGGATCAACATATACATCGTTGACCTTTGTGTACTTTGTAATTGCTTTACAATAGTGTTAAAATTTAATTCAAATTATTTTCATTTATTTATGAGAGAGAGAGAGAGAGAGACTATGAATGAGGACACACTTGTGTATGGTGAGCAGGTGGAGGGCAGGGGATGGCCAAGCATGTTCTGGGAACTGAACTCAGGTTGTCAGGCTTGGCAACAGGTGGCTTTACCCATTAAGCCATCTCACTGGCCTGATAATGTGACTACTTTTAGCTTCCCTCTGAAAATATGCCATGTGTTTAATTTGCTGTAATTCTCGCGGTGACACTGGAGACTGAGAGGAGAGTGATTTCCCACCCGAACAGCCCAGAGACAAGCTAATGCAATCACATCACAGCTCTCCTCTTACAGTGCCCCTGGCCCTACGTTTCTGTCCGTACAGGAGCTAAGATTCACGAGAGTCTTGCCGAAGCGGCTGGCAGAGCCGTGCCCTCTGCCCTGGGAGGCAGGCAGCTGGTAGAAGGTTTCCCTCTACGCTCCTGAGATTTCCGTGCCGGAAACGGGCCTTCTCATTTGTTAACCTTTGCTTCCTTCCAGGGCAGATGTGTCCCTCCCAGAGCTGACCGCTGGAGAGGCTCTGAGAACGTTTCTTTGATTGTGTCAAAGCCCAGGGGTTTTGCTTTGCATTTCATATTTCCAGGCTTATTTTAATTTTATGAATTCTTCGCTTCCACCTTAATAAAGAAAATGTCAGTGGGTGAGAAGTTGTCACACTGCTGTGGCTTCCAGCTACGAGACACTTGTAAATACCTTAATTAAAAGTAATCCCCGTGCTCCAAGCCGGCCCTCCACAGAGATACCTGCACACCTCTGTTCATTGCACTCCCCAAACAGTCAAGCCAAGGGAGCAACAGCCTGAGTGTCCATCAAGTAGCGTTCGTTTGTCTACACAACGGAAACTTACTCCGCGGTCTTTAAAGAGATTAAAGATATCGTACATGATACAGCTGTGCAGAAGATCGGAACAATCTATTGACAAACTAAATTAGTGGCCAAGGTGGCTGGGCACTGAATCAGCAGACCGTCTACAATTCTGTGTGGCAGGAGGGTTTCAGATCCCATTCACAACACAGGCTGGAGCTAAGACATGTCGTTAAGTGAAAGATGCACAAAGGCTAGTGGAGAACTCAATAGAATGTCGTCTAGATGTCAAGGACATGCAGGCTTGTGGAGACATGCATTGTGCCGGAACCATGGAAACCGAATGCCAAGCCACGAGTCTTCTTTGACGGAGCCCTCCATCCAAACGGAGCAGGCCCAAAACTCCTGACATGTTTTGGGACCTAGAACCAGGGACTCGAACTTGAACTTGGACCCGAACTCAACAGTGCTTGTTAAATAAAGCCCAGAAGTTTCCTGAGTCCACAGTCTGAGTTAGGTCTCAGTTTTGTGAGTCTCAGTTTTCACCGGGTGCCGAGGCTACGGAGGCTTCCAGCCCCGTGC
>JAQHUG010000020.1:1361321-1375365 GCA_028555095.1 Dicrostonyx torquatus | reverse complement strand
ATTTGGGAATTTGAGGCAGGAAGGTCATGAGTTCAAGGTTAGTTTGAGCTATATAATGAGGCTGTGTCTCAACTACAACATCATCTATGCCATCTCTAGAATTCTGAAATGTTGCTAGTCACTGTTTTTAAATGTCCCATTCCTTACAGAGAGATTCTTTTTCCTTGCTGTCATTTTGCTCTTTCTCACAGAGGAAGCTTCCTGTTAATATCTAGTGATCCTTGAATGCCCCCGCTAATCGTGAGGCTCTGAAGGACTCCTGGGAGTCACTTGTTAGCGAGTGGGGCTTGCTGACAGCAGGGTGGAGATTTTAGTTGGAAAGTTTGTGCTTGTAGAAGGTGTTTTGCTTAAAATGGTTTGAGAGAAGGACATTTCATGTCTCTTGTTTGTTATGAGGGAAAGAATGAGGCAGGTAAAGTCTAGCTGTGCTCATTCTGGGAATGCCGGCTTTGGTGGAGGGTGGCCCTGCTGGGCATGCAACCTCGTGTTATTCATGTGTATTTTCGCATCTTTGGTTTCTATGCGCAAGCCTGTACGTATTGGTTCCTCCCATTAGTTTCCTGGATAGTCTTAGGACTACTTTTGTTTATAGCATGCATATGTAAGAACCGGAGATGATGAGAATTTGACAGGACCAAATCAGTGTGACCAGTCTAGACCTGAGGAGACAGCAGTAGATTGTTCATATGCAGAGGTGCTGGTACTGATGCTAGTGAGGGTCCTGGTGGGCGACATAGGCCTAGATAGAGTTTTCTGACTATCTGCATTACTCCTGTTCTTTGGGATACCACGTACCCCTAAGCTAAGGGTCCTCCCTGCAGTCTGCTCTGGAAATACCCCAGGTCCACGTTTCCAGCTCCTCTGAGTAGCCCTCCGTCTGCTCTTCATGTAATGGAAGCACACTGAGATCGATTTTCTGTGCACAGCCGTTCTGATGTCCACCCCCCATCAGCCCCTTTGTCAGCTTGACATGATGTTTCTATTGCATGGATTCTAGTGGGAGAGTGAATGGATGAGAAAAGTCGATGGATGGATGTCGCTTGCGGTGGTACATTGATTTCATGGCTCTCAAATTGTTTCCTGGATTCTAGCTAGGGCATCTCCATGGAACATGGAATTCAGTTCCTGGCCCCATTTGGGGACCAGGAGGCCACATGAGCCATCCTTGTAGGTGTAAGTAGCAATGATACAGGCTGAGGTTTGAGTCTGTCGTGATAGAGTGCACTCACTGACTCATGGAGCACAATGCCCTTTAGTTCCTGATGTGGTCCCATTTTCACAGGTGACACAGATGAGGGTGCTGATGACAGCTTGTCCGGTGTGTCAGATCCTTATTTGTGTTCTAGGTGCTGGCTTTGCTCCCCATGACATCCTGCATGAGAACCATGAAGTAGAAGGCAATGCCTGGTGTGGAGGCATTGGACCCTGGCTGTCATTTTTTGTTCCCCTCCTCTTTTTGCTTCATGTGCTTAGAAGGAGTGTCTTTGCCCTGAGCTGGGCACTGACGCACAGCCTCGGGTTGCTTGTTATTCTTGTAAGTGAAGGAGCTGTGCACCCCCCCAGGCAGCCCACCCTTGGTGCCCACACCTGTAGGCATCTTAAATTAACCCATTTCTATTATTTTATGTTTTACCACGAGGCTTGTAGTTTACTGGTAAGGTTCTGGTGACCATCTTCTGTGGTGGCTCCATGGCCTTTCCCTGACTCTGCCTACTCTCTCCTCCTCTATCTGCTTGGAATTCCCACCTTGCCCTATTCTGGCCCAAAGTAGCTTGGTTTTTCGAGACAAGGTTTCTCTGTGGCTTTGGAGCCCGTCCTGGAACTAGCTCTTGTAGACCAGGCTGGTCTCGAAACTCACAGAGATCCTCCTGCCTCTGCCTCCCAAGTGCTGGGATTAAAGGTGTGCGCCACCACCGCCCGGCAAATCAAAGTGGCTTTCTTATTAAGCAATGGTATTCACAGCATACAGAGGGCAATCCTACATCACCTCTCCTTTTTTCTGTCTAAATAAAAAAAGAAAGTTTAAAGTTTAACACAGTAAAATTACATGTAAGAAAGCAGTTGTCAAGCAAGAACTTTGTGGGTGCCATTCTGTAGATGGAGACTGCTCATTTGTTTTCTGACCTGAAATAATCACACAGAAACTGTGTTGTTACACTGCTTGGCCTATTAGCTCATGCTTCTTATTGGCTAGCTCTTACATCTTAAATTAACCCATTTCTATTCATCTATGTATCTCCATGTGACTGTGGCTTACCGGGCAAAGTTCTGGTGTCTGTCTCCTCCAGTGGCTACATGGCTTCTCACTGACTCTGCCTACTCTCTGTCTATACCTTTCCGGCCTGCCTATATTCTGTTAAGCCATTGGCTGAAAGTAGCTTCTCTATTAACTGATGGTATTCACACCATACAGAGGGGGATCCCACATTATACACACAACTCAGAGGCTTCAATTCTGTAAATGGTTCCAGTGCATGACTGACTGCTTACCATGACAGAGTCAAGAACCTTTGCCCATCTTATGCTGAGCATGAGGGAGGCCTGTGGAGCTGCACAGGAAAGTCTCAAGGTGTGTGCCTGTCCTGTCTGTCCTGTCTATGACTGCCTTTCGATGAGCAGACTCATTATTGTCAACACCACAAGAAGAAGGCAGAAGTAGAGGATGGCCCAGCACATATGAAGATCAGCGTTTCCAGATACCGTGGAAGTCAGATGCTGCTGAGTGTCTTCTCCTGAGAGGCATGGGATACGGCATTTCGTGGGAGAAACGGAAGGCTGTTTCTTCACAGTTCAATTGGTTGAGAAAAGCTAATTGAATACTTATGTTCTCGACACCCTCAAGAATTTGTCTGTGTCTCTGGGGCCTGTGTCCTCTAAGAAGGATGTTAAACTGTGTAATGCCATGTGAAGGTTTTAAATGCCATAGTGCTGATCTCTTGTACAAACTGCAAAAACTCAGGCTGACAGCAATGCCCACAGATCGTGGTCCATTGGGCCCAGCATCCTGCTGCCCAGGAAGGAAGGGCATCAAGGCTGAGAGACAGATGGGGATGGGAAAGGATGGTTCTTACTAAGAGCTTATATTCGGGAATAGTGTCTGCTAATGTTTTAAGATTTAAAAAAACAGAACAAAATGGGCTGGAGAGATGGCTCAGAGGTTAAGAGCACTGACTGCTCTTCCAAAGGTTCTGAGTTCAATTCCCGGCAACCACATGGTGGCTCACAACCATCTGTAATGAGGTCTGGTGCCCTCTTCTGGCCTGCAGACAGAATGTTGTATACATAATAAATAAATAAATATTTTTTTTTAAAAAACAAAACAAAATGGTATATGGTACACAGAACCTCTCAAAGTCCCGAAGGTCCCATCCTTTCACCTCTGAGGTTAACTCTATAACCCAGAGAGCTGGTGATCTTTGATGACAGTTATTGCTCTCCCTTGTGACTATATCAGTCTTGGGGAGAGACGACATAGATACCCGGCTCACCATCACTCACTTATTCCAGACTGGGAATGTAGGATGTTGGTTTGAACCCCATATTAGCAGTTCTTGGTATCAGATCATAACTCACAGGTCTTAGTATTAAGCAAAGTGGCTGACCATGGAACATCAGCTTTTACAGTCATGATGTCACCAAGAACAGAGACTATGCCAAAACTATGAGCGCCATCAATAGTCCTGTCCTCGGGGGTAGCTGGGTGGAGAGTCTGTTCTGCGTCCGGAGCCACGCTGAAGCTGATGCATGAAAGTCGCATTGATGGAAAGGATAATCTCCGAGAAATAACAGTGGGTGACCAGAGCCGAGGCATTCACTAGAGGGCTGGAATACAAAGCAGAGCGAATTTTACAAAGGATAACAGAAAGGCAGAGGAGAAGAGTGGTAGCCGTGATTAGATCCACTCATCCCTGCCCCTAATAATGGAATTTCCAGGAAGAGGAAACAGAACAGAACCATCATGGTTTCTGAGAATCAGAGGGTGCCAGTCTCCCTCATCACTCGGGGAGATCCAGAGTGCAGGTCCGTCAGGCCCACAGGCTCAAATTGCAGGGTGCAGTCCCTCACCTGGCCCACTCTAGCTATACTTCAGAGCAAGCGTGTAGCTTCTTAATGAAGAGAGGTAGACTGCCTCTCTGTTGAGAAACAGAATACACGCGCGCTGTTCGGAAGAGAGTAGACCCTGGTGTACGGGAGAGCAGGGGCAGCAGTCTCAGGGGGGAGCTGAATCAGGTCACCTAGCACCAGTACTAGATTCAGAACCTTGGAGAGCCCCTCCGTGGGTCTTAGCAGAGAGAACACAGAGACAGTATGCGATCAGAAATTTAGGTTTTTGGAATGGAGTCTAATGAGCATATGGAGGACACCAACCCTTCACACAGTAGTATCTTTCGACATGGGGACTTCTAACTTGGGCCAGGGCGGTTCACAAGCATCACAATGCACTCTGACCTTAGTGCTCCAGCACCTTGTTCCCAGTTCACAAAGGGAATCAAATTCCTGTTAGTGTTTCGCTGAGTCCCATGGCCCAGGGACAGATCTAAGAACATAAGTTTGCCGCAGGTGGACACGGGAGGGTGTAAGGCCTAGGCTGTGCTCCGTTCCAGCTTCTCGGTGATGCATGTGTGAGAATGAGGGAGTTGCTGTCCTGAAGGCATGACGAGGGAAAGCGTCAGGGAGCGAGGAGATTGGAATGAGGAGTAAGGAGGTTGGTGAGAGACTACTGTGATGGTGGGAAGATGAACTCCTGATAGCCAGGGAAGTCCACGCGGCATTTTTAAGAAGCCCTGGTTTATTATCTTGTGGCAACTTCAGGCATGAGAACTCCACGGTTTGCCAGCAAACAACACCATCAGCACCAAGACTGGAACTCCCTAACTGCAGTGTCTTTCCATATTATGCGTTGAATTCTGTTTCCCCTTGTGCACCTCAGAATATGTTTCACGTTGGCAACAGGGTCCTAGAAGACTTTACCAACGTAGATGAGGCCACGAGGATGGGCTCTAATTGGACTGAACTGTCTGTTTGCAAAAAGATACATGGGCACATGTGTGAAAAGGCATGTGGGCACATGTGTGAGAAGACATGTGGGCACATGCGTGAGAAGACATGTGGATACATGCAGGAGAAGATATGTGGGCACACGCAGGAGAAGAGAGGATGATACGGTTGACATGCATGTGAAGGCAAGACCCTAGAGGTGTGGACACACATGTATGGAAGACCATGTGAGTGTGAACACACATGTATGGAGAGAAGACTGTGTGTGTGTGTGGATACAGACATGTGGAGAGAAGACCTTGTGGGTGTGAACACACTTGTATGGAGAGAAGACTGTGTGGGTATGAACACACACGTGTGGAGAGAAGACAGTGTGGGTGTGGACACACAAATATGGAGGGAAGACCATAAGCAAGCGTGAATAGCAGATCATGTTAGTGCATCCATGGGGAGAGAAGACCATGTGTGTGTGGACATAATACGTGTGGAGAGAAGACCTTGTGGGTATGGGCATACATGTATGGAGAGAAGACGGTGTGGGTATGAACACACACGTGTGGAGAGAAGACCTTGTGGGTGTGGACACACAAGTATGGAGAGAAGACCACGTGGGTGCCTACGTATGGAGGGAAGACCATGAACAAGCGTGAATAGCAGACCATGTTAATGCACCCATGGGGAGAGAAGGATTTGCTGACACATGCGTGTGGGGGGGAGAGCGTGTAGATACATAGGGAAAAGGCCATGTGGATACAGCAGAGATCGGAGGGATTGGTGAGGAGCACAGGATGCCGGGAGCCATAAGAAGTAGAGACGCATACACGGGCATTCCTGGAGTCCTTAAGTGACACGCTACTTATACCTTGGTTTTGGATTTCAGGCCTGCAGACTCTGTAGCAAGATGTTTACTTGTTCTAAGTCACCCATAAATGGCGCCTGTCACATCTGTTTTGAGAGATTAGTGTTCTACATAGGAGAGTTTTCCTCTCAGATCACATGGACTTCAGAGGTCAGAGGTGATGGGAGGGTCAGAGGTCAGAGGACCACAGAGTTCCTGAAGATGTCAGTGAGGGTGCAGTGGTGTGTGTTCTGGGTGTCTAGGGACAGGCAGAGACTAAAGTTACCTGGGACCTGAGTGAGGAGGGTGAGGTAAGACTGCCCAGAGGTACTGAGGACCAGAGCCCAAGTCTTCCCCAAGTCATCACCACCCTGAAGAAAACGTGTTCGGCGTCCGGACTGTTAAACATCAGGCCGTGACGAGTGCTGACTGGAATACGGGAAATGCCGCCGGAGTCACCAGACATGCGAATTCTAAACTTCCTGCAGCCAGTATGGCAGAAGCATCAGCTTCCCTTTGGAGTTTCCGTCGTTGGTCCTAGGAGGTCATATCAAGAGAGCTAGCAGGACTCAGACAACTGAGGCTTTGGAGTTCCTTATTTAGGAAGCGCATCTCCAGTTGGAAGAATCTGAACCTACAGTCCCAGGAATCAACAGGGGGCTGCTCAGAATGTGAATGATGGACACTGCAAGACCTTGGGTGGTACTGATGGGGACTCTAGGGGCGGGTCTTTGAGATCGTGGGTCCCTCTCTCCCACTTCCGAAGAGTAGAGCACAATGTCTCCAATTATCATCAGCCGTTAAATGCTCTCAGAGAGTAGGGAGGTCTGAACTTTTTAAAGTGCCTTTGGGCAGACCAGATAATTTCATTCTCCTCTGCTGCCTTCTGTAAATCCTTCAGAGGAGGAAATGAACCCATTATGGTCCTGCCTAGCTGTTCCCTAAGCTGGCTACGAGGGAGTGATGTGCGCCTGGCATTTGCTCGGCTGCGGCTGGACCCGAGATTTAGTGCAGGTGTCTTATGGGGGACCACGGCTGGGAGGAGACTGTCAGGATTAGATATGGGCGCCATTTTTGAACACAAATCGTCTGCCGTTGGGAAAGTCAAGGTGAATTCTACCATGGACTGTTTATGACTTCTTCTGGCTCCTTATATTTTCCTGTTTGGGAGCAAATGAAAGCTACCTGGCATGTTCGAAAAAAAAAAAAAAAGATTTGCAGTTGCGGCAGGGAGGAAGTGTTGCTTCGAGTGGTTGTAAGTGAGACACCTGGACTGTGCTGGTGACTTTGGGGAGCAGCAGCAGCTTGAGGAGCTCCG
The DNA here is from genome assembly GCA_028555095.1 of Dicrostonyx torquatus. NCBI lineage: Eukaryota > Metazoa > Chordata > Mammalia > Rodentia > Cricetidae > Dicrostonyx > Dicrostonyx torquatus. The sequence goes on along the minus strand of JAQHUG010000020.1, from coordinate 1,368,211 downwards.
AGGGGAAGCAGGAAACTTGAGTATGAAGTCACCAGCACTCCAGCAGAACCGGGTGTCTACCTGGCTTGACTCCGAGTGGCTGCCCTTGGAAAGGGTCCATCAGTCTTTAAGGTCACATGTCACACAAACTGACTTAGATCTTCCCGTAGACACCATGGCCTTCAGGATCTGCCTTAAGCACAGGTCTCAGTTCAGGACCCAGGGGAAGGGTGTCATGGTGGTCTTTATGATGATACAGACCCAGAGAGACCGCACCACTAACTACTGAGTTGAGAGACAGTTGCCTAACGGGAGGGCTGTGATCCACAGTGAAACTGCCCAGCGTGGCTCTGTGTTCTTGCACCCTAAACATTGAAGGTTCAGGGGTGCTGTTGGGAGGAGTCAGGAACAAGCCTGGGGGTGGCCCTGGTTGATAGAGACCATGAACACCATAGCTCTAGATCACAGTGGACACTGCTGCCCTTGAAGATCAATTGATGAGGTTTTCACACGCTGGGGTTTGTCTCCCAATACAGCAGTCAGCTGGGAGAAAATCAGAATACGTTTTAGAGCTCTTATTCCTTATCTTGATATCTACATGATTATTGTTCTATCTCATTTGATTATTTTTGTTGTTATCAGATTTTACCTAGAGTCAAAAAGAATTGTCCATGCTGTTAAGTGTGGGCAATAACATTTAGGATTAAAAACATCCCTACTGCACACGCTGTCTTCTGAGGGAGCGGAGGAAGTAAGGCTGGCCCACAGGGATGGGTAGAAGGTCCCTGGTATTTCCTGGGACACCCATGTCCCTTGTGTGGAACTCACTGCTGTGGAGTAGCACAGCATTCCTGGCCGACAGCTCTGGGCAGCTGCCACTGCTGGCTGAGGGCCTGCCACGCCCACTCCTGTGGGTCCGGCCAGAGTTCAACTTCGCTCTTGAGCAGCTTGGGAAAGCAGGACCGTAAGTTTCCTGCTGAGAATGCCCACTGCTGGGTTTTCCCAGCCTGCACTTTGCCAAGGCGTTGCATTGTAGAATTTCCTTGACAAATCCAGTCTCTGTTACTCTCACCCTCAAATCAAATGAGACTCTTCTTCACCCTTCGTCACCGAGGTTGGATTCTAAACACAGCTTTTTGGTTTGTCTTACGTTTTCCTCACATGAGGGATGAGAGCAGCTGCGCTGGGTCCTCAGTGAAGCCCCAGCACAGTGTCCCAACCAGGCTCCATTGTCAGGGCTCTAATTGCACCTAATATTTTAAAAGCCACCAGGAAAAGTGGTGTGCCCATTGCCCTGCACATGGCCGTCCCTGCAGAGCCATGATCCAGATCTCTTAGGGCCCATTAGGGTGTACATTCCCCGGTGTCAGCCACATCCCAGGAGAACCGTATACAATCAACACACTTACTTGATTAACCTTTTCCATGAAAAATGTCTGTCATCAGCATTTCCCGTCCAGGTTGATTATTGGGCCCATCTTAGGCGCGATGACTTTGTGCACCGTGGAAGGATCTTATTAGGAAGGCCCTCGCAGCAGTTAATGAGATGCTTCACCTCTGCCTGAATAACAACCGAGCACATCTTATTTATTTGTTTTGAAACAGGTTCTGCCCGGCATCCTGCAGAAACACTGCTGCATTTTACCAGACAGGAACACAGGTAAGATCTACCTCCTCCTGGTCTGAAGCCACAGAGTGTATGTCAGTGACGCAAAGGAACTCGGTGCTTAAGGTAGATATTGTCGTGCGGGCTTTTTGCAGGTGTGTGTGTGTGTGTGTGTGTGTGTGTGTGTGTGTATTTGATAACTGAAAAAAGCAAAAGATGGTATCGTGTTCCAAGCTGAGTTCAGATTTCTGTTTCTACTGACAAGGAATGGATTCAGATGTCTATAATCTGGGATTTTTTTAAGGGAAATTGCCTGGTTTTTCTTTTCAAATCAAGTTGAATATATTATCTCCAAAACTGTTTCTGTTTGGTTATTATACTTATTTACTTAAAACGGCACAGTTTGTTTCTGGCTGGTTTGGGGTGTTTGGTGTCCATTGGCCATTAGGGTGGGAGTTAGCCGTACGCCTGTTCTCCAGGATTTGGGTGAGTTAGGGCTATTGTAGCGGATACTTGTACGATCGTGTCGCTTTGCAGCCTGGATGGATGGTGCAGGCCTAAGTGTTCTGCGCTGCTTCTAAGGAAATGTGATGGGGAGAAAGAGGGCTAAAAGCCATTCCAGAACTTGGTTGTTTTGACATTAGAGATGGAAGGTAAGGTGTGCTGTCTTGTGAGTCTGTGCTCTGATTATTCCAGGCAGATAGCCTCTCCCTGGCATTATTGTCATCAAAATGAAAACCTCAGAATCTTCGGAGCAGACAGATGTGGCTAATATCCGCAGAGGGCTTTGCAGAGCTTGCACATCCCTAAAGTCTCCACTGTGTCTCTGCAAATGCAAGTCAGGATATATTTGGTTTTTTCGAGATAGGATTTCTCTGTAGAACATCCCTGGCTGTTCTGGAACTCACTCTGTAAACCAGGCTGGCCTTGCACTCAGAGATCTGCCTGCCTCTGACTCCCAAGTGTCAGATTAAAGGTGTGCATCACCGCCTGGCTCATTCCAGGATATTTTTGTTGGGTATAAAACTGAGGTTTTCAGACAGTTTTTCTTCCATGGTGATACACAGGGCTTCCTCTGGTGAAATTCCCACTGCCACACTATGGATATAATCAGGCATGGTTACCAAGGGGCGGGGGTGGGGAATCCTGTTTATGTTATAGTCAATGTAACCACAAAGGTTTTGGGAAAATGAATTTTTAAACTAAGAAATGTGGATATGTTATGTTACCGATGTCGTCCCTTTTCAAAGAGTTTGTTGTTCACCACTGAAACGTATTTGCGTCTATTTATTATATTTGTAAAGAAACATACTTATATCACAGTTGGGTATTTTTTAAGCCTGCATTTTCTGGCAGGCTTGGTCAGTAGCAAAGATGTTCGACCGTGCTGTGAAGAAGCACAGTGATTAGGTATGGGGAGGACCAGGGGTCAAGTTGCTCGCGCCGCCCTGTGAGCACCCTCAAGGCAATGAGAACAAGCAGAGCTCTGGCATGGGAGATATCAGTGGATTCTGAGGACTGGAATGCGTCTCACGTATTTTGAGCCACTTGACTATATGCAGAGCTTCAAGTGAGTTTGGAAGATGTTGCCATCTCAAGATGGTTTATTTTCATTTCCCAAGAATGCTGCCTGTTGGCTCCTAGACCCAGGAAGGCTGCCTACACGGAGCTCAGTGTTGCTGAATTAAACATGGCTGCGTTGGAAATAACATATATCATTGTTTTGTCCCTAATTTAATTGCTTGCATTAATTTTGGTGAATGAGGTAAAAAGGTAGATTAATTTATTAACTGCTTTTCCCTTTACTATGTCATTTTGGAGTTTGTTCACAAAAGAAGCGAGGCGGAGGTTGAGCACATGTGTTTTTGCCCTTGCTGGTTTGTGAGGAAAACCACAGGCATGAGGCTTTTTGAAGCTCAAAGGTGAACGCAACATGGTCTTTGCCAGAACACACTGCAACTGAAGGATGACTTGGCGGGAGAGTGTCCATTACGTTTGTGCCCTGAGTGTCATTCAGCTTTTTACTCTGAGACACTTTTTACATTTTTCACTTCCAGTGACTTTAGTAAGGACTCCGTTAGCCTTTAGGTTGAGACCTGTGTACCCTGTAAACCCAGCCAAACAGCTGTGTGCTCTGGACTGTGCAGCTGACCCGGGTGGTCAGAGCCAAACAGCTGTATGCTCTGGACTGGGCAGCTGGCCCAGCTGGTCATCCCAACAGCTGTGTCCTCTGGACTGTGCAGCTGACCCAAATGGTCGAGAATCTCTGTTGATACCTATGATACCAGTTGATGTCTCTGGCTTGAACTTAGCCACATTTTGTTAGAAGTTGCTGCCCAAATAGTACCTTGAAACCCATTTTTGGTAAAAGGATCACTAACTGAGGGTGTCCTTGGCCACAACTTCTGGGATACCACCTTTGTTTCACCCAGGGCTAGTTCCTGGTCTTAGACGGATGCAGACCCACAGGGCATGCTGACTCCTGGGTGAATCTAGAAATTTTCTGACGAGCAACTTCTTCACACACATGGTTTGATGACAGCTGACCCTTTCCAAGATAAAAAGTTATCCTGTCTTTACAGTTTTATAGGCAGCCCAGTCTTACAACTCTAAGCCACAGTTATCTTTTGTATTGCTTGAACACTTTATGCCCTTAACTTTTGGGGTATGGGGACTTTGATTTCTGATGGGAACTGTAACACACAGTAAAAACGACATAATCTTCCGTTCTTCCTTCTTCTTGGGATTTGTGTGTGGGGAAGATGAGGGAAGCTCTCCGCGGCAACCTGTGGGAGGTATTCTGCTTTTACTAAGATGCAGGCAGTGCCAGTGTTGGCCCCTGTTTAGTTCTCCTGGTCCTCTTAGACAGCTGTCTGTTTCAGTGTGGTCACGTGTTTGAGAAGTCTAGGGCACCGTCAGCTAGGCCCTGACTTGACTCTGGCTTGGCTGCCTCAGGGTGTTTTTCTGTGTCCGTCAGGAGACAGCCTGTTCTGCCACCAAGAATGGAGACATTTTGGGAACAGAATCATCTTGTAAAATGGCAAAAACATTCATTCCCCACAGGCCTTGACAGCAACAGAGTGGCAGGCCCTACACAGACTACGCAGGCAGGGAGACCCGGCTTCCGGCTGCATTTCATTCCAAAGGCTCAGAAAGGACTGAAACACATCCCCAAGGCAGCTGAATAGAAGGAGTTTTATGGTCTCCTTCGCGTGTGTGGCTGTGATTCTTGCTTCTCTGACAGTTCATGTGGCATTCCTGGAACAACCGAGCGTTCCTGTCGCTGAGGTTGCCTGGCTGCCATTGTGATGCTAGTCAACTAGCTTTCCTCACCAAGGTGACACTGGGTTGGTCCCTAGAGCCCCAGCCCCTAGTGTTTGCCCATTTCTGTGTTGCAAATTCCCAAGCTCTGCTATCAAGGTCCTGGAAAGAGTCTAGGAGATGCCCTGCTCCAATCAGACCCTGGGTAGGTGAAGGCTCTGGTCTTCAGTGCAGCTTTCCCAGGGTACTGACTGTGGTTAAACATGGCTTCTATGTGGTCCAAGCTGCTTAGTGGATTTGGGCTGAATGGAATCTTGGGTTAAAATCTAGTCTGAAAGAAGATCCCTAATTTTATAGTATCCACATAAGTTGAGCAGATAGTACTGATTTTTTTTGTTGTTGTTTTGTTTTTTGTTTTTTTTGAGACAGGGTTTCTCTGTGGCTTTGGAGCCTGCGCTGGAATTAGCTCCTTGTAGACCAGGCTGGTCTCGAACTCACTAAGATCCGCCTGCCTCTGCTTCCCTAGTGCTGGGATTAAAGGCGTGCGCCACCACCGCCCAGCAGTACTGATTTTTTACACGCAGATATATAGTTTATATGCATTACTTCATAGGATTTTAGAGGCCTACAGGGCACTCAAATTATACATCGTCAAAGCAAACAAGGAACAGGAGGGCTGTTGGAATTAGAGTCACTGCGTGTCAACTTGCTTATTTAGTTCAGAAAACAGAGGGAAGGACATCTCTGTTGAAATGACAGGAAAGGGTGGTAATTTTGCATCCGTCGGGTTTCTTGTGAGCCGAAGGTTTTCAACAGCTTGTAATTTCACAGTGAAGAAATAAAGGAAGACTGGTGAGTCAGTTTGTTCTTTTCCCACGGCCCGTCTGCAGGGGCATGCCTTGAAGTGACTGGTGGCAGGACAGTGCATCTGGCTCGCACAGATGTGGTAGCAATGTTGTTTCCTGGTGTTGCGATGGAAACCCTGCACGATGGGCTTGCAGCACACTGGTTTGGAGTTTTTACATTAGCTTCCGCTATTGGCCGTGTAGGAAAGACACTGCCCTCTTCCGATGATGAGGACACAGACCCCAGTTCCTAGCTTTCGCCTCCACATAGCCGCTGAGCATTTGCGGTATCTCGCACGGCATCTCATCCTGTGCTGGTCTGCGATGCTCTCAGGGAATCCTCACTGTCCGTGTGTTGCTCTCTGATCACGTGCAGGCAAAATGATGCAGGAGCAATGTTGCTGGTGAGGGAGAAGCGGGGCCGTGGGTGACTTGTGAAGCGCCTGGGGCAGGTGAAGCAAGTACGGTGTGGGGAAGGGTCCTGGGAGGATGTGTGATGTACAGAGGGAGCACTCACGGGCACGGCATGCCAACTGATGCCAGTTTAATGTTACAGGTTGAAGGTTTATTCTTTGAAAGGCCAAGTGCTTCAAGTGAGCTTTCTTTCTTTTTTTTTTTTACCCAGTTAATGCAATTATTTATACTTCCTTTTCCTTTTCAAAAAAGAATTGAGGTTGTACAAATAGAATGCCATATGATATGATTCATAAACTAAGAATAACGAGCACTGAGCTAAATGGAGAAAGTTAATGCTGTAAGCTGTGGAGATTTGCCTTCTCTTGTCTCTTAACACTCTGTGCTGTCGTTGAGCGAGCAGAACGCCGGTTTTCCTGCCGTCCCTCTCTTTGTCCACCAGCCAAGGACATAAGAGAACCCTCTCATACATCAAAGGGCTTAATTTCATAAACTGAAAAAAATGACTATTAGATAATCGCCCGTGTTACAAAATCACTGCCAAAATGTGAGGCTATAGGTCAATAATTTTAGGAGCAAAATTGCTTTATTCACTGTGGCTTTTCTTCACCTCTAGGGTCTCAGTGTATATTGGATGACAGTTTTTCATTAAAGTAGAGAACTGGGTACTCAGTAGACATGCAGCCCAGCGTGGACTGTGTTCAGCCCCATCCCTGCAATGGTCTCCTGTATGCAGCCCAGCGTGGACTGTGTTCAGCCCCATCCCTGCAATGGTCTCCTGTATG
>JAQHUG010000020.1:1337281-1349891 GCA_028555095.1 Dicrostonyx torquatus | reverse complement strand
GACCCCTCTGACTCCTACAATCCTTCCTCCCTCTCTTCCTCAGGTATCCGTGAGCTCCACCCCGTGTTTTGCTGTGGGTCTCTGCGTCTGCTCCTGTAAGTTGCTGAATGATGAGGGAGCTAGACGCTGATTATTAGCAGAACATCATTAGGAATCACTTCATTGACTTTTTTTTTTTGCCAGTTGTGTTTGGTTCTATCCTCGGTCTCTGGGCTATCCTGCCTCTTAACAGGGGAGCTGGGGCCGTGAGAGCAAGGTCTGCAGGGTTATCACTCAGAGAAGTGTGCCATGGCTGCTCTGTGTTCTCACCACATATGCAGACGGAGAGACGTGGAGACTTGGGTCAGAGTTGGGAATGTCCCTGTGCACAACCGCTCCTGGGGATTGCAGGAACTCTCTATCTGGAGAACGATAAGGCGAGGCTGAGTGTGGGAAATTGCAAACACACAGACAGGACCAGCACTTAGACACATGGAGCTGCCACGGGGACAGAGTCATAGTCAGGTGGGTCAGGTCACCACACAGCAGTGGACACACTGGAGTGACTAGGAAAGCACGTGCGTGGCTGAAAGGATGTCAGCAGATGTGGGGAAGCTCCTAGGTCGCAGGTCAGCTCTGATGGAACGAGGCAGTGTTGTGTCCTGGAGTGTGGGACATCCCGGTGCCAGGCACAGTCAAGGGAAGGGGCTTTCCGAGCAAGCAGGGGAGTGGAAAAGGGACTCCCCTCTTCCTTCTCACTGAAGCAAGCAAGAAAAGGCTGTATTGAGACACTTTAAAACTCTTGGCTGTCCTGAGTCGTGGGGATTCCTGACATCACCCAGAACTAGGAACCCAGAGATTTATGCTGTTTTTAGACTCCCTGCATCTGATGATGTCAGTGGACTTTGGCATTTTTCTCTCTGAATGGCCAGCTTTGCTTGGGTCTCCCCCACTCTTCTCTAGGGCTCTCTCTGGCCCTTCATAGAGACGCCCCCTCTATCAGTTCTTTTATTGCTGTGATAGAAGTTCCCCAACAGAAGTAACTTAAGAGACAAAGCGTTTATCTGCCTCACAGTTCCCCGTTACAGGTCATCATTGTGAGGGATTTGAGACAGCAGGAACTTGAAGCAGCTAGCCATCGCACATCTGCAGTCAAAAGCAGAAGGCACCGAATGAATGAATGCGGGCTAGGGTTCAGCCAATTATCTCTTCTGTTAAAAATAATAGTTTTTTATTCTTTCAGAATTTCATACTTGTATACAATGTATCTTGGTGATAGCCACTGTCTTCTATGTAACCCCTCCTTGACTCCTCAAACATATCTTCTTCCCAGTTTCATCATCATCATCTTCATCATCACCTTCATCTTCATCATTGTCATCTTCTTAATGTATTCACCCCAGGATCCCAAGCCCAGGGAATGGTGCTGCCCACAATGGTGGGGGAAGCCCTCCCACATTAAGGAACATGATGAAGATAGTCCTTCACAGGCATTCTTGGAAGCCCTTTTCCCAGGCAATTCTGGATTGTTAACAAGTTGAAAATTAAGACTAACTGCCCTACCCTGCTGGCCCAGATCTCTTGTACTTTCTCTCCCTGGGAAGCCGACACTCTACTGTGTGTAGGCACGGAAGAAATAGCCATGGGGGTTCCATTTTAGTATCTTTAGAACCCTGCTCTGCTCTTGATCTCCATGTTTTAGGGTGGTCAGACAAACGGACTGGCAGATAGAAACCATTCTCTGCTCCAGCACCCACCATACTCAGCCACCCACTCTTTGCCTTGAGTTCTGGGGAATCCAGGAGCCCTGGGTCCCTGGGGAAGAAGAGAACAGAAGTGTAGGCTTCCCATGTGCACCATACTGTGCTGTTCTGTATCGGAGGTGTGTCAGCATGCTGCTGGAAGTGGCTTTGTGTTGTTCCTATGTGTTGCCTGGGAGAGAGTTTCCGGCTCCCCTTGCCACTTTCCCCAACAAAAGAACCTGCACACAGGCTCCTGGACCTGGAACAGTTACCCCACAGCTCAACTGTTACATCTTAAGCACTTTGGTGTAGGCACAGTGAGACTTCTGAACTCTGGTCCTTTCCCACCATCTGCGGAGAGATGGTTTCTTAGCATGGAGGAAGGAAACTGGAGAAATGGCTCTCAGTTGAAAACAGCTAAAGACAAATACATCTGTTCATGCTCTATAAATTTTAATATATATTTCTTTTCTATAAAACTAAGAGTGGAACAATTGATCAGTTTTAATGAGGCTGGGCCCTCCTCATCCTGTGAGGCCATGGAAAAGGAGTTGATATTTGTATCAGTTTCTGCCTGCTACTACTTTATCCGATACTTGTTTTAAAGGGTTCCTGCCTTTTCTTCTTCTTCTTCTTCTTCTTCTTCTTCTTCTTCTTCTTCTTCTTCTTCTTCTTCTTCTTCTTCTTCTTCTTCTTCTTCTTCTTCTTCCTTTGCAGAAGCCCTGTGGGTAGTCCTGTTGTCCCTGTGTGTCAAAGGAAGCTGTGGACCATGGGGCTCGATTGGCACCTTTCTATGATGGCAAGTTAGGCTGTTGGCTGAGTTCAGGTCTCTGTGATGTCAGCCACTTTGCCAATCCCGTTGCTCCCTGACTGTCTCTGTGGCTCCTGGAGTCGGGGCAGGCCCTGGGGTAGGCTCAGATGGGAGGAAAGGCTCTGTGTTGTGTGAGGGGTCCTTCTTGTCTACCCTCCCACTAACCAAATGTTGTCTGGCTCAGGAGATCTGGTTTGAATTCTTGGGAGGGGGTTCTGCTTCAGCTCAGCCTCTTCTCTGCTCCGACTCGGTCTCTGGCTGATGATTGTGGGTCTTCTACACTCGGAGGTGTGGGGTGGGATGAGGCATGTGGGGTGTAGTGGGGGTGGTTGAGATGTGCACGGTACCGCAGCCACTGAGACTCAGCAAGCAGCTGATCAGCACCGGTTGCCTTGTTTCCTTAAGCACAAGACGGTGTACAGGCAAAGCGTAGCCTGGCCATGCAGGTCCCCCATATGTTTCTTGTTGCTTGTTTAACTAAACCTGCCTCAAAATACAAGAATGAATAAATGAATGAATGAATGAAAGGATGTGGCTAGAGTTCAGTATTAGAATGCTACCCTAACATGCTCTAGGTGCTAGGTTCAAAAAAAAAAAAAAAGAGAAAACTTTCATAAAATCTTTCCCCCATTTGCCTAGTGAGAACAGGAGGGGCCCCGACAGGCAGGGGACAGTGTGATGAGAAGGTCTCTACAGAAGAGTCTATTCTGTCCAGCAGCCCTGTCCCAGCCTGCTAGGATTTGTAGAAAGCAGAGGGCCATGAACACCTGCTAACATGATCTGATGGGGTCCGTAGAGCGTCATCATAGTGCATGCTTCTACATGCATGGTGAGTGTGGGCGGTGCTCTTAGGACAGTGGTCCCGTGAGCCGGACTTAGAGGGACGGACAGTGGAGAACAGGGCTCGGAGCGTTGCGGTGGCTGGCTTCCGTACAAGCCACAGTGGGGGCCTGTCCTCACACACGTTTCCATATTTGAAAAGGGGAAGCCTTTCAAGCCCGGCCAAGTGTGAATCTGGAAGGGTGTTTGCATGCTCCCTGAAGGTCCCTGGCCCTGGCCACACTCCCCTCATGGGACCCTTTCCCGAAGGATTGGAGTGAGGGGTCTGACGTCACTTGTCACACACATTCACAGGCCTTGCTTCAAGGGGAGGCCCCAATGGTTTTTTGGGGGGTCTCACTGAATGGGTCTCGTTGTGTGGCCTTGAATTTGCTGCCCCAGCCTCCCAAGGGCCAGGGTTACAGGCCTCAGCCAACACTACACTCCTGCTTGGTCATGTGCTGTTTGGATTTTTTTTTTTTTAAATTTCTGAGATGTTGAACAGTGGGGGCAACATGGGGGTGGAAGGGGTGGATGTCCGGATAAATACCCTGCTGGTTTCTGAGGATGAAGGGAAAGGCATTTTGTCAGTTTTTTTTTTTTAAATAGATTTAAAAAAAGAGAGAAAAACAAATTAAGGTGTTGCCCACAGGGAGGAGGTGTTTCCCGTGGTGCACCAGGGTGGGTTTCAGTCAGCCACTTTAACCCTCCTGGACACTCTGCCAACCTCTCCGCTGGGCAGGAGTGGAGCATGATCAATAAGGCCCTTTCTAAACGCCTGCCCATTTACATTTTCTGCGGGACTCCAAAGATCCTGGTTTCCCCTGTGCTTAGAGTGTGGAGCGATTGCATTTGAGAGGTGTGCCCATAGATCTCCCAGCAAGAATGTCAGAGGGGAGCCCTGCTTGGTCTGTGTCGGGCCCCTCCTAATTCTCTTCAATCCAGCCCAGTCCACTCGAGCTGGGTGCTGATACTGCTACTTGATGGTTCTGGGAAGACACGCCGCTGAGGAAGGCTTCTGGGCTGATGGGAAAAGTTGCACATTCACACGGAGAAAAGGAAACATTTAAGGTTCATCTCGCACACCCTTCTTCTCTGCCTTCCTGGCACTTCGGCAGCCCTGCACTGTGGTGAAGGGTGGCTGGAGACAGGAAATCAGCATGGGGCGTGAATTGCTTTGCTCTGTGTTCTACGTGTCCTGCATGGCTGCTCTCAGGGAGTTCAGGGCCTCTGGGGACACCGTGGCAGCGCCTACTGTGACGAGCACGTGGGAGAGGCAGATGGTGGGGCACATAGTACCCTGTGCTGTTGCGACTTGGACAGGAACTTCCCATGGAGCTCAGTCGGGCTTTGAGAGAGAGTGTGAGATTTCTGGGAGAAACAGACTCGGGTCTGGAGAGAACAACAGTGTTAAGTTTCAGGTGGGTTCTCAGCACACGCGGAAGGAAATACAGTTCAGACTCAGAAACCCTGAGGCTAGAAGTGAGGCCTTGAGTGGCCCTGGGACTGCACAGCTCTCCTTCAGTGACCTTGAATCCAAGCGGGTAGGCATGGGGTAAAACCCAAGCCCCACATCTGCCTCTTGTCTTCGGCAAAGAGCCAGGGAGAGGGTTTGGCAGATGTTAAGGGAAACACATTGGCGACCCGTTGACCTTTGTGTATAATCTGAGGGTGGTATGAAGACGCTATCCAGGTGTAAGGCAATGCAAGTCTGTTTTGGATAAAGAAATAAGCGTATCTAGGTGCTTCTGCAGTGGATCAGGGTCACCCTAGTGTAAGGATGCTGTGCTGTGCAGCTGGGCTGTGGTCCTGATGTGTAGGGCCACCTGAGACCCCTGTGGGTGCCGACATGTGTTTGTCTGTGCTCATCAGTGCACGCCTCCATGCTGAAAAGGAGAAAGAAACCCCAGAGTATGAGGGAGTCAGGCTCCTCTTTATGATCAAACGCTGTTGGCAGCTCCTCAGGAGCCGAGTGCCTGGAATATAAATGAAGGCTGCAGAAGCCTAGAGACCCCGGGACTCAGGGCCTGGAGATGTGGCTTCCCATGTGAGCTCTGCTATTTGCAGGACGGCTGCTTAGACTCTGATATTTCATCTTACGTTTGGAATTGGGTTAATAACGGCAGGACCAAGAGATGACCACACCTGAATGGGGATGTGCCCAGGGAACAGTTCTCACACTGTAAGGCGGCCTTTGGTGGCTGCTATGAGGCTGAGGGAGCGAGGAGCTGAAGCAGAATGTGTGGGGGCACCTAGTGAGTCAGTCGTGAGTCACTGCCAGCTGCACTGGGTGCTGTCACCCTGGGTAGCATTTTCCTCGCTGAGCTCAGATTCCTCATCCGCAGCATGGGGTCTTTGCCACTTGGTCTTTGAGATTCCTGCAGACTCTAGAGTTTTATCATCCATGGACATAGGGAGTTATTACCATCGGGACACCAAACACTGTCAGGAAAGGGGAGGCCGATGGGATAACATTGGGGAGGCTAGCAGAGGCGGCCATAGTCCTCCTTCTGAGGAGGCAGCCTTGATGTTCTCACCGTAATCCAGGACCACACATGGGAGGTGCCCAGAGTTTCACACATCCTGCCTAGAATACGTCAGATCCTAGTGTCAAGCCTGCCCCACAGTCTCTGCATTCAGTTCTAGTGAGCAGCAGTTGTCAAACGTGCTGGCAGTGTAGGAAGCCATTGGCCAATCCCCACCTGCTGCTTGCTTTTGCATCAGAACTGCTCCAAGCCATTGCATCAAGTCTTCTCTGAACAGACCGGGGTATTGAACCTGCTAGGCGCCAGCTCTCTGCTTTGGAAGTCTCGGTCTTTCTCCCAAGGTGTAGTTATTGTTAACATTATTGTTTGGAGATAGGATTTCTGTAGCTCAGGCTAGCCTTGAATTCATGACAGACCTCCTGCCTCAGCCTTCTGAATGCTAGGAGTCTGGGTGTTTCTCCCATCATTCCTGGTTATAAATTGCTAGGTAAACTTTCAATTTTATCCCTGGCTTGAGGAATTGATTTAGGCATAGCCTGAGTCCTAGGACCACAATGCATTGTTGTAGCAGCCTGGAAACACGCTGAGGGACTGGACTCCACCTGAGAATGACTCAGCACTCTGGAATCCGTCCCCCTCTTGTTGGTTACCCCAAGCCCAGCAGGACCTAAGGGGTGTCCCACTGAGGCCGTCTTCTGAATGGCTTGTCCACTTATCATGGCTGAGTTCCGACCCTGGTTTGAGAAGGCAGCCTGTGGTAGAGAGACTTATTCATCTACTCTGCATGTCTGCTGATGCTCGGTAAGGGCAGAGAGGAGCATCTGCCTTCTGTGGTCAGCTGTGACCGGAGGGTCCATGGCTACTGGGTCTAGGACTCGAGACTCAGAAAGGTGGCAGGGAGTGACAACCTTAGGAGCAACCGGAAAGCAGAGTCCGCCCTGCCCTCGGCCCTGATCCTCCCCCTGGTTTTCAAATGGCAGACCGACATTACCAGAAAACACATTTCCCCCATTCTGTGGTCATCACTCTAGATGTTTTCCCTCCAATATTTAGTCACACAAGCCTTTCATCAGAAAAGATTTATGTTCAAGGCAGGGAAAGAAAGCATCTTCAAGAGATTGCATTTTCACATGACCTAGCCATACAAGTGTATGATGCCCAGAAATGGAGCAGACTAGCTGGGCAGTGGTGGCGCACACCTTTAATCCTAACACCCGGAGAGGCAGAGGCAGGTGGATCTCTGTGAGTTTGAGGCCAACTTGGTCTACAGAGTGAGTGCCAGGACAGCCAGAGCTGTTACATGGAGAAACCCTGTCTTCAAAAAACAAAAATTGAAACACACACACGTACACACACATAAACACACATAAACACACATACACACACACTTACACACATACACACACGTACACACACACGTATACACACAGATACACACGTACATACACATACACACGTACACACACATACACACATACACACACACATACACACACATACACACACACACACACTTACACACATACAAACACATACACACACATGGAAAGAAAAGAAGTGGAGTAGCATGAACACTGAGTCATCACAAACAAATAAAATACTGTTTTCTCAATGGCCTCTCAGCTCTCTTTTGATCTGGTCATTTTACCCAGAGAGCAGTCAGAGAAGACCCGGAGGGATCACAACAGATCGCAGGTTTCCTGGCGGCTGCGGGCAAACTGAACACACCAGACAGACAGCAGCAGCAGAAGGCCAGTGGTCAGTGGTCCTGCAGCAGTGCACGGATGATCACAGCCCACGTCACTGTCCAGCCAGGCCTTGATTTGGAGGTCTGAGTCAGAAATGTAGAGCTGGTCAGTAGTGTGACTCAAAGGTCCTGCCAGAAAAGCTGGCTAACTCTGAGAGCAAGTGTGGCCACGCTGAGCCAGTCCTCATGTGGCCACTGGGCGGCCACCAAAGCGGTGCTTAGATCTGCTAGCTTGCCCGCTTCAAGCTGTGCCTGTGGAATGGAGCGGTTTCTTTTCATTTTAGTTTGGCACGGCCAATGTTGAGACTGAGACTACTCATGGCAGACACTACTAGGTGCTGGCAGAGTGAGGTCTGGACACTTTGAGTCTGTGGGTCCAAGGGACTTTGGGAAATGCCTAGCGCTTTTCTTGGAACACAGCGGATGCTCGCTGTGGCAGCTGTGGATAGTGCGTCCTGCGCAGAGGTGATGGATAGGCTCTTTGAGGGCTTTTCATGTGTTCGACTGATGCCCTGCATCGCACACTCAAAAATGAGCACCCTGGGCCAGAAAAGCATCTCCTGCTTCTAGGAATCAGAGATCTGATTTCACCAGAGCTCATTAGCAGCTCAAAGCCACTTCTGACAGCTCCAGTGACGGTGGTCTCCATCTGGAGACTACCGCTTCACAGACTCAACAGGGAAAAATAGCCCTGTATCTCAGCTCTTGGATCTTTCCAGTTCTCAGGGAGCTTAAATCTCAGGATGCCGCCGGTGACAGGCACAAGAGATGGAGACTGCCATTGCTTTCCTTCTGCAGATTTCCCTTGGTTTGGATGAGTCCTCTGGCACGTGTGGAACTGGAAACATACGGCATTTATATTGGTTTTATCTTACATGTTGATTAAATAGCCACAAAATAAAAATTTCCCTCATTTTCCCTCCCTTTATCGTACATTTCCCCAAACATGTGCTCCTGACTTTAGGGTTTGCAAGGTTACTGTGACCGCTCTGCGTACGAGACTGGAATGCAGCACCCACTGCTGGGTTTTCCTGTTTTCTTCCTCTTGTATTTTATATTTTTTTTAACTGAGAGCTTTCCTCCAGCCCACGTGACTTGGCTTAAGCTGTAGTCTTTTTCTTCTTCTTCTTCTTCTTTTTTTTTTTTTTTTTTTTGGTTTTTCGAGACAGGGTTCCTCTGTGGCTTTGGAGCCTGCACTGGGACTAGCTCTTGTAGACCAGGCTGGTCTTGAACTCAACAAAGATCTGCCTGCCTCTGCCTCCTGAGTGCTGGGATTAAGGGTGTGCGCCACCACCGCTCGGCATGCTGTAGTCTTCTTACTAGGAAGAGATTGTCTCACAAACCTTTGATAGTTTTGGTAGACCCAAAACTCAATTGAGGAATGTTTGGAGTCCTTCTCCAACCACACGAAGGAGGGGACATCAAAGGTACCACGTATCAGCCAGGATCGTCAAGGCCAGGCCCTCACAGAGGACCAACTCCCCTGTTTTGGAGCTGCCATTTTTAAGTGTCTTAAGTGGCTTTCCCAAAACAGCTGGAAAGATCCTGTCCATAAAGCACGATCTTTGATCAAACAGGGTGGGAGACAACAGAGCCTGAGGTGTGGATTCCGGGGAGCAGGCCCTTGCCTCCCCGCCCCCTTCCCCAGTCCTGTATGTGGAGCCACAGCTAGGGCGTCACCCCTAGGTTCTTCATCTGAAAAACGGGACAAGGACGACAGCAGACTTGGATGGGTGGAAGCTAAGATTTAAGTATGATGCCCAGCATAAGTCCCGAGAAGTCTGGGGCCTTAGGATGAGTTTCACAGGAAAGTTAGACTCTGGTGGACAACCCACTTGTTCACACTCCCACTTCACAGAAAGTGTTTACAGCATCTATCCTCCAAATGGATCCTGTTTGGGGGCCCTGGAACATCTGCAGAATGGTTTCCCAGCTCCCTACTCGGTACCCATTCAGTTAGGAATTATAGAACCTTTTCCTGGCTTCTTCATCTTCAACTCATAACCAGAGTCTTGGAAGGCTTTGAGTTTCTAACCACTCTAGGGCATTGCTGGAAAGGAGAAATTACAGCTGTCAAACTCATAACGCTTAGTAATTTGGAGCTATGAGATTTTCCAGAATGCTGAAGCCGAAGGAATGCTTCCGTTTTGATTTGAAAACACCACCTCCAGGTTGTACCAGAGAGCAGCCCGGCTCCCTCCTCTTACGGCTCCACAGTCTGCAGATGGCTCCTTGCGGGGACTCAGGATAATAAGGCCACAGAGCTTTACTTCCTAAGTGTTTCAACAATGTAGTAATTTCACATCACAGTGACTTGTTCTAGATGAAAAGTTTGGTCAATTGTAGATTCTTGGTAAAGCCCTATCAAAAGACTAGCCTAAAAAGAATAAATATTAGAAGGTGGAAAACCTGGAAGTAAATATGAAAATACGTCTTTGTGCAGAAAGCGCCTTTTAGGCTAATGGCAAAAAGCTGCAAAATGCCCACACTCCTGGGCATCGTGAAGACGAGCAAGACACAGGGTGTCCCTGCGATCGTCACAGACTTGGCACCAAAGCCTGAAATCTAACCCCCCAAGGATTAGTAAACAGCAGAAGAGATACAAGCTCCTGGGAAATGCTGCTGCCAGAGGGGAGGGTGGAGAAACGGCGATGGCGTAGATTCGGCACAGTCTTCAGAAACAGGAAACAACTGTGGCCGGTATGTCGCAATTCTCAGTAACATTCTCTAATGTAGGAAGGTCTAGACCACCCGGGGCCAGGGAGCACCCTAGGCTGACTCCCAGCGCTGCTGCAAAACATGAGTCAATAGGATTAGCACCCCGAGTTGCCCACTGAGGAGCAAAGTAGGACAATTTCTCATCCCTTCTTCCTGTTCCTTACCCCTCCAAGCTACGGGCACGCGCCTCTAGGAAACAGGAAACACAGGAGATCTGCTCAGGTCCCCGGTCCTATCCCTGCGCCTCTGGGTACCATCTCATCCAGGAAGAGTACAAACAAGGTGAGCATCACTCCGGGCAGAACAGAGCCGGGCCTCAGCACACACAGAGACTGAAAGGTGTAAGCGCCCAAGTAAAGCAAAAGCGGAGGGGGAGAGCCCCCCCCCAAGCAAAAAATAATGTCTGAATGAGGAAATCAAACACACATGCAGAAACATGACTCGATGCCAGAGTAGCACACCATCAGCCACCATCTTGCCCTGCTTCAGAGAAAAGCCTTGACAAGCACACGCATTCCAGAGAGCGGGCGCTAGAAAGGAAGCTTCAGAGGAAGGAACTAGGCTGAGAGCCAAGGTACCACCGGGGCAGCAAGAGGGGGTTCAGAGCAGCTGTCAGACAGGCCCAGGTAGAGGCTGAACAACGCGGACCACGCGAGGCAATCACGCCAAAATCAGAGGGAAAATTAAACAGAAGTGTCAGCAAAAATCAATGGCTGTAAGGATAACTGATATGTCTAGAAGGAGAAAAAAAAATGCCACACATGATATCAAAATAAAAAGCAGACCAGAGACGGATACTCCCAGGACACGAAAGAAGGAGCTCCGCCATAGAGAAGGAAGGAAAACCATGGCTAGAAAGGACACACTGTGATCCAGCTAAACCGAACCAATATCGGAAGACACCCTGATGACGCACTTAAACCTCAAGTGTATTTTCTCTTAAAAAAGAAAAAAATAAAACCATAGAGACAGGAAGCAAGAGGGTGTGGTAGCTGGTGCAGTGTCTGCAAATCCACGATAACTTTTCAAGTGCTGAGGACGAACGAACACAGCCTGAGCGTGCAGTGAGCAGCCCACCCAGTCCAGTGCTGCTGAATCGGAAAGACATAGGGAGGGTAGCTGAGTGAGAATAACCAGCATGCGTTACACACGCGTATTAAACTGCCAAGAATAAACTTTGCTAATCAGAAAGCAGAGTTTGAGGGACATAATTAATGTCTAGTGACAGTAAATCACCCTTTTTAAAGACAGCCCCGCCGGGCGGTGGTAGCGCACGCCTTTAATCCCAGCACTCAGGAGGCAGAGGCAGGCAGATCTCTATGAGTTTGAGACCAGTCTGGTCTACAAGAGCTAGTTCCAGGACAGGCTCCAAAGCCACAGAGAAACCCTGTCTCGAAGAACCAAAAAAAAAAAAAAAAGACAGCCCCTCAAAACTTTGACTACCTGCTGTCAATAAAGCATTCTTGACTAACAAGCTCACATGTGTAAGCGTGTGTATATGAATACATGTATGTGTGTATGAGTACACACCACGTGTGTATATATGCATATATGTGCATACATGACGCATGTGTATATATGTATACATTCACATGTATTTTGTGGTGGAAGAAGAAACAGGAGACTGTCAGATAGTCTCATGCTTCAAAGACTTTTTTCCAGGTCCTCTAAGAAGCCACATCTCCTGGAATGAGGAGACATGAAATCCCATGAAATATAACACTGATTTTCTTTCCGCATCAGCTTCTTACTTGGAATAAAGCAAAAGTAAACACATTTTATATTTCATAAGCAAAACACTGCATACACCAACATGGCACTTAGTGGAGGATGTTTGACCTCACGCTGTGTGTCCGCTGCCCAACGGTGGCTGCTCCTGGGGGTGGGAGGTTTCTGTGCATCTGCTGGCCTCCTTGCGTCTTTCTCCATCAGTTCAATGTCTTACAAGGTAAACTGCTTTCCATTTTTAAAAATGATCTAAAACATCGGATGAGACATCAAGTAAAACGTTGCAAGTTTTGTGGCTTCATTCCATCCTTTCAAGCATAAGCAAGTAAACGGATAAATACTCATTTTTCAACTTAAAAAAAGCAAATACCCAAAGCCTATTTCTAAGTAGAGTTTACACAGAATCCAGGCTGAAATCCATAGCAAGGGAGGAGAGATGAGGCCGCAGGGTTTTGATTGTGCATGTCTAGGTCTTGGGGATTGTTTTCAGTTAACTTACATATAACAGGTAACAGTTCATCACGCATGTACTCCACTGATACATACAACGGGTAACAGTTCATCATGCGTGTACTCCACT
>JAQHUG010000020.1:1268089-1280830 GCA_028555095.1 Dicrostonyx torquatus | reverse complement strand
GCCAAACAACCCAGGCTGTTGCCTAGATGATAGACTGGTCTTCACAAACTGAGATCAAGGCCCCGTGCTGCAGACAACACAATTCGCTGGACAGAGAGATGTCAAGCTGGTGCCCACACAGAGCCTCCCCTCCTGCGTTCTGGTGGCTTTGATACAGGAAGACACTCTCCACACTATCAACAAAGAACTGTGAAACACCAAGCCAGCCAGAAACCCTTCATCTCCAATGATGAACCACCTATAAGCTACACTAGGGCAACGGGGGCACAAAACTTGTGGGAATAACCAACCCATAACTGATTTGACTTCTGATCCACTCCACAATATGAAACACACACCTGACACCTCTTGGGTGACCAAGGATGTGACACTAGATAGCGCAGGACGTAGGGGAAAACCAAATCCCACTGTTCCAGAAAGATAAAAAGCATAGCCATGAAATGACTCCTAACGACATTCTGCTAGACTCCTAGATCCGTGTCTTTCTCAGCTGTCGTTAGGGAGGCTTCCTCCTGCCGCAGAGGGGACCTAAGACAGAGAGCCAGAGGCAGGCAATGTGTGGAACACTCAGTCACATGGGGTGTCTCCATCAAATCCTTCCCCTCGGGGATCAGGGAACCCTGCGGAAGGGGAGGTTGAGAGAGTGTAGGAGGCAGAGGGGATGGAAGGCACCAGGGAGACAAGGCCTTGTAAACACAGCAGGATTCAGACACATAGGACCTCACAGTGACTGTGGCAGCATGTGCAGAGCCTGCACCAGATGGGGCCCTAGAGCTAAGAGAAGTGGACACATGTCCCGTCCCTAACCCAGACGCTGTCTCCAGTTAATATCTCCCTGCAAATGAAGACATGGTTTTCTTCAAGGGAGTCTCATTTGGGAGACTAACAACTTTTAAGGTGGGCCCAGCTAGACAGCCAACACAAAATGAACTCAACAGACCCAGAGAGGGTCTTTGTCCCATTATTCTGTGTCAGGACATTTTCTTTTAACCTTGAAGGTCCTTTGTATCTATATTATGTGTGTGCAAATGGGTATGTCTCTATCCATATGTGTTTCTCAGGCTTTTTCTTTGGCTCTTTTTCTTCTTTTTGTTTGTTTTGTCCTGTTCTGACTTGTTTTCATTTGATTTTGCTATTATTCCTTAGATGCCCGTTTGTTTCCTAAAAAGAGACAGAAAGGGTGTGGATCAAGATGAGAGGGGGGATGGAGAGGAATAGGGAGGAGTTCCAGGAGGGGAAACTGTAATCAGAATATACTGTATGAAAAAAAAGCTATTTTTAATATAAAAAAAGAGAAAACATCTACAATGGGGAGAGATGTGCCCATTCCACGGTGCTTGGTTAGTGGAAAGGCACTGGCATGGCTGTGAGAGGCACCTGCCATGTGTACCCTGCCTGCCACGTGTACCCTGCCTGCCACGTGTACCCCGCCTGCTACGTGTACCCTGCCTGCCCCGTGTGCCCTGCCTGCCACGTTTACCCTGACTGCCATGTGTGCCCCGCCTGCCATGTGTGCCCCACCTGCCACGTGTGCCCCGCCTGCCACGTGTGCCCCGCCTGCCATGTGTGCCCCGCCTGCCACGTGTGCCCCGCCTGCCATGTGTACCCCGCCTGCCATGCATGCCCCCATGCGCTCCTCGCTGTGACAGGCTGGAGGCCGGAAGACATGGACACAACTGGCTGGAAACAGATTTTCAGTGTTCTCCATCTTTTCATCAGAATTAATTAATTAAGGCAAGATCCTGATATATCTTGCCATTTGACCATAATTTGTTTTTGAAATCAGGATGTATTTTAAAAATTATGATTTTGATTAGAGTAATAAATGTCAGTTGTTATTACTTAGAACAATTGCTAAGTCAAAAAAAGGTCATTTGGAAATTAAATTCTCATAGACGTTCTTAAGAAGTTAAATATTTCAGCTTCTTGCATGTTCATTGCTATTATAGTTCATGTTCAAGGTACCCGTGTGGAGCAGTGAGTAGCGAGCATGCTGTGAGGTCCGTGATGGTTTTGAACGTAACTGTGGCTGCACTCAAGGGCAAGGCAGCTCCTTTAAATAGAAATTTATTTTCTTTATAAGGGAAGTATGCAGATCCGTGTGTATGAAGTCACATTTTCCTCTTGTGCTGTAGCATGCTTCCAGAGGTCAGAGGTCAGTCTACACAGGAGAGAGCATGTGTAAAATGTCATTCAAAGATCTCAGATGCAATGGGGCATCTGCTTTTGGACTCCTTGGTCCCTTTGGTTGTTCTCAATATAGCAGGTACTAGTTAGTGGGAAATCAGCCCTGTTAAAGGTGTGTGTGTGTGTGTGTTTGTGTGTGCACGCGCTCGTGTGCATGCACGTGCAGGCTGGATCTAAACTCTAAACTCCACCCATGTTGCCTTGCTCCACTGTCCCATGAGAGTGAGACCTTGGGCAAGGGGGACAGTGTCATGGACTCCTCAGCCTTGAAGACGCCACTCATCATTTTCACAGCAGGATGAGGGACGTGGCCGCTGGGGCAGCTGGGGTGAGACTCACAGTCCTGGCCTCAGCCTCTGCCTCCTGGGCAGATGGTGGAACTAATTACGATTGTTCTGCAGTCACGAGTCTGGCTCAAGGTGCCTGTTCTACGCTTCCTCGCGCATCTTTCTTCTCCTTCTTCTGTGGGATGGAGTCTGCTCAGAATGGGAGCTGGACAGGCGCTCTTTTCACACCCAAGGAAGTTTAATGGGTGGCGTGGGGCTGCTTGTGAGTCAACACTGGATCTCCCTGGGACCTGGGGAACAAGTTACACATTTTAAAGGAGGATTTATTTTTTTTCGTTTTTTATTAAATTTAAAAGAAAAATTTACATTTACTCCCCTTGTCCCAGGCCCCCCCGCTACCTCCCTACCCTACCACCCTCCCCCTGCTTTCTTAAGATGGGGCAGGATACCCTGCCCTGTGGAAAACCCAAGACCCTCCCCTCTCCATCTCAGTCAAAGAAGGTATGCATCCATATAGAATAGGTTCCCGAAAGGCCAATACATGAAGAAGAGATAGGTAGGTCCCTGTGCCATTATCATTGACTTCTCAGTCAGTCCCCACTGGCAGTCACATTCAGAGAGTCCAGTTAGGTCATATGCTCATTCAGTCCTGGTCCAGCTGGATTTGACGAGCTCTCAATAGATCAAGCACACTGTCTCAGTTGGTGGGCCAGTCCCTCATGGTCCTGACTTCCTTGCGCCTCTTCTCCCTCCTTCTGCTCTTCCACTGGACCTTGGTAGCTCAGTCCCTTGATCTGATGTGAATGTGGGTCTCTGGCTCTATCTGCAGCCATCATGCGGAATTTCATACTCATCTTTTCGGGTTTGGGATATCTCACTAAGGATAGAGTTTTCTATTTCCATCCATTTGCCTGCAAAATTCAAGATGTCATTGTTTTTTACCGCTGAGTAGTATTCTAATGTGTATATATTCCACACTTTCTGGATCCATTCTTCCATTGAGGGGCAACTAGGTTGTTTCCAGGTTCTGGCTCTTACAAATAATGCTGCTATGAACATAGTAGCACAAATGCTTTTGTAGTACGGTTGGGCATCGCTTGGGTATATTCCCAAGAGTGGTATTGCTGGATCTTGAGGTAGGTTGATTCTCAGTTTCTTGAGAAACCGCCACACTGATTTTTAAAGGAGGATTTATATAGCTGGAAATTAGATTGTGTCTCAAGGTTTATGCCCTAGGATAGACCTTAATGATGTCTTAGCGTGGACAGAGGCGCAGAAGTTCCGGGCTCCTGTGAAGCCTTAGCCTCACACCTTTGACATGGGATGCACTCTCTTTCAGCTAAAACAGCGCATCATGGAAGTGGGTGGAGGAAAGTAATACCCCGTGTCAGTGGGGGACAAATCCTGAGCTAGACTCCCATTCAAGGTTAGCAGTTGTTCCTCTAGGAATTTGCATTGTAAATGAGGGCAGGTTTAGCCCCTTCATTTTATCTTGTCTGTGTGCAAATTGAGCACATTCCGTCAGTCTTAGACATGCTTCTCCTTGCACACATTACCCCGGTGTTTGCAAAGAAAGAGGGAAGCCGTTGTTTAGATTATTATCTAAGTTATAGGAATAACCAGTATCCTTTCAAAATATCTGCCTAGATGCCTGTGTTTGAAGAAGGTTTTCCCCAAGCTGGTTAAGTGTTTATGTTTCTGCAGATTTTTCTCTGTGCATCTGAGGAGAGAAAGCACACTTGTATTTCCCAGACATGGTATTGTATCGAAAGAAACAGGAATGCGTCTCTGCTTTTGTGTCGTGGTTACTGTCAGCGAGCAGAAAACGCTTGCTCATTTAATCAACCGTCTCAAAACACTCCTTAATTGGTTGATCTCAAACTTTTTAAAGTATGTATGCATATAGACACACACGGTGTACACACGGCAGTGGGAGCGTGGTGACCCTCAACCACGCTCTGCTAATGAGTGCAGAGGTTTAGATTATATTTGTTACTTTGTGGCTGGGATGTCTCCATAGTATCCGCTGGGACTGGAGCTTTCCTGTGCACACTGGTACAGATGGGAGGCTGTGAACCTTTGGGAGATGGGCCTGGCAGGAAGTCCTTAGGCCATTAAGGACACAGCCTGGAAGAGATTGGTGGGACCTTGGCCAGTCCTCTGCTTCTGCTTCCTGACTTAGACATAAACACTGATTCCACTATTTAACTGTTACCACTGCCATCTTCATCTGATACAGTCAGTCAGTCCTTGGCTTTTTGTTCTTTTAGAGGTGGAATATGTTTATTGTTTTAAAAATACTCTGTGGGATTATAATGAAGGGAATATTCTGCAGGGCAGAAAGATGCTATGATACAAAATGACAAATATTTTTAACTTCAGACCTGCTCTCATTTAGTCCAGGATTCAACTAGGAGACAGGCAATTCTGTAAAGTTAGACTTCGATCTGATTAAAATCCAAACTTGTTTTGCTTTTAAAAATTAATATATCAAAAGCCCTGTTTTAGTGACATGCCCATTCCAGTTGGCTTTGGACCTTTAAAACCATGGGTTACAGGAACCTTGATTGTCTTTGAGTCAGCTGTTTTGGTCATTCCTCAGGGTGACACAGAGCTGGCATGTGTCAAGTGCAAGTTGTTGGGACTAACGGTGTCTGCAGCGTGGGTGTGACATGGCTCCTCAGCGTTGCCCTCAGAGCACAATGCGAAGGCTCAAAAGGAGAATTGCTGCTGATTTTCTGCCCTTCACTTCCGTTTTCTCCTTTAGAAATTAATTGCAGATGGTCTTGAAGACCTGTTGATTGCCAAAGTCTCTAGTTGAGAGTGTGGGGCTTTCCTTTGGTCAGTGCAGGGTACGCACGGAGATAGGAGTCCTTGGCTGGTGGCCTAGGAGAATCTAGAGACTGAAGCAGCTTCCCCTGGCCCAGCCACGCTGTGTGCTGTGCCAGGTCCTTCCTCTCGCCTGCTGTGCTCACAGACGGGAGCATCCAGAACTCACAAGGTTTCTGCTGGGCTCAGGTACAGACAGGCTTGGAGAAGAAAGGGTCTTTGAACTATTTTCTGGGCTCTTCAGGTAAAGGTCAGTGTGTAAGGAGAACCACATGCCTTCTCTTTCCTTTGCAATTGGTCTATGATGTACTGGGCATTTTTTTTAAAAACCAGTGTTTTTTCCCTTATGGTCATCCTTGCTCTACTGGCACTCATGTTCCCTACCTGTTTTCTTCCCCTTACTAGCTTAAACGCCTGTCTTGCCTCTTTCTAGACCCTTCCACGGCAGGAATTTCCAACAATGATGGAGCTGTTCCTGGAACCTGCTGACTGTAGGTGCCTCTATGACACAGTGCACCTAGCACAAGGCACTTCCTGACACCACAGTGAGGCTCCAGTGAGGCAGTCACTGGTCTGTCAGCTGTCCTGTCTGCAGGGACTGTACTCTGTGTCCAGCTCCCCTCACCCCATCTGTGACCAGCTCCCCTGACCCCGCGCTGCCAATCTCTCTGCCTCCTCTCATTGCTCCATGGTCCAGGAGAACCGTGGTGCCCTAGTGTGCTCGTTTTGAGCCTGACTTCCTAGCAGGGAAATCCCCACTCTGTCTCCCTCTCACAGAGGCTGCCCCTGCAGCTCCGTTCCAGTTCTGTGAAGGAGAAAGTCCAACCGCTGGCCTAGACAGGCATTTCCTCCACTCTCTCCCTAATACGTGCAGGGCTCCAGTGTCCTTCCTAATCTTCAGTGGGGTCTTTTCCTGGTTCTGCGATTATGCCTTGAGAAGACCGTGCTACTGGCCTCCAGCTCTCCTGTGAACTTATTGTCAGTCTCCGGTTGCTGAAGACAGCTGCCAGACCCAGCAGCTTGAGGACCCGCACACAGCCAAGGCTTTTGATCTCTCTGCACGTGCGGTTTGTAAGATTCATCACTATGGGTAGAAACTAAGGTCAATCCTCACAACTAACCCAGATTAGTTTCTCACAGGCTGAGCAGTGAGGAGCTATCCGTTAAATGATGCCCCCCCCCTTGCAGTATCTGAGGTCTCGCTTTCTTGGCTTTAGTTGCCTTCGTTAACTACTCTGTGATTATTGGATGAAGAAGAAAATTCCAGAAATAAACAGTTCATTTGTTGTAGCCTGAGTAGTGGAATAGTCATCACCCTCTGCACCCTGCCTAGAGTATCTATCCAAAACGCACTGACTGTTGGCTGCTCCCTGAGCACGTTCAGTTCCTGTGAACTGTGGTGGATCACGATGCTTGCGTTCAGGTAACCCTTAGTTATTAATGATCCCAAAGCATAAGACTACCTGCGAAATTGTCATGGAATTATAACATACTATTTTCACTACTCTGTTTTCATCAGTTCTCATTAATCTCTTGGCGCCTCATTTATAAGTTAAAGTTTGTTATGAGTGTGTGTGTATGTAGGGAAATCCACATGCACAGGGTTTTGGGCTGTCTGTGGGGTGGTGGGTTATGTCCCTAGAGACTAAAGGGATGCTGTATTTTGACCTATTGGGCTGAAGTATTGATATGAGAGAGTCCAGACGCTCTAACTAAACACTGGGATGTCCTGGTGTCTGCACAGGCCTCAGCAGCACCTTGAGCCCTGGGTCCTGGAGGCCCACGGGAAGAAGCCCCCTAAACAGATGGGGAGCAGGAGAAAGGAGAATGATTCACACTGGCTTGTTGTGGCTGTGGTTCTGCAGTCTACACAGAGCGACCCAAGAATTGGATCTTAAAGGAGATTTGTGGTTGATGCTGGCAGACAAGGAGCAGGCTTTCTAGGTGGGGACACAGTAGAAATCAGTGTCCAAGGCCATGTGGTGGCAGCCCTGTTCTTCACTCCAGATGACCTTGGCCCCTGACAAAGTGCCTCCCTGGTCTTGTCTCCCTAGCTCTGGAAAGTCAAGACCTGGTCTCATGCTTCCAAACAGTCAGGTCTTTCTTTCTTTTCCTATAACTGACTTTTCACTGTGTGAATAAATTTGGTTATGAGGAAGAAGTGTGAATAATTCACTTGACCTCAGGGTGTCTTCCTGTGGGTCTGCTGTTCCTGGAGCCAGGAGATCCTCCTGAAAGCAGATCTTTTTGTTTTCTCTTCACCCAGCCACTAGCTCTCCCATGAACACATCCGCTGTCCGTCTGCCGTTGCTGAAGACGGCTGCAGTTCCTTCAGGGTCCGCACACAGTGGAGGTTTCTGATCTCTCCATTCATGTATTTTGTAAGGTTTGTCACCATGGGTAGAAACTAAGGTTAGTTCTCACACGCGCACTGACGTTACTTAAGTGAGGAGACTCGAGCTATTTAAACAACGCACACTTTTCCTATTTAGCTGGACACCTTGTTCTAGGTCATGTTTATTATCAATATTGGGAACACTTTGTGACTTCAAGAGACTTGTTTCCATGAGCAGCATGACTAAAGAGCCATTTCTCTTTGAATTCCCTTCTACTGATCTGAAAAAAATTCTGGTAGGGGCTGTAGAGATCGCTCAGCAGTTAAGAGCACTTGCTGCTCTTCCAGAAGACCAAGGCTCAGTTCCAAGCACGCATGTAGTAGGTCATTACCATCTCTAACTCCATTTCCAGGGAATTCGGTACTCTCTTCAGGTTTCCATGGGCACCAGGAATGCACATGGTGTACAATCATACCTGCAGACAAAACGGTCATGTACATCAAATATGTTTTTTTTTTAAAAAAAAATAATCTGGTTGCTTATTTCCACTTCTCAGATCTTTGATATTCAAGAGCTAAACCCAGAGTATATTCAGGGGATGGCTCATCCCTGAACTCAGGTAGACAGGTTACCCAGAGTGAGGGGGTCACTTGTCCCTGCCTGATATCCTTGTGTCAAGGACGAAGCATTGGAGGTGAATCCTGCTACCGTAGTTGGCTCCTGGCTTTTGTGTCTTAGAGAGCAGATGTTGGCTGCCAACAACTTAGCCTCTGAGGATGCTCCTCACTGGTCTGTGCAGGCTCTCAAGAGCCTTTCTGGCTAGCACACAAACCTCTGTCCTTCAACTAATGAGTGTTGACTTGTGCTCTTAGTAACAGTTCCTGGTACTAAGGTAGAACAGCCTTGAAACCTGCAGAATATTTCTACATTGGCCCACTTGACTTTACAGTGAAACGGGACCGACTGACTTAGTCAGTATTGGCTTGTTTGGAGTGACAGGGGACAGCTGGCATTAACTGACTACACTACCCACACTGGCAAATGTGATCTCTGGTCCGAGGAATCTCTACGCTCACAGGAACCCAAACCCAGGCAAACCGTTGTGAAATCATGGAAGTGGGGCATCTGGGTGACAGGAGAGTCTTGTAGGGACAAGAAAGGAGAGTGCAGGAGTTTGGTCAGCCAGCTCTAGAGCCAGGGCACCAGTGGACAAGTTTCCATAGGCCAAGGAATGTCTTTGTAGCTGGGATTCCTGAGGGAGTCCAACTGGCCCAGTTAGGCCAGACTGGCCCCTCGTCCCTTACCTGCATCGTTCTCATCCAGGTCCTTGAGAGCAGGAGTCTTAGTCGCTGTTCTGTTGCTATGAGAGGCACCGTGGCCACAGCAGCTCTTATAAAGGAAAACATTTAGTTGAAGCTTTCTTACATTTTCAGAGGTTGAGTCCATTATCACCATGGCGGGAAGCATGGCAGCGGGCAGGCAGACACGGTGCTGGAGAAGTAGCTCAGAGCTTTCCGTCTGGATCGGCGGGCAGCAGGAAGTGACAGTGAGTCACGCTTCCTCCTACAAGGCCACACCTCTTCGTGGCACCACTGCCTATGGGCCTCTTGGGGCCGTTTTTGTTCAGATTAACCACAGCAGGCAAAGTGAGCAGTCTACGGCAGGAGGGCAGCATGCTGTGTGTGTTTCAAAGAAGAGGGAGCAGAAAGGAAGAGATGGAGAATGACAGCTGAAGTTTCACTTTTCAGAATGGAGTGGAGGCCTGGAGAGATGGCTCAGCCACTAAAGGCTAGGCTCACAACCCAAAATATAAAAAAGGCGTGGAGACCTAAGCGCTTTTCAGCCTAGAGCCAGTCACAGCTGAGTACAGACTCACAGATGTCAGCCCCATTGTGGTGATATGTCTTAACTACCTAAGACATACCCTTGCTGTTAGCATCGGGTGGCTCCCAGGGCGTGGATTTCTCACGTTTCAGGATGCGGGACTTATAAACTATTATCCAAAAAATACGATATATTTGGGGTGATGTTCGGAGAAGCAGTACTGGGTCGACTTGCCTCATTCCCTAGTGACAGTGTGTGTGAGAGCTAGGAAGCATCAGGGTGGATTATGCCTTGCTCCTGTTTGACTTTAAGTAGAAAGGTCATTTATGGGAGGGCAGTTAGTCACATTGTTCTCAGCTGACGCTTTTGGAGCAGCTGATGCAGGGATTTCCCATCAGACAGATCAGCCAATTACAGGCAGGGAGGACTAGAGAGGGGAAGCCAGTGTCTGTGGTCTGTGGTAGGTTGGAGTCTGCATAGCACTTGCTTCAGAGAGAAGACACATGGCTAACTCCTCTTCTGTCTCTAAAGGCTGCCTTGGGCATGTCTTTCCAATCTCCTGGGAAGATTTCCTGCTTGAATTTAGCACTGAAACCATCATGATCTGTACAGATGAAGAGGTGTCATAGGCAAAGCCATGGCCAGATAGAAGGGAAGGATCATACAAATTCTAGTCAGAATAAACTGGATGTCGCAGCCAAGAAGGGCCAGGGATAAAGCCAGACAACTCAAGTCCCAGTATAGCCACCCGAGCCTGGGAGTAGAGAGTCTTCTGCTGGTTCCTGTGGGAACACTTATCTTCATCAAGCC
Source organism: Dicrostonyx torquatus (assembly GCA_028555095.1). NCBI lineage: Eukaryota > Metazoa > Chordata > Mammalia > Rodentia > Cricetidae > Dicrostonyx > Dicrostonyx torquatus. The sequence goes on along the minus strand of JAQHUG010000020.1, from coordinate 1,270,557 downwards.
CGCTGTGCTGAGACTGTTCCCTGTGTCCAAAGTGGCAAATCGGAGTGAGAAGCAACGTGTTGAATAACTGACAATCTTAGAGGACGCAGTGTAAGCACCCAGCCCTGTGTGGACTTGTTTTCTGTAGTGGAGGAGGCTGAGGGTTCTGATGCTGAAATCAAGGTCTGCTCCTTCCCCACTCCCAGCATTAGCATGGAGTTGATTTTCGAATTTCCGACAAATACAATGTTGCTGGTGGAAATACTTTTCTTGTCCACTGCTCAGGCAGAGAGAGTAGAAACCCTGATTAGCTGTTGTCACAGAGTCTGGGATGGATGGACAGCTCACTCTGGGAGTCATCACTCAGGAATGATAGCTCCACAAATGTCAGATAAAAGTTCTTGTAAAGGCTGGAAAATTCTCTCACTGGTCTTGTCTGCTATAGGAGGATTAATGTGTGTTCTAATGTGTGAGTCAGAGTTGGGTTAGGGCAGCAGCTCATGCTTCCTTTAGTGAGAATGGCCTGGGATGGTAACCATTTGGCTAGAGAGGCATAGAAAAATCTCATTTTGTATCCATCTGTGTGACTTACTAAAAACAAGTCAATGTAGATTCTAAACTGAGAGTTTTGCTCCTGTATGAAAGTGTATGTGGGCATATGTTTCTGAGTTTAGGGTGATCAGTGCTTTGCCTTATTTAGGGTATTTATTGCTGTGAAGAGACACCATGATCACGGCAACTCTTATAAAGGAAAACGTTTAATTGGGGCTGCCTTACAGTTTCACAGGTTTAGCCCATTATCATCATGGCATGCAGGCAGACATGTTGCTGGAAAGGTAGCTGGGAGTTCTCCATCCTGATATTCAGGCTGCAGAAGGAGACTGTGAACCACACCGGGTGTAGCTTGAGCATATGAGACCTCAAAGCCCACCCCCACAGTGACACACTTCCTTCAACAAGGCCATTCCTCCTAATAGTTCCATTTCCTACGGGCCAAACATTCAAACACATGAGTCTATGGAAGTCATACCTATTCAAACCACCACACATTCTCTCTTTTCTTCTGTGTGAGGACCTAGAAATGATTGCCAGTCATACATGACTCCAAATCAGCTTGCTCTCCTCAGTCCATGTCAGCAGCTTTGTTGAAGGCTCGCCAGTATGCAGGTGGCCCATCAGGTCTAGCTCCATCATTTTCAGTGCACTGTGGCAATTCCACCTCAGTCCTTTCCTGCTCTTTCTAGATGGCTCTGACTCTCCTGTCACAAAACATTCAAACTTTAGATGTAGTTTTTATGAGGAATTTCCAACACTTCAAATCTAGCTGCCTGATTTATCAGAAAGGGGGTTGTTTATGGCTACCACTTGTTCCCCTTTCCTTGTCCTTCCACCTCTGGTGTCTCTGGACAGCTCTCTGATGAGGCACCATGTGCTATGGCATGTGTTTGAACCTCTCTACCTGTTGTAAGCACCTCTGGCTTATGATCCCAGTGACCCCAGCAGAGTCTCGAGTCTCTAGTATCATTCAGATTCAGTTCTCTTTTATTTGTACCTTCCGTGGTATGGCTGCCTCATAGGATTCTTCATTGCCTTTGAACAGCACTAACCTTGGGGCTGAGGTAAAGAAGCCAGCAGACGCTCTTGAGCCCTGAAGCCTTGAGCCTATGCATGTAGGCTTGTTTTCTTTGCTCATGAAGAGCCACAGATATGTTACTTGAAAGGCTGAGGCAAGATTGTTTGAGCCCAGGAGACTGAGGCTTGTACATTTGAGCCCAGGAGCTTGTGCCTTGTACATTGAGACCCCAACCAAGATACTCTGTCAGGTGAAGTGACAGCCCTGTGCCCGAGGTTGCTCTCATCTTGCTTCTGCGTCTGCTCACAAATCACTGTGATCTTGCAATGCAGCAGGCCCTGAGAGAACAGACTAGCACACCTGTCCACTTCAGGGGAATGTACTGCATGCGTAGAAAGGGACATCAAGAAAATAATCTCAGTGTGGAGGAAATAAATGCCCTGAGAGAAGGATGTCCCGAAAGATGAGAAGCAGATGCCCTTCCTTTCTTGAGTGATTGATGTGTCAGGAAAGGGCTAAGCGTGACTGTGCAGATTCTAGCCCTGTCAACAAACGTCTTGTTTTGCCTGAGCTCTCACTGGTTGTGTAGTAAGGTCCTAATCTAGCGTCACCCCAGCCTTGGTGATGTGGGATTCCCCTATGTATGTCCTCTTTTATTTAAATGACAATGGGACACGTCTGCTCCTTGCAGCACCAATCTACTTCAAGAGGAAGATGGGCATTGAAGAGGCTCCTTTGGAGTTGGTTAGCCATTTGGGCAAGAAACTGCTCTTGCCTGGACTGCTTGATGAACTGGATGTGCAGGACCCACAGAGAAATGACTGCTGAACTTGCCTAAAAGTGAGACGATCCTTCAGGGTTCCTGCTCCGTGAAAGAGTCCGTCTGATATTCTGCAGGACACAGAAGAACAAACTG
>JAQHUG010000020.1:1234949-1260922 GCA_028555095.1 Dicrostonyx torquatus | reverse complement strand
GGAACCATCCTCACTCAAATCACCACAGCTGTGTTGCCAAAGGTGGTGGTGGAGATACTGTCTCTCGGTGGCTGTTGGGCCGTGTTCTGCTAGGTTCTGTTCTGCTGGCCCCAGTGGGAGCTCTCCACGGTCTCAGGTGGATTCTGCTAGGAGGAGGAGCATGGAAGGTTTTCGGAGTTTGTTCTCTGAGGCTCTAGGCCTTTCCAAATATTAGCTGTTGGAGTGGCTTTGTCCCCTAGATGGAGCCGTGTGCCCGCATTGCAAGGCAGAGACAAAAGTGTCTCTGCACACATTGGGGCTCTGCTCTGACTTGGTGTGGGAAATCCTTCACTGTGTGCACGGTTGCAGGGAGCCAGTACTGCATTTCCTGCAGAGGCTGCTCACTACTCAGGTGCACAGGGACACAGAGTAACGAGCTGTCATTGCATCAAAGCAGGGCGACATCACTCTAGAGTGTGATGTGTCTCAAGGTCATGCCTCCTGTGCTAGAAAATCTATATTGTGCCTCCTGCAGATCTGAGGACAACTCTTCGAGGTATCAGGAAAGACATCCAACGGCCCAGGGCTTTCGTAGCATGCCATTTTTGGCACTTTAATTTCTGACAAAAAGAAATCATTTATTATCTTGTAAACATGAACTCTCAAAGGGCAGTTTCAGGCTTGTCACACTTTACTCAAGGGCTGTGTGGCTGGTGGCAGAAGGAAAGGCATGGAGCTGAGCTCGGGGGAGCAAGGCTGCATCTGCGGAGGCATTTACTGTGACACTGCCAGTTGGGGTCCCCAGGAGATGAAGGCTGGGATGTGTGTGCAGCTCTGTGGGCTCACATCGAGGCAGGGGCTGGATTCAGAAGCAGATCTGCATCTCCGTCCAAGCACTTCACAGTATATATTAAGATATGAAATTCAGAAAGAAGCAAAGACATGGGAATTGTGGGGCCTGACAACAGTTTGGTAAAAGATTGTCTCTCTGGGATCTTAAAAGGCATGCAACTACTTCCTGGATTAAAAGTGGTGGTGGTGAACACAGAAAGAAGATATCTGTCATGTGCCTGGGAAGAGCTGGCATCTGAGAATCTGTGGGTGTGGTGCTGAAGGGCCCCAGTATGACAGCTTACCTGCTGATGGGGACTGTGAGGAAGAAGCTAGTGGAGTAGAATTACTGGTGCCTCGGGGTGGCACCTCCAATGGAAAGTCAGCGCTGTGCCTTGTGGGTCAAACTGATCTCCAGAAAGTAACGGTTTACAGAGCTACCTGATTGATGTTGGGGAGAAGTGAAGGCCAGCAGGAGTACCACAGGAGAGGAAGGGATGGAGCAGGACAGGTAAGACCCTCGATGACTGTGACCCGCTCAAGTGGGTGTAGGTCAGAGGTGAGTAGAGGGGTTATTTAGATGTGTTGGGTTGCAAATAGCAAGGTAAGCAAACCTCCTGGAGGCACGGATTACCTGTGATTTAGGTACCAAAGAGGAAGAAAGATGCTTCTTAGCATCTTTTCAGAAAGGTACAGTATAGAACAGGACACTTGGGAACCGGGCCACACTTGAGACCCGCTCCTGTGACAGGCCAGAAGAAGGGAGTGCAGAGGAAGAAAGCCTTGGGTAGCGGGAGAAGAGCTGTTTGCAGTGTCGTTACTGATGCTAGGCATCACAGTTCCTGTGCAGTCCATGAGGCTTCCTGGAGAAAGGAGTCAGCCCGTGAACATCTTTCAGCTCAGGGGCCCGTTGCTTCTTGGGTGACCAGAGTCCAGGCTCCGTTCTCCTGGTGTTCAGCTCTGGGGAAGACTCAGAACTCCATCCCTTCATTTTCCTTCCTCCCACATTCCTATGCAGGAACACCATTCTTGCTCTCTGAGAAGAGCGGCAGTCCTTCAGGGCTCCCTGCTGTGGTGAACCTGTCACTCATATAAATGAAGGACATGTGCAAGATGGCAAAGGACAGACAGACAGGCAAGGTTCACGAACTGGACTCTTCCCCTGACAATACACCACCATGTGCATGCGGCAAACCAACCCTCACTCCGCCTGTACCGCGACGGCATCACACTTAGGTATCTGCCGTTGGAGGATGGCACACAGCTCATGGTGAGGGGACAGGAGAGTTCACAGTGAAGGCAGGGGACATAGTTCACAATAAGGTCACAGGACATAGCTCCTGATGAGGGCACAGGGCACCTCACAGTGAAGACCAGAACAGAGTTCACAGTGAAGAGTGAGAACGTGGTTCACAGTGAGCAGACAGAACAGCTCAGCTCACAGTGACAGAGGGACGACTCAGAGCTGAGTCTCCGGGGTGCACAGCAGGAGCTCACATCATGCATGTTTGTGAAAATTTCACAAGTTCCTCAGCAAGTAGAGAAATGGCCGTGTGGCCGGGAGACCGTCAGCAACAGCAGCTCTTCGGGTGTCCTACCCCAGTTTCGTTTAGTGGATATATTTATTACTTTATGAATTGCCCTGAAAATCTTGGTGCCTCACACGCTGCGAGCTTGTTGCACATTGCCACCCACGGTGATCTATGCCAGTGAGCCTCCGTTTTAGATCTGTGTCTGTGAGCATGTGGTTCGTCTGCTCTGGCTGTTGTGCCTGTGTGGAGACTCTCGGAGTGTTTGATTTGCAAATGTGCTGTTGACTCAAGTCTGTGCTGTCACGTCAAGTAGCCTAGGCAGTGCTCCGCTCTGTTTTTCTGTCTCTTAAGTAAACGTCCCTTCAACAGTAAATAAACGCTATTTAAGTAATTGTTCAACTGCTTCCAGAGTCATATTTCTGTGACTTAGACACCGTGCATACCCCTTGCAGACTGTGATCTTGTGGGATTTCAGAATGCAGGATTTTGTTTGCCGGGATCATGGCCCTTGATTCCAGAACTACCCACCAGGCAGGCCATCTTGCTAATCTCCCATTCCTGCTCTGGCTCCAGGGCTCAGCACTTCCTCTCCAACTCAGGTAGACTCTAACCGTCATGTCATGCCAGCAGCCGTCAGGAGGACTGTCCACATCACTGCGCTCTGCGTCTCCCTCTCTGCCTGTGTCACAGTTGACCCTGTCCGTCACCGGGCAGTAACTGCCCAGTCATCACCTGCATGCCTGGTCCAGATACCTGGTGGATGACTTTGGACGTTTCCCTGCACCATAGCTCAGCAATGAACATTTTCTCATCTTTAGAGCCCTCTTGCTGTGCCTCCTCTGCCTCCCTCCTAGTCTCCCTCCTCCTATTCTTCCTTTTTCCTTCCTGATGTCCCGTGTCTCTGGCTGGCTCTGCTCCACAATCTTGTCCTTCAGGGTCACCAGTGGCCTTCTGTGAAAAACCAGAGTGGGTCCTGGCATATCTGGATCTCTGTCCAATTGTTTGACATTCCTTGACCGCCAGATCCTCCTGTACTCTTCTCTCTCCTGTCATTTCTTGCTGCTCAGCTGCAGCCCCCTGAGGGTCTTGATCTGCGTGTTTATATAGTCTCTCCACCTAGCTGGCATCTCTAATTCATCTGGGTGCTTGGAGTCAGGGTACACTCAGCTGGCACAAGCTGGAGCCTGCTTTGGGTCCCCTGCTGCTCTTTCTCAGGCTTGGTGACTGAGCATCACAGAGCCCACGCCTTGCCCACCCACAAATCCTGCTGGGTCTGGTTTAAAATACATCATAGTCTAAGTCCTGCCTGCCTGCTCTGGAGCATGCAGCTTTGGGACGAACCATGCATCTCTCTTTCTGCCTTCCGGAGAAGGGGGCGGGTGTCAAAACTCCTATTCAGCCCTTTCTTTTCTCAACCAGCAACAGCTCCTAGTACCCTTTGAAGACATGATGTGTCTCACGTCACTCCTAAAAGGCAAAACCTAGCAGTGCTCTTTTTCCCCCACTCAGGAAAAACAAAACCATCTTCGTAACCTAGGGCTCAGTTTGGCACCTGCTGAACTTCCAGCTCACCGCCTTCCCTGGGGCTGTGCTCAGAGACTTGGGCCACCTGCTCCCACTAAATGTCAGCACAGCTCAACTGCAGGACTTCTTCAGAGCCTACCACCTTTCTCAGCGAGGGCTTGGGGCACCTGCCTTGTAAAAGCCCGGTCCTATTCCAGCACCTACGTGTTTTGTTACCCCTGGCATTATCTCCTACATGACTCTATTCAGCATTTGCTCAATTTCCTAGCTAGAATTTTGTCTCCATGGGAATATATAAGTGGAGATATATATATATATATATATACACACATACATATATATATATACACACACGTACACACACACATACATATGTGTATATATGTATGTATACATATGGGTGTACATATAAATATATATATATGGGTATATATACACATGGGTATTTATATAGTATATAATAGTTTCAGTAAGTCATTTGGCTTCCATATTTGAAAGCACAATGATACTTTATTACATAGCTCCCATTTTGAGTTTGCAAAGGTAACACAAAATGCAGTGTAAACTCTGCATAGATGAATCAGTCATGTAAGAGCCATGGCGTATTTCATACATCATGATATATACATTCATATATCGTGAAATATATATTAGTCTTTTTAAAATTTATTTTTTAAAAGAAAACAAACTATCTTTTTTTTTTCATTTTACATGCCAATCCCAGTTCTCACTCCCTCCCCTTTTCCCATTCCCTTCACCTACCCCCATCCTACCACCTCATCCACTCCTCAGAGAGGGTAAGGCACATTGCTTTGGGGGAAGATCCAAGACCCTCCCTACTATATCTAGGCTGAGCAAGGTATCCATTCAAAGAGAATAGGTTCCCAAAAGCCAGTACATGCAGTAGGGATAAATCCTGGTGCCACTGCCAGTGGCCCCTCAGTCTGCCCCAGCCATGCAACTGTCAACCACATTCAGAGGGACTAGTTTGGTCCTATCCTGCTTTCTTTGCTGTCCAACTGGAGTTGGTGAGCTCCCATTAGCTCAGTGGGTCAACCCATCATAGTCTTGACCTCTTTGCTCATATTCTCACTCCTCCCACTCTTCAACTGGACTTTGGGAGCTCAGGCTGGTACTCCACTGCCTCTGTTTCCATCAGTTACTGGATGTAAGTTCTATGCTGATATTTAAGATATTCATCAATCTGACTACAGGGCAAGGCCAGTTCAGACCCTCTCTCCTCTATTGCTTAGGGTCTTAGCTGGGGTCATCCTTGTGAATTCCTGGGAATTTCTCTAGTGCCACATTTCTTGCTAGCCCCATAATGGCTCCCTCAATCAAAATATCTCTTTCCTTGCTCTCATCTCTGTCCTTCCTCCATCTCAACTATCTACTCCCTCAAGGTCCCCCCCTCCTCCCCTTCTCCTCTCTTCTTCCCCTTCCATCCTTTTTTCTCCCCCACCCTCATGCTCCCAATTTTGTCAGGTGATCTTGTCTGTTTCCCCTTTCCAGGTGGATCTATGTCTGTTTTTCTTAGGGTTCACCTTGTTTCTTAGCTTCTCTAGGATTATGAACTATAGGCTCAATGTCCTTTGATTGATTTACAGCTAGTATCTACTTATGAGTGAGTACATATCGTGTTCATCTTTCTGGGTCTGGGTTACCTCATTCAGGATGTTTTTTTTCTAGTTCCATCCATTTGCATGCAAATTTCAAGATACCATTGTTTTGTTTTTTTCCCACTGAGTAGTACTCTAATGTATAAATGTGCCACACTTTCTTTATCCATTTTTCAGTTGACGGGCATCTAAGTTGTTTCCAGGTTCTGGCTATTACAAATAATGCTGCTATGAACATAGTTGAACAAATGTCCCTGTAATATGATTGAGCATCTAAGTCTCTTTCTTAAAGCCCAGGGTTGGCCTTGGAAAAGGAGTTAGGTTGGTGCAGAACATGACTACAACACTCACGGAATTCCGTGTCTCAGATATGTGAGCATCCCCCAGGCCTCTGATAATGATATCAGGTGAAAATACAGAGTATGGGGAGGTCTGTCTTTATATGGTCTTTCACCATTCCCTGATAAGCACAGGAGGGGCAGGCCAGCCCAGCTCCTCCTCTGAGTTTTCCCAGCTGAAACAGTAGACTCGCCTTCCTGGTGCGCACTCAGACCACCTTCTACTCTTTTCCTTTGCACGCTGGTGTCCCTGTTTCTGAGGGGACAGGAGTGGTCTCAATGTGGAGGTCAGCTGCAAGAGTCAGTGTGCACAGAGCTTAGCGTGTTCTGAACTCGCGTTGGGTTTAGGTTTACTTACTTTAAGTTGTCAAATCCAAACTGCAGATACTTATGTTTTTCAGTGTGTTTTGAAAGATGGGTGTACTGTGAAATGCCTGGATTGTCATCATCAACATGCATTGCTTAGGTATTTAATGCTGTTTTATGTGATGAGAACATCAGATTTACGCTCAATAACTTTTCAACATATAACAATCACTGCGAATCAAAGCTAATCTCTTGAGCACACTCCTCCTAATGGGAGCTTTATGTGCCCTTAATAGACCTCAGCCCATCCCCACCCGCTGCTGACAGCCATCTCTGCCTTCTCCTGAGAGTCCCCTTTCTTGAAAGAGATGTGTGTGCAGGCTGTTTATTATTGAATGGGAGTGTCCGGATGAGTGCCCTCCACATGGAACGTCCTCAGTCGGGCCAGCGAGGTGGCTCAGTGGATTAAGGTGTTTACCACCAAATCTGACTGCTTGAGTTCAATCCCCAGGACCCAGACTGTGGAAGGAGGGAACTGACTCCTGCCCGCTGATGTCTGACCTCCTCAGTGTGTGCCACACACACACAGACTCACGCGCTAAGTACACGAACACTAGTTTTTAGCAAAGCATGTGCCCATAGACAGCCGCTACAAGGAGGGAGTGAGATGCCCAAGTGCTTGGCAGGCAAACCCTCGTGGCTAGGATGCCTGCAAGTCTGCACGTCAAATACCAGGCTTGCAGGCAAAAACTCAGACTTCGTGGGTATTGGGGCAGAGTTATTTCAGAGTGAAGAGAAGTAAGAAACATTTGGTTTTGTTCAAAATAGGGAGGGAGGGATGGGGAAGGCTAGGAATGTACTATCTGATATTCTTGGAGATTTTTAAAAAATATTTATTTGTTATGTATACAATATTCTGTCTATGTGTATGCCTGCAGGTCAGAAGAGGGCACCAGACCCCATTACAAATGGTTATGAGCCACCATGTGGTTGCTGGGAATTGAACTCAGGATCTTTGGAAGAGCAGGCAATGCTCTTAACCTCTGAGCCATCTCTCCAGCCCCTCTTGGAGATTTTTATGTTTAAAAAAAAAAACTTGAAAAGTGGCCGGCAGCGAAATGCTGGCCATTCAGCACTCATTAGTGACAAATAGAATAAAGCCGGACTGTTGTTAAAAGAACATTTATTTTCAAAGCATAATGCGAGTTTAATCACCTCCACTCTCCATGTGCTCTCATTTGTGTTCACTTTAAATGCAGTCTCTAATTCGGCGTGATGGAGTCTGGACATTTCCTTCGGGACTTTTCCCGTGAAGAGGGTACATTACCAAGGTGCACATTCTAAATGCGTCCAGTTTGTTCTTTTGACTGGAATTTATGTCCTAAATCCTCCTACCAAGCCCCAGCTCCATGTGCTGTTGTGCAGATGTAGATGAATAGGTAGAAAATGGGCGATCTGGGCCTCGTCCTGCTGAAGGAAGAGAGAGAACTAGAAAAGGCCAAGCGATAGCTGACGTAGGGTCTTGATGCCGTTTTACACGGGATACGTGCGTGTTCTAAAAGGCTGCCAAGATATGCGAGCGCCCGTGGGCGTACAACTAGTAACCCAGTTCTGCCTACCAACACTGCTTGCACGGGTAGCCTAAAGCCATCTGGCAAATGGCAAGACGGCGGAATCCCCATCGAGCTTCCTCTTAACAGAATTGCTTATAGAATGAGAAATCTGGTCTGCTACACTTTCTGCTGAATGTGGAGTTCATCCCATGTTCTACGCAGCCCCCTGGGTTATGGCCTTGTTCACAGGAAGGGCTGATAAATATACAGAGAGCTTCAGAGGCCTGGCATGCACCCGATTTCCATCTCTAATGAGATGACGTGTGTTATTTGTGAAAATACATTTTTGAGATTAATTCACATAATATAAAATTCACTTGTCTCAAATAGCAAACTTGGTGCTTTTCTTAAAAAAGTGTATTTACAACGTTGTGCAACCATCTGCCTTAACAAATGACAGATTTGATCACTATTTTTGATAATTCCAAAAGAAGTCTGGGACCCATTAGCAGTCACTGCTGCTTTCCCTGCCTGGAGACTCTGGCAGGCCAATCTACAGAGTAGCCCATTTTGGATACTCGGTGTTAGGTGAGTCCTGTATTAAATGGTCTTGGGGTCTGGCTTCTTTCACTAAGAAGATATTGTAAAGTTAATTAATGCTTTAAATCGACTCCCATTTGCTTCTTTTCAGGTACTAATACGTCATGTTTATTTACTCATTCATCAGCCAATGGATATTTTTTGTTTCTTTCTTCTCCAGTTATCCCAGGCCGGTCTAAGCATCCTATCCGTGCTTTCATTTTTCTTGGTACGTAACCAGGAGCGGAATCTTTGGAGTCAGGATGCGAATCTCCCTCATTGATCGGTTTCTGGGTTGCTTTCCATGAGAGCTGCACCAATTTTGCTCATAATTGCAGTAGATGGAGTTGGGTCTCTTTATACTCTACTAGCCTTGGTTAGTGTGTGTCCTTTGTCCTACAAGCACCCTAGAGAGAGGGAGGTACCTTACTGCGGCTTTAGCTTGCCTGTCCCTAATGTCTGCCGACTGTCTTTTCATATGCTTACTGGAGACTGGTTTCTCAACTCTGGAGAAATGACTTCAATCTTTAGTCCATTTGGAAATGATTGTCTTTTTGTTACCGAGTTGTAAATGCATAAATGTTCTGGATATAAGTCCCTTATTCTTTATAGGATTCTCAAATATTTTCTCCCGTGTTGTAGACTTTCCTTTTGTTTTCTCGATGGCGTTTTTGCAGCACAGGAGTTTTGAGTCGGTTGAAGTCTGGTTCCCTTGTGCTTGCTTTTTGTCCTTAGTGCTTGGAGCGCCATGTCTGGAAACTCCCTGTTTAACCTCTGTCCACAAGGGGCAGCTCTTGGGCTGTGTTCTGAGCTCTATAGCTCTTACACCTAAGCCTAAGCTCTTTTTTGGAAATAAGTGATAATATGAGGTTGGGATGCAGCCTTCTTTTCCTCCCTGCCTTCTTTTCTACTCGTCCCAGAAGTGCTCACTGAAAAGAACACTCTCTTCCCATTGGATTGCTTTGACATCTGTCTTAGTCCACACACAGCTGTTATGGTGGAGTTGCAGACTGGATGGCTGTAGAAAAAGCACGTTCTTGTTTCTCACGGTTCTGGAGGCTGGAAGACCTAGACCAGGGCACCAGCAGGTGCAGTGTCTAGCGATGCCTGCTTCCTGGGTCATAGTGATGTCTCCTTCTTATTCCCGAGGTGAAAGCGATGAAGAAGAAGGATTCTCTCCACTCGAAAGGGCTCTCACCTCATAGCCCCATCACCTTCCAAGGGCACCACACTTAATACAGTCATCTTGGGGATTAGGTTTTGCTGTTTGACTTCTGGGAAATATAAGCATTCAACACATGTCAGCTTTGATATATATATATACATACATACATATCATATATATATATATATATGTATATATGGCTCTGGGTTTTATCCCACAGATCTCTATGATTTGTGTATGGGGAAGCAATTTGGTTTTTCTTCTGTGCTTAAAAGCCTTGGGCCATGTGGGAGTTTGGGGGCAGTGACACTCTGACTTGATGACGGCTCAGAGGCTAGCCTGCAGGGGTGTGAGCTCAGTTAGAAATTGACCCTGAGCAACTTGTTCAGCTTCTGTGGCCCAGGGTCCTTCCTCTGAAGAGTCAGACCTCTTTGAACTCAAAGTGGGAGGCATATAAGGAACATATGAATTGCATACATATTCCTATGTGTCTTTGGTCCCGTGAGGTTGCTCTACCTAGATAGATCATGGATGCCAAAGCCCATGGAAACTGGTCAGTGGTCCTAGCTACAGCAAGAGAGCAAAGGAGGTAGGATTAACATCTGGTTCCACTTACAGAGCCTTGGTGCCTCTTTTCCTGGTGATGGTACCTATGATCTTGCTCCTCATCACTGTCAGTAGTGCTGGCCAAACCTCTTCTGATGTCTCTAAAGTTTCCCTCATTGCCTAGGAAGCACCTGTGCTCTCCGACAGCATCCTGCCTTTATGGGTGGTTCTAGCTATTGGGACAAGCTAGTGAGTCCATTCTCGTTTACTTGGCTGAACGGCTTGGACACAGCAAACACAAACCAATGCTTTCACTTGGGCACTGATTGCTGCCTAACAGGAAGAGATCACATGACCCTGGGTCTAGATGGGACACCAGCTAGTTCTGCTAGGTCCACAGTTATGCCACCATGATGGGAGACCTGGGAATAGGTTCTTTCACCTCGTGTATCTCTCCTTTTCTTTATAAAATGGGAAACTTGTTAGATAGTCTCCAGAGGACTTTGTGACTTTAAAATTCAATATGCCTATAAATATGACTAAGTGATTTCACAACTATATTTAAAACTGCAGGAGCAGACTAAAGGGTAGGGAAGTAGCTAGGATTCTACTGTTGGAGTCACAATGGGAGCTGAATTTCAAGAAGTGTGGTGGGTTACGAAATACCCAAACATCATTGGTAAGAGACTGGAAAGGTCGAATGTCACTGACAAATTCCTTCCTGCTGCAGGATGCATTCTCGTGAAGGATGCCGAAAAGTGTTTGAAGGGTGAAGATTCGGAGAATGTCATCCTTTAGGAGGCTCTTTGCAAGGCCCTTGGGTACAGACTAGGTATCTGTTTTTACTACACAGGCCTTCATAGTGTTAAACGACTCAGGAAAAGCAGTTTCTAATGAATTGTGAGAAGCATTAGAAATGAAAGTGTCTCTCCCGCTTTAATGTGTTCAGAGGTATAGCTTTGTTGGAGGGAGAGAGGCCACTTGTTGGTTCCTGGCTGCTTAGCCCCGAAATAACCACACAGAAACTATATTATTTAAAACACTGCTTGGCCAATTACTTAAGCATATTGCTAGCTAGTCTTACATCTAGAATTAACCCATCTCCATTATTTTATATTTTACCACGAGGCTCGTGGCCTACCAGCAAGGTTCCATTGCCTCCAGCAGGACTACGTGACTTATCTCTGACTCTCTGCCTCCTTTCTCCCAGCATTCAGTTTAGTTTTCTCCGCCTAACTCTGTTCCCCTACAGCTCTGCTATAGGCCCAAAGCAGTTCCTTTATTAACCAGTGGTATTCACAGCACACAGAGGGGAATCCCACATCACCGTCCACTCTTCTGAGTACTTTTTTCTGGGACTTGCTTCCTACATTTCCCTCAACCAAGGCATCCTGATATGCTTCAGGATATGAGCAGCAAACACAGCTTGACTTGTCCCTTTCTACTCTTCATAGCTCATCCAGGAGATAAAGCGGGATCTTCCTTTCCTCACTTGTAAAAAACAAACTTGTTGTTTTTATAAAGATCAGATATGTGGAAAAAGAAAATGCCTTCTTGTTATATATTTGGCCACTACAAAATAACCACAAGAGGAAATTTGCTAGATTTAACTTCAGAATTGAGAAAAAAACCCACAGGCACACACACGTGATGTGTGCACACAGACACAAGAGCATGAACACACAAACACATGAATATAGACATGTACTCAGAGGCAGATGCATACACTTGAATACAAAGCACACGAATGCAGATATGTGTATACAGAGACAAATGCATGAATATAAACACATAAGTATAGGCATATATATATGTATTATATCCAGAGACATTTGAATAAACCTGAGTATGAGAATACACAAATGTATAGTGTATAAACAGAGACACATACATGAACATTGACACACACACATGAATATATACACATACATACGGATCCATATACACATGAACATGACAAAACTCATGTGAATGCAGGTACTGGCCAGAACATAGACACAGACACATAAATATAAATGTAAGTGAACATAGGCACAGGAACATGGAACAAATACATGAATGTAGATATAGGCACATGCATGCACACTGACACAGTCTACATGATTATAGATACTTGCATGAATATAGATATAGACTCATGAATGTGCATGTGTGTGTAAACACGTATACAATGAACATATGATGTGGGATTTCCCTTTGTATGCTGTGAATATGTTTTATTGCCATTGGTTAATAAAGAAGTTGCTTTTGGTCAATGGCTTAACAGAGTCAAGCCAGGTGGGAACTCTGAACAGAGATACAGAGAGAAAGTAGGCGGAGTCAAAGAGACGCCCTGTAGCTCCTGAAGGAGACAGCTGTGAGCCACCAGCCAGATCCTTACTGGTAGGCCACGGGCCTCATGATAAAATACAAAATAATAGAAATGAGCTTATTCAAGATGTAAGAGTTAGTTAATAAGAATCCTGAACTAATAGGCCCAGCAGTGTTATAATTAATATAGTTTCTATGTGATTATTTCTGGTCTGGGCAACTGGAAAAATGAATGAACAGTCTCAGCCTACAAACACATACATATACGAATGTAGACCAAGCATACATGCACATACATGCACAAAGCCTGACATATATCACATGAACATAGACATAAACACATATATGATGACCTATGTGCACGTAGACACATGACCATGTACCCATAATTGCAGGCACAAATACACTCTTATATGCATGAATACAGACATGTGCATAAATGAGTGCAGACCTACATACCATATACACACATGTACACACACATACACATGAATATTGATGCACAAATCCATATATATGTTTATTTCAGAGAACAAAAAAGCTAATGGTGTGTATACAGCTTCAGGCAGCTTTTAAAAATTAACCTTAACTTTTACAAGTGCAGTTTTTCATGTACTTAACTCTCCATGAAGTTAATGGTTCATTCCGAACGCATGCCTTGTCACAGGACCATTCTTCCTTTCAGCTTGCCAGAGGAAGGAGAAGTCTGTCAGCCCACGCCAAGCCTGTCTTGTGTTTGGTTGGTGTCTGCACTCAGGTACTCTCGGTAGCCACACAGCGATCACAGAACATTTTCCCCATTTCGTTCCTTACCATACTCAGTTGTTTCTTCTTTTAATTCCCCCAAAGTTAATTACTTACTCTTTGTAAGGGATGACATCAAGTGCCATCAAAATTTATGGTTAAATGTCCTGAAACCTGCATCCTAGAACACACAGAGAGAAATGATACTGTAGGTAATTTTAATGCAAGGCAGAGAGCACTGTAAATGAGTGGTGTTGCCCTGATATTTAGGAAAAGAAACGGGGAAAGGAAGGACAGTGATATTTTGAGTAAACTTTACTCTGTAGGCATTGTGTGGAAGAGTTCATTATGCTGGACAGTCAGCAGGACCATGGCAGAGATGCCATTCTGACTTGGACTTGAAGGATGAATTCATGAAAGAAGATGGCATGGGCATTTCCTAGCATCTCGTGACTGACCTGGCAATTTGAATAATGTACCTAGGTAATTACAGGGAGGCCTCTCGGGACTTATTATATATTGTGAGATTGTTTATACATGTGCTATACAACTTGTTCCAGAGGGGATACAAGTTCTGAAAGAGCCTAAAACATACTGAACAATAGTAGTGCCTATCAGGAAGCAGGGCCTAGTTATAATTAATGCATTGTTGGCAATATCCAGACCCATTTTCTTCCCCAAGTGCCTGTCTATTCAGAAACCAAGCAATGAGCAGGTTAAACAAATGCGTAAATTCATCACGATCAGTTTAAGTATGGTCCTAATTAACCCATTTCCTAACATTCCCTGTCATTGTAAAGGTAATTGATGTTCACACCTACACTCCAATTAATATGCATATATATTTACAAACAAGAAAATGCGATACCGTGTGCTCTCTGTTTTAGGGTTGCTTGAAAGAATCATGACAGGAATGGATACGGTAGATCTGATGAATTGCGTTGTACCTGGAACAGTGTCTTGTTGCAGACTGGCTGATCCGTTTGGAAAAATCGTTACTCAGTGTTTGATTTCCTTGCATTTCTAATTTGTGAATGCCTCCTCTATAAAAATGCTGTGATCTGAAGTTTGGGGTAACAGGCAATAAAGTATTCCTACACACTCAAAGTAAGGGCATCACAAGCTTAGAAGGAAGCATTGTGGGAGGCATCAAGCTCTCCAGAGGAAGAATTTGCAAGGAAGGGGTCCATTAAACCTTGTCCTGGTCTCACGCCACTGGGAGCCTTTGAGGGAAGTCGTTTTAAAATGCAGGGAGTGGAAAAGCTTTACGTAACACATGGTGAAAAGGCCTCAAGAACGATGGTTTTGTCTCGGAAAATCACTAAGGAGTGACTGGATAGCCATAGACATTTGGTGACCGTGTGTGGTGTCAAGAACAATATAGTTCCTGGATGGAATTGTCAAGAACCATAGTCTTCACAGCCTCAGATGCTGGATACTAGGCAGCACGTTGCTATAGCAACAAAGCAAGTAGCTGTAGCAGGGTAGTAAGGAGCAAAAAGTTATTATAATATTTAAGAACTCAAACTTTAATCTTTCATTTCTATTCCACTTTTAGGACCAATGCTGTTGTTTATTGTTCTCAAAAGGAGGAAAAGTTTTGTTTTTGTTTTAGTAATTTTACTTTGGGGGGCCTTTTGTGGAGCGAACTGTAGGTTAAGTTCATTAGCAGGGCTGGAGAGATGGCTCAGCCTTTAAAGGCTAGGCTCACAACCAAAAATATAGTTCATCAGCAAAGGAGCCCTGACTCTTGCTCCTTAGTTATGTTACTATGGATGACTGCCGGGAGCTGTCCATCTCTAAAGTGCTGAAAGCTTAGCTCAAGATCGGGCACCGCTCTTTCTCAGGAAACTCCCTTATTGGGGCACATTTTCTGGTCTGGAACAGACACACATTAAACATGTTGACACGCTCAAATACGTACTTCAAGGTTTGAGTAGTCGTGTGTTCAAAGCCTGTGACGTTTCATCTCTTTAAAATCAGTATTCAATGAGCTGCCTTAATTTAGAGTTAGGAGACTATATTACAGTTCTGTAAGGTTTTGTATAGTCCATAGATTTCTTTATAAATATATAATTAAATAGAAAGTACATAGCATCGTCATTCTCTTCTCCCCCTTTGGCACTGAAATGATTAAATAGTGGTTAAATTATCAATTTAAGTAAAAAAAAAAGCACTACTCTCACAGAAATGAAAATTGTTAGGAATATTTGGGTTTGAGGTGTTGTTTGCTCCATGGTTGTGTTGGTCAAGTTTAAAAAACTTTCCTAGGTACCAAGAGTGAGCTACTTCCAAAGGACCAAGTTACAGAGGGAAAACCTCATTTACCTAGACTTTTATTATCAAATGTTTTCATTAATGCTCTTATTTGCTTTAGAAAAGGGACCAGAACAAAATAATAACAGCCTTCTTAGCCAATAGCACACGGAAATAGTTTTCTCTTCATGAAACAATAATTGCACATACAAAATTAAATATAGTTTCCTCCTATAGCAATGCATGTTGGGTCCACATGCACAGAAAATGTGACTTGTGTTATTAGACCATTTCAGCTGCTCACAACTGTCCATCTTCCAAGAAGCATTGCGCTGAGAATTAACCCCCCATGCGGTAGACGTGGGGTAAAATCAGCCATCACAGGATGTGTTACTTGATCACAGGATGCAGTTTAGAGCGTACAATAGGGACAAGTTCATTAAGAATTTTATCTTCAGCCAGGAGAGGTGGCGCACACCTTTAATCCCAGCACTCATGAGGCAGAGGCAGGCAGATCTCTGTGAGTTTGAGGTCAGCCTGGGCTACAAGAGCGAGTTCCAGGACAGCCAGAACTGTTGCACAGAAAGACCCTGTCTTGAAAAACAAACAAAACCAAAAAGAAAGAAAAAAGAATTTTATCTTCAACTTGTTGAATCAGCAAACCGATTCGGTTGAAATAGCAAACCTTAACTCAGGACAGTAATTTGGAACCATCTAGTGCCTTCTTTGGTTTTCAGATGTAAGGAGCAGCAGTTGGTCTCTATAAAAGAATGTTTGGAAAGATGCGATGTGGCCGTGTTGACAGGCTCTGTGGTGGGTGGGGCTCTGATTGTTGTGCCTGAGGAATCCCACTACCACCATGCCTGATTCTGTACTTCCTGGCCAGGTCAAGCTGGCTATTAAGTTTGTCCTTCTCAGATTAGGAGCTCCACAAGTGGCATTTTCTTTTTCACAGAGCTCCGATTTTCCCCTTGTAGAGGAAGAAGACTGTCTGCTACATTGGAGCAGGTGAATTAATGTGGATATGTTTGAGAATTCCCAAGAACATTGAACTACCAGCTCGATAAATAAATACTAACTCCAATCTGAACCTTCTGCCTTCATTTTCTCTGAGTCAAAAATGTAACTATTCTTGAAGAAACTGAGGGGAGATTTGTAGATTGATATTCTCAAGTTGGCAAGGCCTACCCTAAGATATCCATTTTACTGTAGGAAAATACCTTGGAACTGTGGCTTTCATTGTGAAGTTTTATGCTTAGAACCTGTGAAAGTCCTTAATATGAGAATAATTTTGACAGTAGTCACTCATATATATGTGTGAAGTTAAGATAAATTGATGTGACCATTAGCCATCGTTATTAACATAAATCACAAAAGACAAACAATCACAGGTAAAGTTGACTTACATATTGCAACTTAACGTTAACCAAATATTTAAATGCTGTATGTATGTATTTTCAAGTTCACTCTATTATTATTACTGGTTTTATTGTATGTAAACAAGGGAATAAATCATCATTGGTTAATTATTCCCCCTGTATAGCTTTAAGTAGGGTTGCCCTGAGAACCATGTAGTTGATTTATTGTTTGTAATTTACTGGTTGTGCTTCCTTTTGATTTTTCACATTTGTTCCTGAGAGAGGATTAGGAATCTCCATTCTGAGCCTCAGTGCTGGCTTCCTGTCGATGCGAACGGGGATCAGGAGAACCAGATCCTCTGGGAGCAGCTTGTGGCCTTTCATTCTTGAAAATGGTGAATTTGATTATTGATGTCAACAGGAGAGGGTTAAATGTGTTGCCAGAAAAACAAAAGAGCAGCTAATCTTTAATTTAATGTCGCAAAACAAAGTACTTGTTGAGACTTGGGAGCTTACGGCTACAGAAATAAGAAAGGTGTCGATGTTCCAGCTCTCTTGTTTTCCAGCTTGTAAATCCTTAATTCTGGATTCGGAACCAGACCCCAGAGGCTGAATTAATACATGAGCACACACTCTCCTTCTCTTGTGGTTCTGCGTGAATCTCTGATTGTGAAAAGTCTACTCATAGCAAGCTCCAAGGAACTCAGTGGTTCTTAAGGCTAGATCTTTTTCCTACCCTTGTGCCGTCTCCAAAAGGAGGATTGCCTTGCACAGGGGTGGTTGGCTTGTGACCTGATTTACCAGCAAAGGGTGCTGGGTGTTGGTTTTTCATTTTGCTTTTCCTCCTGGGAGTAAGAAATTAACACGGGTGCTTTAAAGGAGGTTGTCACCTGGGCTGAGCTCTAAGAAGCAGCTGCATTCCTGATGAACCCTGCCCCTCCTCCACACCACAGCAGTCTATGTTAGGGTAGACCGCATGCATCCCTGAGCATGCAGCTCCAGCCACTTCGAGCAGTGAAATGCATCCGTACAACACCGAGATAGCTTTGTGCCATTCTGAGCAGTGATCTCCAAACCAGCCTTGGGTGAAGGTTCAACAATCTGGAGGTATTTTAGCAATGTGAATTAGGTCAGCAAAGGGCGAAAAAGGAGATTTACTCGGTGGTCACACTGGCTTCTTAGAGCTAGCTAACAATTTCACAGCCATCGACTAGGCTGAGTGTGTACTGGTCATTGATGAGCTTGCCCCTGCTCCATCTAAGCGAGACAGGCTAGAAGCCCAGCTACTCCTTGGTGATATTTAAGCATATATCTGACTTCCGCTTCAGAAGGCATGAAACATACTTGGGGTTTTTCTGTGCAGATTTCCCCGCAGCCTCAGTTTCCCTGGCGGAAACATGCACTTATGTCTGCCTCCGAAGAGATGGCGAAAAACTGCCATCCAAAGGCATGGAAAATATCTGGCAAATCTTTATTTAGTAGCTCATGGTTATATGAGAAAGGGAATATTGGTCTGAAAGGATGCAAGCAGAGCTCATATTAGAGGGAGAAGCCAAGGAGATCACAGAGCCACCCACCCTGTCCCCATTAGTGATTTCATCTACACCTTACTGGGTCTTCTAGGATCCCAACTTTGCGCAATGCCACAGTTCTTCTCCGTTGTGTTTAGTTGTTCCTGCATACGTCAGGTGCCCCAAGTCACCCTGGTTACCTTGATTTCCTAATCCTTCTCTCTAGAAGACTCTAATTGTTCACCAGGCCTGGGGAGCTACCCATCACCCTGGTCTCTGTTTTCCATAGGAGACCGCGTTTTGGACAGAAACATAGATAGTAGTTCCAGAGGCACTTCTGATCCAGAGGGCTCCTGTGCTTTTGTGTACTTTGCTGTGGAATGTGATGCGAACAGTACCATCCTCTAGGCTATCAGAAGGCAGATGAGCAAACCACATGGTCCTGGGGATCCCTTAGTCCAAGGTGCCTGCGTCTCTTCATCCTGAACGGATGTTCCTCTCCCTCCCAACACACTTAGCACATCTGCTCTGATCTGTTCGGTCCTCTTTCCCCACCTCTTCATAGAGAACCTGTTGAGTGTAAAGGCAGCAATGCTACATCCTGTTTCCTGACCCAAAGCTCACCCTATAGTGTTGTCCTTCCCCCATGCACCTTCCAGTGTCATTCTTACCCAAGTCCTCACTCTCTTGTGTCATCTTTACCCAAGACGGATCCCTCCGCCTCCTATCATGACCTTGGACCTCATTGTCCTATTTATGTGTCACCCCAGGGCCCACCTCCCGCTGCCCTCCTCACCCAAGACCCTGCTCTCCGATGCCTGCTTTGTCTCAGGCTTCATCCTCCCTTTCAATACAAGCTCAGGTGCTACTCTCCCATTTCATCATTAGTTGAGGCCCCACCCTCCAGTTTCAGTATTATCTGGGATCCCTCCCACTGGTGGAAAACGGGTGAATGGATTCGTTACCGATAGATTCTGGGCAAGGATGAAATACCAGGAGAAGGCGACTCCCCAAAGCAGAGAAGTGCTCCATTGGTCAGCAGGTCATGGAGGACCATGGGGTCATAGCATTGTCGTTTTCTTTGGACTCTGAGTCAGTTGTTAAATGACCGGAGACTCTAATCTCATGGTCTTCAGTGCAACAGGAGATGTCTCGACAACAGGGAGCCACTGACGAGACATGGTAGTAAAGGAGCCTGAGTCTTGGTTTAGTACTTTCTGTGACGTCATCGGACAGCGCTCCAGAACCAGAAGTGGACTGCCGAGTGCTCAGGAGGGAGCACCATAGACGGTGATCCAGACAGCAGGTACCAACTCTCCCTTGGCTCTGGAGCTCAGACTCTGACCGTGAGGTGCAGGCTGAGGGACTGGTTTATTCTGCTAGTTCTAGGTGGTCCATTCCATGCGTCTTTCCAGAACCTGGTGTTGACTGGAGACCTTGGCATTCTCTGGCTGGAGACCCATCAGTCTGGTCCTCAGTTTGCCTGCCCTCACATTGATGTCAGTGTTCTGGGACACCTGTCATTGACCTTCGTTAATTATAGAGCGATCTCATCTCAAGATCCAGAATTACGTCTACAAAGACCTGTTTCTAAGTAATATCGCACCATGGGGATCCAAATAGACATAGATTTGTGGGATGGGGTTGGGGAAAGCATTTAGCCTTCTCCACTGGTTGAGGCAACATCTGTGCGGAGTGACATCAGCACATCCTATGGCAGGCAGCCTGCTTTCCCAAAAGAGATCTTCAGTGTCCTGTGAGAGGAGGTTTGTGTTACAGTTATTCCTTCCCGTCACCTGGGCTGATGGCAAGGCAAACCGAAGGAGGCCTGGATCACTTTACTGTTTTCTATCTTAAATATTAACACAGGGTTTTGTGAGCTGTGGGCGCTTCTCTGCCCCTAAGTGACCACAACACATCTTCCCAATGGGGCCCCAAAGCAAATCCACTCAGACGGGTAGCAGCACAGTGCAGCTGTGCATCTTAAGGCATGGAACCATAGAGCGCTTTGCAGGAGCATGCTAGTCTATGTTGGTTAAGTTGGTGTAAACATGGGGTGTCCTGTACAAAGCCAGTCTTACGAACAATGAATTGCTTGGTAGGATCCTTGCCATTCCCACGTAGGCTGTCTGTGCCGCTGGAGTAGCTCACGGACGTGTGTTTGTTTGTTTGTTTGTTTCTTTACTAGGACCATGTGTCTGAATGCCTCCTGCAGTAGTGGCACGGTGGCCAGGCTAAGCAGCTGTCCTCTTCTACTTGGTCTTCGCCAGCCACTAGCTCTGTAGACCTGATAATGGAGGATTCCAAAGCGTGAAGAAATCTAAACTCTTGGGTTATTCTGCATGTGGTTCTAGAGAAGGTTACTTTGCTAAAAAGTGAGGTTTTAGGCATAGTAATTTGGTCAGCGGTCAAACACCTAAGACTTTTATCTTGTGTATAGTGTTTGCCTCCTGGGGTGGAGTTCTGTACTTCAGAGGGCAGCCATAAAGGAAAAGAAAAAGGTTATTTTCTGCCGGCACACCTCCAGTCAGGGCAGGTAGAGGGATGTGTCGAAGCCTGGGGTCTCTGACCTGCCCTCCCATTTTCTCCCCCTGACTGGAGTTGGCTCTTTTCTCTGCCAGCATACGGAAGGATTAGAGTGGAAGGTGGTCCTCTTTCTCTGCGACTTTTCAGATGCCAGGGAGCACAGACTCTCCGCATGAGCTACTCATGTGGACGGGCCTCTCCGAACACCCTGCCCACTCACTTTTATGAAGACCTGTGTCGTCAGCTCTGTGACGCTCAGTAGGAAGTTGCCCATTTATGGCTACTCGAGCAAATGATATCATCACAATAGGTGGCTCCTGTCTAAATAGGGATCGTTTGTGAAATGAGATTATAGGCATTTATCCGAAAGAGCAGGAGACAGAGCACCTGCTGCGGGTAATTGATGTCCTGGGGGGATAACACTGTGCTCCAATCAAGGCGCCCATCTCCATGGCTAATTTTGTTAGGAGCAGAGAGCTCGCCTCTTCCGCTCGGTGCCAGGCAGCCCCCATATCCACACGGACTCCACTCCAGATCCATGTTTTCTATTACGCTTGACTATATGGGACATGCATAGCGATCCTATGCCTGCCACCACCGTGCTGCAGTGTGCCTGTTTTGCAGAGTGCCCTGGCAGCCTGGTCCAAGCTGAGACTGACTGGAGCTGTGGCCACTCACTTGGTCACCCCGGCCTCCTCCTTGCCTTGCAGCGAGGTTGAAGTGCCCCTGCGTCCACAGCTCCCCATCTGCTGAGGAGCTGCCTGCTTTTCACGTTTGGATACTGCAAACCGTGCAGCGGGAGTCTTGCTTCGGTAAGTCAAGGATGACTCATTCCTTACTTTTTGTGTCTTGGATGTATACTTTACTAGTGCCGTGGCCTCTGGGAAATGATACTTAACTGATAAGCACTCGACCAGCTAACCCAATAGCCGCTTACCTCTCTGTACTTTGCAGCATGGTGGGTTTTTTTGTATTTTGTTTTTTAAATTTTTCTTTCTTTCTTTTATTGCCCTGTTTCACAGACCTAGGTTGGCACTGCTTTCCTAAGAGAAATACTCACGTCTTGGCAGACAGTAGTGGCAGCCAGGAGACCGCAATCCAGGGAGCATCTTTCCTGCCCTGGGGGACTTGGGGGAGATGGTCTTGCACAGTTCTCTCTTCTCTCTAATTAAGGAGCATGCTAATAACCACCAAATACCAGACCAGCCTGTAAAGCAAGCTCGCCTTTTGATTTCTGCAAAGATGTGGCAGCTGGGCTGTGGGTTCTGTGATCCTCTGGAAATGAGTAAAGCCTGGGACCAGAGGTTGTTAAGCCAGGGTTTGAGACACTAGCAAGAGAGGGAAGCCTGCAGAGAGCGTTTCCTTTGTGTTGCTGAGTGCACGGAGGGGTTCTGAGCTCTTCCCAGCTGCATTGAATAGGATGAAAGGGGAGAGAGAGGTGCCGGGATGGGTACCTGCAGGGAAGTGCCTGTCTGTGTAGCCGAAGCCCCTTCCAAAGCACTAGTTTTCTGGTGCTTACACCAAGTAGCCCCTCCTCTGCTCCCTGGGAGGAGATGGTGGGCAAGTGTCATGGAATTGCTGAGGCTTTGGATGGAGCATGCTTTGGAGTGGACAGTGTGACAAGGAGCTCTGAGAATCCACCAGCCAGGAAGGATTTTTTTTCTCTGTGAGGAACTGGATAACGGGGTACAGCTGATGTGGATGGTCGTCAGCCTTGTGTGAGTGAGCCATAGGGATGAAGGCGAGGTGTGCCTGGTGTAGTCTTTCTCCCCGCATGCCTCCTTCTCACTATGCTCCGTGGACGTGTTTCATTTCGGTTTTGGTCTTCCTTGGGAAAAGGACACACACCTCTCTAAACAGAGCGGCCACATCTGGCCCCTTTCCAGTACATCACTAAAGAGACTTGTTGTTGCCTCTGCATCTGGGTAGTCACGGGCTGTACAAATTTCTGTCAGAAATGGCCGGGTTTTCACAGGGAGGGCTTACACTCTGCAAAGGACTGAGCATGTCCAGAGAGAAGCTGCCATCGGCTTCTCCGTTTCCAGGTGGATATTGACTGCTTCATTCATAATTTCATCCCCCAGAGCTCAGGTCTGTCATCCGACAGGAGCTTAATGTCCAAAGGCGGTTCTATAGCCTTGTGTCTATTCACACCTTAGGACCAGCCACTTGGACTTTACCCAGCCTTGGGAATCATGGTTTATTGATCAACAAGTATTTCATTCCCTGCAATCACCTGTCACCCTTGCCCTTCATCCGAGAGAGAGCTCACGGGGTGGCACATGACATCCCAGAAGCGCATGGATGTCACAGCCTTTGGTTGAATTTGTAGCCCAAGTTGGAGAGTGCATAGAGAGACGTTTAGATGATGGCACAGTTAGACGTCTGCCCGAGAAGCAGGCCGCCGTCTCTTTCACTAAGTTTCAACCCTGCCGTCACAGGCAGGGTTATTCCAGGCCGAGTGCCTGTCACTAATGAGTACTGCTTTGTTTTAAACCAAAGCGCTTCGGGATAGTTAAAGCAAAAAGTGGAAGGGTAGGCGTGAAGGACTGCATTGGAGCAGTGTTCGTTGGTAAACACAGCCACAGGACGGGCACGCCGGTCTCTGGCGTGACGGCTGGCAAGGCATCCCACAGCTGAGCTGTGGTGCTGTGTGTCAAGGCCATTGCTTATCTTCTGGACAAACTTTAGTTCACTCTCAGTCTACCAGGCATGACCTCAAAATCATGCCCAGAGTTCGGTTTTCGAGTGTAGTGTCATTTTCTTAAAGACATAATTTTTGTTTTTAATTTTTGAAGTTTGTTTTGTGGTATGTTTGTATGGAGTGCTGTGTGTGTGTGTATGTGTGTGTGTATGTGTGTGTGTATGTGTGTGTGCATGCGTGTGTGTATGTGTGTGTGTGCGTGCATGTGTGTATGTGTGTGTGTGTGTGTGTGTGTGTGTGTGTACGGAGGTCAGAGGGTGGCTTTGGGCAAAGAGTTCTTGCCTTTCACCTTATTAAGGCAAGGTCTGTCTTGTCTCTGCCAGTGCAGAGGGTACTCCAGGCTAGCTGGCCTATGACCCTCTGGCCGATATTCCTGTCTCCTGTGGGAGCGCTGGCATTACCCATGCGTGTACATCTCGCTCTCGTCAGAGGTCCTGGATTATTGGGCTTGTGTGGCAAGTGCCTCTACCTTCTGAGCTATCTTTCTTGCTCTAGATTTAATTTTTGTTTCTACCTCAGTGAGTGAGTCTGTGTATCAGTGAAGCGCACTGTATTCTGTGAAGGAGTCAGTCAGTGCCATCCACTGAACTCCCGCTTGACTGTGTGTGTGTGTGGGGGGGGGGATGACAGAGCTCTACAGTCCTCTGGACTGTGTCAGAAATATGGTCTCTCTAGCATCATCTTTCTTTCTTATCTTTCTTCAACCTGCCGGAAGCAACCCCCACCTCACCGTCCACACACCCGATCCCTGACATCCCCCATAGCTAGCCCGTGAAGAGAGCAGGGAAGGCTGGGGAGGAAGAGCTACAGATGTCAAAGGAGGTGAATCGGCAGTTAGAAAGGCTGCTGGCAGCACTGTTGGTATTGAGCCTTGAGATAAAACCAGACACCTACACACTGTGTGTTTCCAGCCAGTGTACAGTATGTGGGGTATTTCTGAATCAGTCACACCCCCACATGCTAAAGGTGCGCTTCCTTTATGCACCCCGCGGCTGTAATCCCAGTTACCTACCCCAGGCTCTGCACACACGGGACTACTCATCGACTTGATCTCGCGTTCGGAATCAGGAAGTTGTTTTTGGAGATGCAGGTGTTACCTGAAATGTGCTTACTAGATCATTATCCTATTCGTGACTGGTAGTGAAGTTAGCGGTTTTTTTTTTTCATATGATTTGCATTGATACGGAAGTCGTAAGGTCTCTTTGTGAAGAATGGCTACTGTGGAATCGCTTTCTTGTCCACGTATTTTGGTTAAAAGTGGGCTGATGGATAAGGGGGAGAGGGGAGAGTGAAACAGTCCTGCATGAACTTCCTGTTTCTCTCTTGTGGGTAAACCCTCTGCATCTTGTTCTGTGGCTTTGGAATAACTTAGACACTGGTCGCTGAGTCGCGGTTGCGTGCCTTGAGGTTGTGCCTCAGCGTGGATCACCACACGGCAGATATCTGCACATGCGACCGTCGTAGAAAGCATGTGTTCGTGTCTTCCTTTGAATCCACTATCGCTCAGGTATCTTCTCAGGTCAGCGTATGTGGTACGCCATCCTGTCTGGTTCCCTCATTCCTGTACATTCTTCTTCTGTGTCAGAGATGGAGAATCCTGATGGCTAGCATGCACAGAGAGTACTACAGGCTGGAGCTGGTGACAAGACTCTGGATAAAGGCGCTGGTCTGAGTTTGACGTTTGGGACCCAGATGGTAGAACGAGAGAATTAAATCTTGAAAAATCATCCTCCGACCTCCACCTGACCTCCACATGTGGGCGGTGGCATGCACCCATGCAAACACAGATAAATACACATGCGGTAAATGTAGTGCTATCCACTAATATATCTGAGTAACTTGGACTCTAGGAATTCCAAGATATCTTCTTAAGCTATTTGCAAATTTTAGTCTAAGAGGAAGCACTGGGCAGAGCTCTAGTGAACATGCGGAAGTCTTCCTTGGACCTTTTCTGAGATCCTTGCCTATTGGGTGTGACTTTTGTACGTAGGTGGTATTCCTGGAGTACAGTCATGTAGAGCTGGGCCTGCTTGCTGGGTCAGGGTACAGGGTGGGTTAATAAGGACGACTCCCTCCCCGTGTTGCCCTTCTCAGTTGGCCTCTGAAGCTGAGGCTGAGAGAATCCGTCCTCTGCAGGACGATGACAGTAGGGTGCTCCCAGATGTGAATCCTAGCAAGGTGTGTTTCAGCAGGGCCTATCTCAGGATTCCTGTTGCCATGATAGACACCATGACCAAAAGCAACTGGAGGAGGACAGGGCGTATTTCAGGTCATCCTGTCACTGGGGGAGGTCAGGGCAGGCACTCAAGGTACGGACCTGCAGGCAGGAACTGAAGCAACGGCTGGACGGATGCTGCTTACGACCTCTTTCCAGACCAGGATCATCTGCCCAGAGCTGACACTTCCCACAGTGGGCTGGGTTCTTTCTTCTACGCCAATCATCAATCAATCAAGGAAATGCCCCACAAGCCAATTTTGTGGGGTCACTTTCTCAGTTGAGGTTCACTCTTCCCAAATGACTCCAGCTGTGTCAAGTCGACAAAAGCTAGCCAGCACCAGGGTCTTAGTCACACTCCAAATAATCATCAACAC
>JAQHUG010000020.1:1220821-1231318 GCA_028555095.1 Dicrostonyx torquatus | reverse complement strand
AGGCACTGTCACCCGTGTCCAGGTGCAGCTCGAGGCACTGTCACCCGTGTTCAGGTGCAGCTTGCAGCACTGGTGCATACAGCTTTCTTCAGCTCTGACTTCGGGAACGTTCAGTCAGTGCACTCTGGTGTCCTTTCAGATCTCTCTCTCTCTCTCTCTCTCTCTCTCTCTCTCTCTCTCACACACACACACACACACACACACACCTCTCTTGAGCTTCCTCTATGCTCCCACTCTTTTGCATCTAATCTCCCCCTTTCCGTTAGCCCAGTTTACTCGGGAATCCCGGTCTCTAGAAGGGAACTGTGAGCCTATGTGAGCATTGTTCCTCTCCTCCCCAAGCCTGCACCTCCATGGTGCACAGTCTAGATTACTTTTTCTAGTATGTATGTTTCAGTGTGGGGGTGTATTGTCAACAAAGTGAATATGCACGTGCTTTAATTTTGTGTAGCTTGTGTGGCTCTCAGTGAAGTGAAAATCTTTGATCACCTAGGGTTTGTGTGTGTGTGTGTTTTTATGTTTAGTTTTTTTTTTTTGCCTTTTGGTAAGGAAGGAGCTCTTCAAAACAGGAATGTGATTTTCTAACGTAACCTCAAAAGACAAACAGGGCCACATGGTACGTGAGTTTCAGGAACCCACTGAGGACTTGTTTGAATCCTGGTAGACTTTTGTTTCTGTGTGATGTCTCACCAGCATGCTGCCTGTTGGTCAGTCAGTGCTGCCTGGGTGTTGGGCGCAGAAGGTGTGCTGGGTTCTGCCCCCAATGTGTGTCTCAATCTAGTTCAGTCACACTCAGGGTTAGTCCTTACACACGGCACCCTTGAAGCACGCATGAAAGGAAGATGCAGGAGACTTCCTCTGTGAGAAACCATCCTTCCAGAGACTGTGAGCTACTCCCCACACCCCTTGCCTTGATGGTGTCCTGAGCCTGACACACAGCACGTGTCCTCCCCATGTGGGACACGTCTTCTCCATGTGGGAGCAGTGTTGGGGACGGGTTGGAGCTTCCATTCTTTCATTCCTCATCTACACCGTTGGTGAGTTTTTACCCGCTACCATGTGCGATGAGCCCATGAAAATCCAACAAGTTTTTTTTTTTTTTTATTGAACTGTTCCTTTGGTGTCCTTAGATGAGAGAGAGAGATCTTTGAAGCACAGAAGCTAGGCCCTCATTGGGATATTGCCAGAATGGACTGGAGCGATGGCTCAGCCATTCAAGGCTAGGCTCACAACCAAAAATATAAGATATTGTCAGAAACCCGAGCCTCTGTCAGCTTCTCTCTAAATGTACTGGAACCTGGTTCCCTTTCCCTGGGCATTTGGTGCTTGTTGGATGGATCCATGGTACAGTTTAACCTTGCTCTTCTTTTGGTAACATGAAACCAGGCGTATCTGTTAACTATCACATTCTCTTGGGGGAAGATATGGCTCATATTAGGCACACTGTCATTATATACCTCTGGTTCCAATGGATTTTATGTAGAACAGAGATTTCCAGTTTCTGATGTTAATTTAAGCAAAGGACCTCTAATGCAGCCATACTGGGTAGGTCAGAAAGCTCAGGAGGAGCTGGGTCTTATCCTGTGGGCTTCGGGTTTCCGAGGTTTCCGTGTGGGGAGTGCCGCTGCTCCTGGGCTTGAGGGCTTTCTTTGTGGCTTGTCAGAGTTTCTACCCTCAGTCACCCGACTCTTCTAGCACACGTTCACCTCTGACAGGAGATGTTCTAACCACAGCGGGAAGGCTGTGGATGGCGAGCCGCAGCGCTATATTGAAATGAGGTAATTTCTAGACCTAGGTGCATTTTCAATCTTCTAGCGCAGCTAATGTTTTGGAAGCGATCCTCCCTACATCGATTTATATTTCCTTTTACAATTTGCTCTAAACGGTGGAATTTTAAAATTGAATATGATATAGTCAACTCGTTCGCTTTATTATTAAATTATACTGTACCATAAAGTCTCATAGATAAAATGATTAGCAAGTGGGCGTTCTCTGTTGCTTCTCTTCCCTGACAGTCACTAGGTGCCAAGATCTATATTGCAGTGATTGAGTCACCAGTATCTTCACCAGTGTTCCAGTGTTGGCGTGAGCACGGAACTCGTGACAACACTCGTATTAGCTCGCGATCTCAGAACGGGCCAGAACTGATGTCAATGAGATCGAGCATGTTCCCTCCTCAGAGAACACGTGTGTGGTCAGAGGACTTGTGCCCTCCATTACATGTGGATCCTGGGGACTAAATTCACTCCTAAGCAGGCACCGTTGCCCATGGCGCCGTCTCACTAGCCGCAAAACACTGGTCTTTAATTATTTCTGTGGCTTTGCTGGTAGGATGTCATCTGTCAGAATCCAGTGGCAAGTGTCCCTTTTAGACAGGTATCTTTTATAATTGGACAATTATAAACCAAGCGACTTCAAATGTCAGTGCGTGGGCCTTTCTGTGGACTACCATTATTAACCCGTGTGGGTAAAATGTTTTGCTTCACTGAGTGCATGCCAAAGAACTTGACTGCTGGATAACATGGCAAAAGTATGCCTAAGTTTGAGAACTAATTATTTTGTTTAATGTATATGGGTGCTTTGCTTGTATGTGTATCTGTGTACCATATGTTACTGGAGCCCGTCGGGGCCAGAAGAAGACATAAGACTCCCTGAGATTGGAGTTATACAGTTATATATGGTTACAAACTGCCACATGGGTGGCATGGGAATCACACCCAGGTCCTCAGGAAGAACAGCCAGTGCTCTTAACTGCTGAGCCATCCATCTCTCTGGTCCTGTGGGGGGGGTGGCATCTTGATACCAGGATGAGAGACATTTTGCTACGAGCATGGCCACTGTGGCAGTCTGAAGAACACGTAGCCATCATTTCCCACAGAGTTCCGAGTTCTTCTCTTGTAGCTCTGCAGATGAATCTGTGAATTTCTAAGAGAAATGCGTGGCCTGTGGCAGGAAGGTTGGACTGAAGTGCGTGCTAAGAGCCCGAGGCAGGAGGTGGTGTTGTGACTGACCCCCGAGGTTCCGACGCTGTGCCTAGGACCAGAGCACCCTTGAGAGGTGCAGGCTTTTGGATGAGAACTCTTTGGGTCTTTCTTCTTTCTCCACATCACGTGTCCGGCTTGTGGTCCAGCAGACAGTGGGCCCCACGTAGTCTGTCATCGTGAGCACTGTGTACTGCTTTCTCCCACGGCACTCTTCTCTCTCAAGTGTCCTGTGAAAGCTCCTACAGGCACTTTCCCTTCAGGACTCTGGTCAAGGGTGTACTTCACGGAGGGACTAGTAGCGATTAGGAAATGCCAGCAGCCTAGGGGGCTCTGTGCTCGGCCTCAAGTGGAGCAGCCTTTCTGAGGCTACTGAAGCCGGATCAGGCGAGAACTCTGTCCTCCGTGCGGTCCCTGCTAAAGGGGGTGGTGACCAGCACTCTCAATGGGCTCCATCCATCCGCCTTGGACTAGCTCTCTCCTAACAGGCATGAATCACGGATGCTATTTCTTTTTTCTTTTCAAAATCCTCAAGAGGCAAATTTATGCCGGGCAAAACTGGGGCAAATTCACTTACGTAGTATTCTGAAGAGTTTATTCAGCTTGTTTGGGTTCTTTTGTTCGGAAATTTTGCTGCATCAAATTTTGCTTTAAAGAGATAATCTATTGCCTGCAATTCTTTGCCCCTGAATATGATGGTGGGGGAGACATCACTACCCAGATAGGTTAACACTGTAAAGTGACACAGGCATGATGTCATCAGCATGCCAAAGTGTTATGCTTGGCATTGATTCGTTTAAATTTAAAACAGATGCTGGGTGCAGGCCTGCAGTTCTAGCGACTCAAGAAGCCGATGCAGGAGAATCAGAAGTTCAAGGCCAGCTATGTAGTTTGTACAGGGTGATGCTATCTCAACAAAGATAATTAAAGGATGAGAGGGTGGCTCTGCAATACTGAGAACTTGCCTAACATGTACAGGGTTGCATGATCCACCCCAGTACCCCAGTAATTAAATAAATAAAGTAGGTTTTATTTAAGATGATCGCAAGCTAAATTTTCAGGGAGTGCTTGTTTCGCTTGTGTTTTTTGCATTTTATATAATTTCATTTGAACGTGCTGCATTTCCGAATACTCAACAGTTTCTGAGATGATGTTGGTAGTAATGATAAGACTATGCACATGTCAGAGGGTCATGGGCAGTGTTGACTATGTTAGTCTGTGTGAGCTATGTACAGATTCCTACAGATGACACAGTTGTATAAACATACATCCTTAATCTATTGAGTTTTTGGTTCATAGTAAGTTGAATTTTAAAGAGAAAATGTCTGAAGTTTCCCCTCCTTTTGGGTCAGTCATTCTACTTATTATTTACTGAATCTCTGCCCTGTGGAGGGTGCTCATTGTACCAGAACTTTGTAGCATTGGGAACATTCTCTGAGCTTAATGTCATCCATCATGCCAATGAGACAACACACAACACACATGATGTGGCCTCTGTGGCGTGAATGGGCATCAAGGCTGCTTCTGTATCTTGTTTCTGGTCTACATCCCTCCTCCAGTGTGGGAGGAAAATACCCACTCCCCTGGAAGTTACATCCCAAGAGGAAGCCAGAGGCAGGAACATGTTGGAACCCTGGTTTCCCTACTAGACGATGCCATAGCTTGGTTGGTAACCACACACTTACCCCTGCGAGCTGTGTAGCTCCTCTGCCCATTTCTTTGGTCATGCGGTGGCTCAGACAAACATCCTCTTGTCATTGATAAAAGGGCAAACAAGCCAAACAAACATGTCCTTAGGAACTATCACTGACATGCTGGGCTGGAAACCCCATGTGAAGTGTGTTCACCGTTGTTTTTTTTTTTTTTTTTTTGGTTTTTTGAGACTGGGTTTCTCTGTGTCTTTGGAGCCTGCGCTGGAACTAGCTCTTGTAGACCAGGCTGGTCTCGAACTCACAAAGATTCACCTGCCTCTGCCTCCCGAGTGCTGGGATTAAAGGCGTGCACCACCACGGCCCGGCTATGTGTTCACCGTTTGAAAATAGTATTCTTGTTTGTAAATAACAGCAGGAGATGTGGTTTTCCCAGACAGTATGTTTCCTGGCCTTCTTTTCCTTAGCTCCCCATTTCCTTTGCTTGTGAAGATTAGATGTGAGGTGGGAACAGGAAGCTTGCATTGGAGCCCACCCTGGGCCACATGGAAAGGCCACATCCCTGAAAACTCGAGGTGAAGTTAGGTCTGGAGGTTAATGGTCTCATTTTAGCGGAGGAGCAGTGACGCTGTGACACGCGTGGAGAAAAGCTTATGTCTACCAAGGGGGAGCGGTGAGGAAGATGTAACAGCCCTCTCACAGGCAATTAAATCCCAAAGAGGATGCACCTGTCCTGAGAGACGGCTTGCCAAGGAGCCAGCATTTGGCATGAGTACCTGGGCACAGCGTGGCCCCAAGTGGTGTCTGTCTGTCTTGCCTGGTTGTCATCTCTTGGAGAAGATCAGGCTCCTATCTGTGGGGTGCTGTGAGGCCAAGTACCTGGGATAGGGGAAGAACTAGTGATTTCTGTCTTTCAAATTGTTGTCCAGATGCAAAAGCCTGGAAGGACAAACACGTCTCTTCAGTAGAGGCCGTCAGTGTAGCTAATTTGATCTGGAAGAAAAAATGGAATTAAGACAGACTGTTGCTGAAGCCATTGAGTTGGGTAGGGTGAGGTAGAGGTATTTCTGCTAGTTTCATTTACTTATTAGAAAGTAGGGCTTAATGTATGTTGAAACAGTAAGAGATGTCAGAGTTCACTAGAAAGGAAGATCTTTCCCGACTATGGCTGCACTCGACTGTGAGATTCTACTCTTGTCTCAACTGTCAGCTAAACCTCCAAGAGATCAGTGCGAGGGTGGGGGTGGGGGTAGGACTACCTTTCCTTAAAAAAAAAAAAGAGTTACTTTGGATAGAAGCATGCAACATTTTAAAAGGAATTTTTTTTTTCATAAGACCCAGCTCAGGGGACACTGGGAGACACGCATCATTCTTTATCAAGGACTGGGCCATAACACCATGCCCATACACTTGCTTCTGAAGACCAAGGCCAAGGGTGCAACTATCTGAGGTGACTCTTTGTGGAGTCTATATGCAACTGCCTCTCTTCATGTCTAGTTGGTTTATGAAATATCAGGTATCACAGGAGACATGGAAGTCATCATTTTTATGACGCCTGAGTTGAAACCATCGTTTTAACCCAAATTTTTCTAATCTGAACGTTTTCATTGAGCTCATTCATTCCATGAAGCGTATTTTTGCAGACACTTAGGCCCGAGTTTAGTGATGACTTTTCCCTCTTAATTGTACTGACACCTTGAACAGGGAGAAGTAGGGTGATGGTCAGCCGAGCTGGAGTAGTTTATCCTATAGTGTTATGAAATAGTCGCCAATAAAGATGGGAGAGTTCATTTCCCATGCTAGCACCAGCACGCGACTCAACTGTTACGCAGTATTGCAAAACATTAAATACCAAAGCCATGATTTTGCCTCCACAAGGAAAGAAAGTTTTGTTTACACACAGTGGGTTGTTTGTGACTCCTGTGTCTAAGCAGCTGATGAAGGTCTCTCTCCTCCTAGTCTCCCGAAGCCTGGCATGATGGAATTGTCTTTTTTTTTAATGACAAAATAAAACAACATTTCTTTTTTTTAGATGTTTATTTATTTATTATGTATACAATATTCTGTCTGTGTGTATGTCTGCAGGACAGAAGAGGGCACCAGACCTCATTACAGATGGTTGTGAGCCACCATGTGGTTGCCGGGAATTGAACTCCGGGTCTTTAGAAGAGCAGGCAATGCTCTTAACCTCTGAGCCATCTCTCCAGCCCAAAACAACATTTCTATGTCATGAAAACTCATTGGAATTAGCTAGATTGGAAAAACCCATTAAACACTGGTAGCTTCCAGAATGTTATGGGCAGGAATTTCTGCCTGTGTTAGCCACTTTTTCTATTACCGTGATTAAATACCATAACCAAGGAAGGATTTACTTGAGATTGCCATTCCAGAGGGCTAAGACTCAGTTGTGCCAGGGAATCAGCAGGCATGTTGGTTGGAGTAGCAAGCTGAGGGCTCACATCTTGAGCATGGATAGGAAGCAGAGAGCTAACTGGGTGGAGGGTGAAGCCTTTAAGTTCTCAAAGCCTGCCTCCAGTGACATACTTCCTCCAGCAAGGCCAGACCTTTTTTTTTGATTTATTTATTTATTATGTATACAATATTCTGTCTGTGTGTATGTCTGCAGGCCAGAAGAGAGCACCAGATCTCATTACAGATGGTTGTGAGCCACCATGTGGTTGCTGGGAATTGAACTCAGGACCTCTGGAAGAGCAGTCAGTGCTCTTAACCGCTGAGCCATCTCTCCAGCCCAAGGCCAGACCTCTTAAGTCCATCCAAACAGTGTTACCACCTAGAGGTTGGCTATTCAGATGTCCACAACTGGGCAGGAAGTTATCACTTAGGTCACCCCATGCCCATCATAACATGAAATCAGCCAGTGTGCAGACACATGTTCCAGACAGTGCTTGTGTCTGACAGTCTTCTGTATCAACATTCTCATCTGCTCCATCGGGGGGTCTCATAAGTTACCCCATCTTTGCAATTTCCACTTCTACTTGCCTCCTGCCCCTTGTTTGGGTACAGGAGTATTCTCAAGAACTTCTGCCTTGAAGTCCATGCCATTCTGAACCTTTCTTCTCTCAGCTTTGTGGTCCAGCTAACTTCCATTTCCTCCATCCTTCTGACCCCATGTGAGGTCATCTGCCCACTCTCTCTTGGGGTCCTACACCAGCCTTTGCTTTTAAGGGCATGACGTCATCTCATTGGTGTGATTTCTGTAGAGTGTCGCACGCTGGTTTAGTTGTGAAGTCGGCCACATCTGTCACTTGCCTTCCTCTTTTTATTCCCACATGAGCACTTTCCAATGTCCTCTCGTCCTCTCTGTCTTTTGTGTTTTCTTTTCTCTGATCTCATTTCTCCAGCTGTCACCTCAGTGACTTTCATTGCCCAAAGCAGGATGCTAGCCTTGACGTGTCTACGCACTGTCAGCTTCCTTTCAGAGTCTGTGGAAGTTTTCACCTTGACCATCCGTCATCACAGGAACACATTGCTCTCGGCAAAACCCACATCCTCCTCCTTCCGCCCTCCAATATCTGTCCTCTTCTCATGGGGACCGCCTGCAGATGCTCAGGCTGAGAGCCCTGGGACCTTCTTGCCTAATCTCGGTCCTCCCTCTTTCCAGAGTTGTCCTTCAGGTAGCTGCTGATGGGCTGCCCGGTCCTGTCACCCCTGGAATAGAACCCCACTTCTGTTGCTGTCCCTGTCTCCCAGGTCTTGTCCTTCCTAGTCTAGCTCTGTGTTTGTGTTACCTCCCAAACCAACTCTCTGCAGCAAGCTATCTCCAGAAGCCCAGCTCCTCCATCGTGAGAGGAACTATGCTCCTCACACCCCAGTAGAGCTTGTGACTCTTTCACCTTCCCTGCAGCCTCTAGTAAATGCCTTGTCCTCTAAACTCTGTGGTTCTGAAAGCTTTCATACCTACAGCCAAGAGTTAACCTGTACCGTCTGTCTCTAAGGATTGGGGTAATCACAGGGCTGGAAGATTGTACAGAACCTCATAAGCCAGAATAGACAGCTTTTCCCCTTTCTGCGCCTTCTGCCACCTTCTTTGGGAGTTACGTTATAAAGCTGCCAGAACCAAGATAACAGCTGGATGCTGAGTCTGTTTGTTTCTGTGTGTGGGAAAGAGTCTAGGCAGGGAGATTGATATGGGTGTCAACACAGGCTGAAAGAACTTGAGGCACAGCCTTTTGGGGGTCCTCTTGGGACAAATAAGCAAAAGAGCCTGTGGCTTCCTCCCCATCTTTCCCGACAGTCTCTACAGTAGCCAACTCAGAGCCAAAAGTTGCACCCTTAGGTCCGACCGATCTCAGGACCGTTTTTGTTTGCACAGGCTTGTCAGCATGTCAACAAATGACTTCTTTCTCTAACTGGCAGCCGCCAGCTGGTTCTCCCTAACGAGTGGATGCCCACAGCTGGCCGAAGTATCCCCTTCCTCCAGTCAGGCGTGTACAGGGGCCTTGGGCCTGTCGTATCTGTGTTTGGTGGTCTTTAAAGCTCACGCCAGGTCTCGGCTCTCTGGCAGCACTTCCTCTTGGTTGAGTATTTGGCAGTGTCAAGGTTTTAGAACGGAACATGGGTTGGAAATAAGGATTTTGCACATGTTGTAAAAACCCAAAGTATTTACTGATTTGTAGACAGAGTGATGTCCCTCTTGTTAGCCCTGACAGCCACTCAGGGAAGGAGAAAAGTGGAGAAGGAAATAAACAAAGCTCTAGGATTTTCTATTTTAATAGAAATAAGGGGAGGATTTTGGAGAACATTTTCTCAGACACTTTGCTCTGTTAGTTTATATTCTCGGTTCATCACCTACTTGTTGACCTTGACTGTTTGAGTATAGTGATGATGTTTCTACCCAGAGATAGTCACAGACACTGCACCGTATGGCTTTGGACCCGGCACGCTAGAGTGACCACAGGAAGTAATAGAGAGAGGGTGAATGCAAGAGGGTGTGACCGCTCTTCTGTGACATCCAGGCTTCAGTTCTTTCTTGGGACCCTGCTGCCACGGCTGCTCTGACCAAGCAGTCAGTGCACCAGTTCCCAGGTCACTTAGGAAGCTCGGGATTATGGAGCTAGGCTCAGGCCCTGCCCGTGTGAGCTGGTCCAGTAGGGAAACTGGTGGCTCAGCTCCCTGCTAAGTAAGCATTTCCTGGGGGAAGACAGTGCAGACGCCAGACCTTGAGTTCCAAGGTCCAGTTTCTGCTGGTCTAGGCTGCTCCAGGAGCTGATGTTTTGCTTTTTTTCTAGTTTATTCCACAACATAAGGTTTTTGTTTTGTTTTTCTGTAAAAATGCTAAAAGGAATACAAACGCAGTATGATCCCATCTCTGTTAATGGAGAGTTTGTGTGAAGTGTGTTCACTCGGGCTGAAATCATCTTTACAGTTTCTGTGATTTTTTATTTTTTATTTTTAAGAGATGTTGGTTCTATGTCAGGGCTCCTGTCTGAGCTGGTCACCATAGCAAACTGCTTTTCTTTGGAATCCAAAATCCCTCCCTGAAGTGTCAGCTCACTCACGTTCAAAGACCTGATATTTATCTGTCTCCGTGATCTCAGTGGCAGCCTTGGGTGTTTGTCTCAGGACAGTGTTCAGAATCTGCAGTCTCAAGACGGAAGGAGAAGGTCTTTGCGGCTCCCTTCGAGCCTTGCAGTTTGTTCCTGGTCACATCACCATCACTGTCTGAAATACACCAACCCCAGTCCCATTCCAGTCCCACCCCGACCCCACCCAAGTCCCACCCCGACCCCACCCAAATCCCACCCCAACCCCACCTCAATCCCACTCCAGTTCCCCCAAACCCTATTCCAACCCTACTCCAGGCCCATCCGAACCCCATCCCAATCCCACCCTGATCTCACCCACAT
>JAQHUG010000020.1:1192203-1204066 GCA_028555095.1 Dicrostonyx torquatus | reverse complement strand
AAATAGCCACCCCACTGTGGACTGGATCCTCCTTTTCCTGTTCCCCGGTGGCCAGTGATGTTGAATTGTGTGTGTGTGTGTGCACATGTATGTACAGGCATGTGTGCTCCTGCATATGGAAGCCAGAAGTAAGCTTCAAGTTTTGTTCTTCAGGCACTGTATACTTTTTTCAGACAATCTCTCATTGGCTCAGAACTCATTGATTAGACTAGGCTGGCTGGCCAGTGAGGTCTAGAATTCAGCTCTCTCAATTTTTCCATGTTAGGGAATAACATGTGCATGCTACTATGTTTTTTTTAAACATGACTTTGGGACCATATACTTATAAGGAAAACACTTGACTGAGCCATCTCCCCCACCTCTTTATTTTCTTTTTGAGCAAAGAAAGAAAAAGCACAGACAAAGGGGCATGCATGGGTCCCGGGACAAGTGTTTTCTGCAAGTGACTTCTTTGGTGAAAGATGATTCTGGTAAGACAGACTATAATCAATTTTGATGCCTTATGACCAGACACATTCAAGGGAGACTTTGGAATGAGGCCATCTGCAGTCCTCAGCAGTGAGTCTCGAGGCTGCAGAGGCTGTCTGCTCAAAGCTCAGGGACACACTGCCTCCTGGAAGAGTCCTGCCAGTCAGGGAGTGAGGACAGACAATCCACTGGGTGCATCCGCTCCCTGAGCCTAGACTCGCAGTCTGCTCAGTGTTCTCCCAGAGTGGATGTCTTGCCCCTGTTAAAAGTGTGAGCATTTGTGAGTTGCTAGCATCAGTGGACCATCACAATGCACATGAAAAGTAGAAACTAATAATGTGTTTATAGCATGGTGGTGGGGACAACAGGGCCTGTGCACCTCAGGGACCTTAATACTTAGACCTGAGACTGAGACTGGGTGTTTCTTGCCTGAGAGATGGGCATAGAAAGGGGCAAACATGGGAAACTGGAGATAGAGTGACCGCTGTGCCTCTCTGAGATCCACCCACTATCCCTATCAGCCCTCACCCCTCACTCAAGGTGTGATGGTCCACCCAGGGTCAGATGATAGATCCGTCACTGTGCTTGGCAGTCCTCACCATAAATGTGGATCACTAATCCGTGTCTGGTGGCTCCCGGGAGGGAAGTCCAGGGTATCTGGGATGTGTAAAGCTCAAAGAGTGTGTTTCTTTAAAGTAGCAAAACATGAAGTCTGGAGACATGAGAGGGAAACGGTAGTGGGGTTGGGAGGAAGGGAGGCATTTGCCATGCAGAAAGACATCTGTGGGACACCGGGATCTTTTGTCCCATCCCTTTTGTGCTTTCCCTAGGGACTGCGTTTCGAGTAGTACATCCCCCCTACACACACACTTTTACCTTAATTGTACCCGAGGCACCATCTCCTGCTTACTTGTCCGTCATGACACTCCGCTGAATCTTGACCCACATGCACTGTGGGAGGATAAATCGCTCCGCCTTCCAAGCCTACCCTGCAAAGAGAAGGGTGTGGTCCACAGATGTAGCTCTTGTTCTATGTACCCATCATGACTTCCTGGCTTTCAGAAGAGAATCATAAATCCAGCAGCATTTCTGTTTTCTTTGTTTTGCTGATGGTTGTTGAACTGGTCCTAGCTCCAGAGTCTCTCAGCTACATTAAGGATAGGTAGCTTCCTGGTGTGTAGAGTCAACATCTTAGCCCGGAAGTCAAGATTCCTAAGTATTTATTTTGTTTTCAGCCTGCCCATCTGTAAAAGAGGGGCACCACACCCCCACAACGAGAGTGGGTCAGGCTGAAGAGCATCCCACACAGCATCTCAGATATAGAAATGACCAAACAGCAGCTGCCAGTAAACAGAATATGGAGGATGTAAACACAGAATCCAAAGCCAGGGCTTCCAGTACCTGCAGCTCCTGGCTGAACATGCTGGGGAATCCCAACATTTCTTTTGCCAAGAGAAAAGCTGAACGACAATCTTAGTGTGCAGTCCTTAGATAAACCCAGAACTTCTTTAAAGAACTCAGAAATTCATGAGTTTGAATGTTCTCCGCCAGAGCCATCTGGTCACCCTGGCATCCAGTAGTTAGGAAGGCTCTCCCTGCCGTCTAACCTGGGTTCATCACGCAGGCCTGTGACCCAGCATGGGTCTTCAGGGTGTTTATAGATGACATGTATCAATGACGTAGATACGGAAAGCATTTCAAATAAAGGCTCATGGGTCTGTACCCTTCACAGATGGAACACAACCAATGATATTATAAAGCCCCTTTCCAATGTTGGGTCCTTGAATTGTTGGATTTGCTCCATGATTCCACTTCTGAGGGCCAACTGCAATTCAAAAGGGCATTCCTACTTTGTCCAGAAGGCATGGCTCACATTTCTAGCACCATCCTAGCATTCTGCTTCTGGAAAAGGCTCCCTTTAAAGAAGCCAAGGTCTTAGAGACTAGGGAGGTCATAACCATGACTTTGGCAACAACCAGTATGTAGCCCCTGCCATGGACCTGGGCACAGACAGACTGGTACCAGTTGCTGTGTGAATCCTGCCTTTCACCTGGTCCTGTGCAGTTATTGGCTGAAACTGTCCACCGACAGGCAAAACCTAAGCCTTCCTCAGGGCCCAAAGTCTGCCATAGGCCAGTGGCTCCATGCTAGCTCTCAACAGAGTTGGTCAGGAGGCTGCGCTTGACTGTGGAAGCTGTTGCCTGGACTGTGGAAGCTGTAGCCTGGACTGTGGAAGCTGTAGCCTGGACTGTGGAAGCTGTTGCCTGGACTGTGGAAACTGTTGCCTGGACTGTACAAGCTGTAGCCTGGACTGTGGAAGCTGAGCTTGACTGTGGAAGCTGAGCTTGACTGTGGAAGCTGTAGCCTGGACTGTGGAAGCTGTAGCCTGGACTGTGGAAGCTGAGCTTGACCGTGGAAGCTGTTGCATGGACTGTGGAAGCTGAGCTTGACTGTGGAAGCTGTAGCCTGGACTGTGGAAGCTGTAGCCTGGACTGTGGAAGCTGTAGCCTGGACTGTGGAAGCTGTAGCCTGGACTGTTGGATCAGCAGAAAAGGAATTCTGGATCCCAAAAGTGTGCAGCAGCACTACAGAAGGCCACTGTCCTAAAGGACATCCATCGTCATTTAAAGCATCCTTCAAAATGACTTCACTGGACTTGGAAACTAAAGGAAGTTACAGATAAATATGTGAGCACTACAGAGTGACATTACTTTTTGAATATAAATTAAGTCAAAGGGCAGAAATGCAATCCTTGCTTATGGTGGCCACTTTCTAGCTGGCAATGTCTTTTAGGAAGCTTTCTTTCCTTGAAATGACATCAACACCTACAGCAAGTTCACGTCTACAGCATCTACAGCAAGTTCACATCTACAGCGTCTACAGCAAGTTCACGTCTACAGCGTCTACAGCAAGTTCACGTCTACAGCGTCTACAGCAAGTTCACGTCTACAGCATCTACAGCAAGTTCACGTCTACAGCGTCTACAACAAGTGCACGTCTACAACATCTACAAGTTCACGTCTACAGCATCTACAGCAAGTTCACATCTACAGCGTCTACAACAAATGCACGTCTACAACATCTACAAGTTCACATCTACAGCATCTACCGCAAGTTCACATCTACAGCGTCTACAACAAATGCACGTCTACAACATCTACAAGTGCACGTCTACAGCATCTACAAGTGCACGTCTACAGCATCTACAATTTCACATCTACAGCATCTACAGCAAGTATATGAGGGTCTTTATTTCATGACAGCTTTTATTTCTTTGACTAAAAGAATTTGACGGAGCTTCTGTAGAGACCCCTCAAGCACCGTGTAACAGTTCCAGGGATCACTCCTATGGGTGCTGTGGAGCACCCATAACCACCTGCCCTGCATAGTCTCTGATGTTCTCCCAGTCCTTACAGAAACTCAACACCCTGCGTGTCTGGCCAAGTGCTCAAGGTCAAGTTCCCAGGTGACATGCCCTCCTGGGCAGAGTGCTACTTTTTCATGGAGTCAACCACCTGTGGAACTTGGGCTATGTTGAGTCGGTCACACGGTATCCTTTCTCGTGGCGTTCACTGTACATCAGAGATACACATACCTGATAGTATCTTTTACAGAGCAGTCCCAGTTCATGGAAAGAACTTTTTTGTTGTGGTTTATTAGGTCATCTCAAGTGCATCTTTTCTATGTCAAGTTTTGACGAATGCCAAAGGACCTGTGCCTTCTGGTGATAGTCAGAGTTCTAGTTTTCACTGGGGCAGATTTTCACCAATAGGCAGATAAGGAGACAGCCAACTGGGAGATCACATTCCTTCTTTTGAAATAGTTTGACTGAATAGCAATTGAGAATAGCAGTCTTGTTTTCCAGTCTTGCTATCCTTACCACTTTTATTCTGGTAAACATGTTTCTCTTTGGTAAATATATTTATGTATATTTTTCGTACTTAGTATGTATATAGCTCATTTCTCAAAAATGCACATGATCATTTTTATATCAAGTCGAATCTGGCAGTGTTCTCCAAGAGTTTGTTTTGGTGGTTAGAATCTCACGATGCCTTCGCTCCGTCTTTCTCACTCCTTCCTTTTTTCCCTCCTTCTCCCGTTCCCCTTCCATGCCTTCACCTCCTCTTTTAAGGAGATCTCTTTGTAGGTTTCATTCAGTCTTGAAAATACCATTTCTCTTATTTTCCCTAGCCAGCAGTTTCTTTTAGATGTGATGGTAAAGATTTGTCAGGTTCTAAATTGAATTGGACGAGCCCAGGGACGCCTACATTGCCTGCTATTGAGAACAGGGCTCTGCAGGGAGATGTCTCTGAGGTTGGCAAGACAGATAGAGACCCACCGATTCAGTTAACATAATCACATAACTTGAAATCATTATACAGGCTGACTTGGGGGGGGTCACTGGATCTCCTAATATATTTAAATAACTATGCAAACTTTTC
Source organism: Dicrostonyx torquatus (assembly GCA_028555095.1). Taxonomy (NCBI): domain Eukaryota; kingdom Metazoa; phylum Chordata; class Mammalia; order Rodentia; family Cricetidae; genus Dicrostonyx; species Dicrostonyx torquatus. Next base: position 1,199,156 of record JAQHUG010000020.1, on the reverse strand, counting down.
TGTCTGAGCTATTTCAGAGTTCGGAAAAAGGCACTGGCTCTGAAGGATCCTTAGACCCGCACTGTGAGCTGTGAACCCAAAGGTGCCTCCATTAAGCTTTGGATAAAGCAGTTTCACCTGAACCTGACTTTTGTGTTCCCAGTTGTAAAGAAAAGAACACCAGACCGTGATTCACGTTAATTTAAAACTTACATGGTAGCTCTTCTTGCTTCTTCTGTGGATCCTTATGGGGTGACTTGAATTTTCTAGCCCATAGACTGCATTATTTCTAAAGCCCCCTAGCCACAGGAATAGCCAGGACACATGACAGGTACCCAATGTACCCAGGAACAGTGGATGCTACATCTAAACCCCAAGGGGGATGGCTTTTATCACTGAAGATTCTGGGAGAAAAACATTAATGAGTATCAGTTATTCATGCAGAAACACGGGAAGATGGTTTGCATGACCTTCACGCTTTCTAAAATAGCTTAGAATTATCATCCATAAAGAAAACAGTAATAGAAATATCTCACCTGTGCCCATGGACCTGCGTTGTCAGTGACCTGGCCATGCCCCCTCAACTTGCTTCTGGAACACACTGGAAATGATGTGTCCCTTTGCCCTGAACACTCATTAACAGCCACTAACATGACTTCCAAGGCCAATGTCATCCTCTTAGCATCCAGGCCCTGTGCTTTTGCCTGAATACCATTCCTTATAAAAAGAAATTTCTTTTCTCTGAGCACGTTCGAGTAGGATGTGTTCCCAAGAAGATCCTCAACAGGACAGTGTTGCTTTTCTTTTCCTTTCTAGAGATAGGGTCACAGCACAGTGTGACAGCACACTCTGGTCCTGTGTTTCCCGTGGAAGACTAGAGGTGGGCCCATGCATCTAGGATGGGTCTCCCATGCAATACCCATGGTGCGAACCCTGTATCAATTCAGTCCACGTAAGACATAGCAAATACTACTCTCTCTATTCTGAGCCTAAATTGAAGATGATGCCAGGAGGAGCCAGTGACTATTCATGCTCTCATTTTAGGACAAGAAGAGAGTCAATGATGAAAGTGTTCACAGTTAGTAGACCCGATAGAGTTGGCATGAGTTTGTATTGTCCTGGGTCCTACCTTGCCCAGGTGAGCCACCTTCAGTGTGAATGAATGACTGGCAAGGCACAAGCTTCCATCACTTTATACCTTCATTTAAAAAAAAATGAATTGATTTTAAGAATATGTGTATCCTTGGAAGCTTTCCCATAAATAAAGATGCATTTGTATGTAATTGGAGGCAGGGAAAGGTAGAGAAGCAAGAGACCACAAAGAACACTTCACGTCATCCTGGGTCCATGGATGAATGCATGTTCCTTAAAGGGGGGGAGGCTAGATTCCCCACGCTTAGGCACAGCTTTGGGCATCATCACTCTAGGGACAGGCTGATGGAAGGAAAGAGGGAACCCCTGGCCGTAGTTGTAAGACTCCCTTTTGAGGAAGTGACTAGAGGCTCTGATTAATGATAGTGGGGCATTCCAGAGTTAAGCAGGAGGGGTGTATTTTTAGGGGTTCTGGAAAAGTAGACATGGCTGGAGTCCAAGACTTATGCCTATCATGAAGGTGTTTTCCTCTGACTCATACTGAGCCCTTAAGCTCCCTTAGAGGATATAGCTGACCCTAGGCAGGTCATGTGGGCCTCGACCCCAGACCTCTCCCTACCCACCTGACCTCAAGGGACATAACTGTTTTCTAGAGCCTTCATTCATTGGCCCAGTGAAAGAAGAATGACGCCATAGGCTACCTCCTCTATCCCCTTTCTCTGCAGGGCAGCATTGTTCTGGCTTGAGACACAGTCTTGAAAGGGCCACTTGGAAAATGTCAGGGCCAGGAGAGAGAACAGCATTGCGCCAGGCCTTTGTAGCAGCGTGTGAGGAGAAACACTTACTTTTGTGTGCTTGTTTTGATGTGGGGTGCGCTAACAATATGAGAACGGTGAAGAGTCTGGAGGGGTAAGAAAAGAGGGCGAGAATTCCTGCATTCCGCGCATGCGCGCGAAGCTTAGAGAGGGTTTAAGAATGGCCTCAGCCGCTGGCCTCCCGATGAGACGAAGCAGGTCTTCGCCTTCCTTTCCACCTTCATTTCCAGAGCTGTGCTAATGTATGTACCTAGGAACGTGCCAGTGTTGTGGGATGGCTGAGCTGAATTATTCTCCTCTGGGTTCTCAAAATGTTCACACGCATGCCGTGCCCTGGCCACTCACAGCGTCAGAGCTGGTTCTGGTTAAAGAGCTGGAGAGTCATCTTTTACCTGTTTTGGGTCAGTCGGTTCTAGAAATAAATCATGACGATATGAGGTATGTTAGCATGTTTAAGTACATGAGAGATATGGCGGCAGGCTCGCCTGTCTGCATGTGCTCAGGGATATCGTGGACACTGGAGGGTGCTTGCAGTTGGAAAATTCTCTTCACACACAGGTAGTATGTTTACTGATAGTAGATCACGGCAGACCAAATTCAACTCAGAATTCTATTTCATGGGTGTAACATGAGGGGCCTGCTCGTTGGGGTTTGTGTCCCGCCTGGTACCCCACAGCCGGCAAGCCCCAAAGAAATCACTCAGAGAGTCTACATTAGGTTATTAACTGATTGGCCCATTATCTCAGCCTTCTTACTAGCTATTATAACTTATATTAACCCATCTATGTTAGCCTCATGGCTCGGTACCTGTTCTCAGCTGGGCAGCTTACATTGTTGCCTCCTTGGTAGCCTGCACAGGAATGCCAAGGGAGCTTCCTGCTTCCCAAATTCTCCTGTTCTCACCTCTACTTCCTGTTTGGTTTTTCCGCCTATACTCCCTGCCTGGCCAATCAGCATTTATTTAAAACATGATTGACAGAATACAGACAATTCTCCTGCACCACATGGGCCTACTTGACATTAAAGTTAGTATTTTGTCTTTAATTTTGCTTTTTTTTTTAAAAAAAAAAAGCAAAACCTGATTAAATCTTAAAGACAATTTTGCGCTCTTCTGGAACCTAGTGCCGTTAACATTTGAAGCTGTAATTCCGAGGAAACGTCAAAAATCCCAAGGGGACACAGTAGTGGCACCACCGCCAGGGCTGCCTTCCAGAGGTCATGCCTCATGGCACACATGTCTTGTGGCCATCTGCGGAGTCCCACTGAATTTTACACGTTTAAAAAGTTGACTAAGCCATCCTGTTTGTGACTCATGGGCACAGTTAGGTTCAACGTGGACACATTTGTGCCACGGCACACAGTTGCATGTACTTTCTTATGTGTTGATAATAGTGGGAGGGAACATTCCCACCACCACCAAGCACACCAAATAGGAGAAGCCAAGACCTGAGGACAAGAGTGTGGGCATCCCTGAAGGCTGTGACCTACTGACTTGCATTTGAGCAGTGAAGTGCTAACAGAGCCGGCCATACTCTGCTGTCCCAACCCACCTTCATGGCCATGCACTGTGTGGAGCTCTTTGCACTGGCTGCATGAAGGAGTTTTTTTAAAAAAAGACAGTTTGGCATAGAATAGACCTTTAATCAACTGACAGCCATAAACTTGGAACTTTGATTTATGAAGGACTATTTGGAAAGGGGGATTTTCAGGTGGCGTGACTATTATTAATGTTGTATTTGGTTCTTATGATTGTACATGTTCACTTAGTTTTGATCATTCTTATTCAAAAACGAAAAGCAACTCCTAGACATGCTAGCGTTTATTCAGAAGACTACATCCCAGAAGACACAATCCAAGAAGAAAGGGACCATCAGTAAAAGGCCAGAGTGCCCAGCATGAGCACGGGGCGGCTTAGATCCATGATTCACAGTATCTGTGAGAGAGCTTCGGATGCTGTTACCTTCTGTGGCTCAGGTACAGTTCGTCTTATGACAAGAAGGAAATGCATCCCCGAGTTTCCGCAGATGAGATTATTGTCAACTTGAGAGCATCCATGGCAGAACGGTACAGAGTATTGACTGTATTTCATCTGAGTGATCTAGGGAATGATGCCTTGGCCCCACCAGTGGAGAGGTGGAGGCAGGAGTCTCTTCAAGGGGCAATGGCTTCCACAGGACATATTGATGGCTAAACCATCAGCGTTGATATGGAAGCTCCCATAGTTTCTTAACAGGGGTAAATTGCAAACTTAGAATGTTTTTCACAATTAACTTTTAAATTCTGTAGATACCTGTTCTTTTTTTTTTAACCTCCATTTTCTTGTTGGCGATTTGTAATTGTACAGTGTCTGCTACTCCTTTGTAGTAATGAACGTCTCAACCTCCTGAGCTCACAGTGGGTGGACAGGGCATCCCAGGAGCTTGAGGATGCTCACTTGCTCTGTAGAAAAAGGGGGCAGGGTGAAGTGCCAGCTATCAGTACTAAGTGCTGTACTAAGTGCTGTATTTCCTTGGTGACAGGGATGTGCAACCTCTGTGAAGAGCATCATGATTAAATCCATCTTAAAACCAGGAATGCATGCTTAGGTGTTCATTAAATGTTCATTAAATCATGCTGAGTATTGATAGGAGAAATCATCATGGGAAATGCATATTCATATGTTAACCAAAAGCATGTTTTCCAAAAGTATTTAGTATTGTGCCAAATAGATTATTATGTTCTAAGAAAAATTAAGTCCAACTTTATCTAGAATAGATTATACCTAAAGGATGAGCTTAAGTAGGAATTAGAAAGGGCTGGACCCAAACCATTTAACCAATGAGTCATATAATTAATTAGAAGTCAAATTTTACTTCAGCATCAATTTCTAGTTCAGCCAGCATCACAAATATTAGAAATTTATGTCCGCTATACCAATGCACATAAGGCAATTTAGAGCAGTCTGAAAATAGGATTAGAGGAAGTGGGAGTTCATTCGATTCACCTTGAATGCGATTTTTAGGATCGAGAATCTCCTGATGAAATGATCGTTCCCCTTCCCTGATGACTTTAGCACCCTCGTCTGCTGGCCATCCACGCATGTCCTGTACCGTCCCCTTGCTGGCCTCATCCGCACACATTCACAAGTCCAGGTGCTTCTTCCAGGGGCAGCAGGGGAGTGTTTGGTTCAGTTCTGTATGAAGGGAGGTCAGGCCGGTTTTCCAGGGCACGTCAGCAAAATATCCAGCCCCAAAACCAGCTTCAAAAATTAATGAGCAGCTATGGGAACATATACCTGAAGAAGCAAGTGAGGCCAGCTCATCCACGGCTGTCAGAGCTGATCTGGCTTGTGGAGCCGGAAGCAGCTTTTCCCAAACTAGGTAGACATGACTAACAGTGCAGCGTTCCTACCTTGGGCTTTGGGGAGCCTGGAATATTTTGCTGGTTTTGTAATAACAGACTCTAAAAGGAGCATCGAGATGCTTCAGAAAATGAGAAACCATGTGTCTCAGATTGAGACATTCTACTCTTACTGCTTTCTCCCATCATGCTGGGGTCCGCATGTGAGAATAGTGGGTGCCATTTTAAGGATGTGGCTGGAGAAGCACCTCTCTGTACAGCGCAGGCTTATCCACACAGGCACGGCTACTTCAGAGACCGTCTTAGCTAGCCATATTCCTGCTAGAAAAACTTAAATGGAAATGGATGTTCACGAAGATGAAACAATTAGAGAGAAAACCCTGCCAAGCGCTCTGGGCATGGTGTGAGTCACGGTGGGAAAGGCTGCTAGTCATTTAATCGGAAGCAGTCGCTCTTCAGAATTAAACAAGGTGAGGATTGTCCTGTGGTTCGCTGTGTGGTCGGCCCAGACGACGGCTGATGAGCTGTGTCCTTCCAGAGTCCCATCCTGTTAGAGAACTTCATCTGCTCCTGTGCTTGAGGGGTTTTCCCAAGCTGTTGTCACCCCCAGGAGTCAACCTTCCTCTTGACCGTAGGAAGGTATCCAGTCTAAAGCAATAGGCAGCCATGCCTCCTGGCCATTCTCGCCATCTTCATAGTGTTGGGCCTCGCGAGTCTGCCTATAGTGTCTGGCCCACCTCTTTGTAAGCTGCGTAGGCTGCAGCAGCCAGACTAATGTCTGATTCTGCCACGGATGCTCAGTCTTTTGACATTCTCGTCTACAGACTGCAAGCTCAACTGACATGGAATTGGGGGGGGGGGAAAAGCTCCCCTAAAACTTCATGATGTGTTAAATGTGTTAGCGATTTTGTGTTCGGCGGCATTCATAGCCATCCTCGTGTGGTCCATGCAGCCCATTGGCCACAGGTTGGACATACCTGCAAGTCTAGAAGGTGTGAGCAGCATCCAGAAACAGTGCCTGACTCTAGGAGGCATGGACATCATCCAGCACCATTCCTGATTCTAGATAGTGTACGAAGCACCCATCACAGTGCCTGACTCTAGATCATTGTTTTTCAACCTCTGGGTATGAGAGCAGGTTGATATGAGGTGCAGTATATCCGCATCTCAGGTATCTACATTACAGTTCATAGCAGCAACGATATCACAATGGTGAAGTGGCAATGGAAATAATCTTATGGTCGGGGGTCACCATAGCATGAGGAACTGTATTAAAGGTCACGTCGTGAGCAAGGTTGAGAACCACTCCTCTCAGTGCCCAGTTTGGCGCTCACTCTGGATGGTACAGATAGCATCCAGCATGGTGCCTGGTGCCCAGTAGGCCCTTGACGCTAAACAAATTTGAACCTCCTATCTCTAAAGTTTTCTTTTCTATGTTCAGCAGATCAAGTACAGCTCCCTCATGCTCTGTCTCACAGGGGACTCAGAAATCCTTCCCAGCTAGTTGGTCAGGGACCTGGAGTATCCTGTAACACACAACTCAAGCTGGAGGTTGCTTAGGTCTGACCCAGCACCCACCCAATCCAACATCTTCCTTTTCCAGAGGGATGCTCCTCGTCGAGTTGAATGCTAGCCTTGTCCACGGAGGGATGCTCTCCATGGAGTCGAATTCTAACCTTGTCCACGGAGGGATGCTCTCCATGGAGTCGAATTCTAACCTTGTCCACG
>JAQHUG010000020.1:1157854-1171891 GCA_028555095.1 Dicrostonyx torquatus | reverse complement strand
GCAGCTCCCCAGTATCTAGGGGTAGAGGGTGCTGTGCAGCTCCCCAGCATCTGCGCTCACTTCACTTGGCAACCTTAGACTTCATTCTAAAAATGTTCAGCGGAACTTTCCAAAAAAGCCTCTGTGGCAGCCGGATATTTAAGGTAGCAGATTTGTGATGCAGTGTGGGCAGGTTGCTAGGCAACTGTGACTCCTCCAGGTCCAGCCCTTGCATCTCTAGGCAGAGAGCAGGGAGGGGCATAGCCTGACTGTCACTCCTTGGGTAAGGCAGAAAGCTCTGTTTAGGGCACACACAGAACCTGATGTGACAGAGAGGTGTCTCAGCGTGTGGACAGAGGAGCATCCTGAGGCCTTGGTTTTCAGGGTTGTAAAAACTATATTGCAGGCTATTTTTGCAATGAGAAACTTGACCAGTTCCTCTGAGCTCCCTGATGTTCAAAGGGCCACACAAAGACCTCTGATCCATTATGGACCCCGGGCGTTGGAGACTGATGGCTCCAGGAAGGGAATGCCAACTCTCAGGTCTCGCCCATGCCCCTGGAGGAAATGCCCCCTCCATGACTGATGTCGAGCATGGTTCTCGGTGTCTCCGGCTGTGGTGTGAGGAGGTGATAAGTGGATATTCCTGTAGCTTTCCATGACTGTGGGGCCCGACTGGGAATGCAGGCGGGAGGCACAAACAGGGTGGTTGCAGGGCTGGTGCTTGGCTGGTTGTGTCTGCTTCTAATATCTTTGCTCTCGTCGTATCTCTGCCGAATCCAATTGTCAGTCGCGTCTGCATGTGGCGTTCAGCTGATGAAGTTCATGAGCACTCAGCACTGGCTTTCTGGGGCAACGTGCACTGGCCATACCCAAAGGAAGTCGCTAGTCACTGGTGGGTGGCAACCCCTTCCCTTCCTCCGAGAAGGAAGACACCTTCCACACACATATACAATAGAGTCCACCCACACCTGTGCCTAGCAGCCTCTCCGGTCCTAGGGCTGCTGTGAGTGAGTGTGTGGCCTAGGCTGGCTTCCATGACCCCCATGCTATGCAGGAAGGCAACTAGTAGCAAAGAGGCCTGGGACTAGAGAGACAGCACCACGAGCCACACCTCCACGGGAGCACACGGCGGAAGAGGTGCTGAAAGATGAGCTTGGAAGACCAGAATAGCAGAGCATCTCCAAGCTTCTCAGTCTCACCTCCTCGTGCCACTTACCTAGAGTTGGCATCTACCTCAGACTGTCCCTTGTGTCACAGGGCTGGGGCTGCCTCCTTTTTGGTCCTCTCTGTGTGTTTATGGCTGCTCTCTGTCTCCTGGACCGTGGGGGCTTCTGCCACTGAAAGTGTAGTGTCCGTGAGATTGTCCTTTGTTCCTTCCGTTCTTGCCATTGTTTCTCTGCTCTACTTCAGGGTGGTTCCCCTGCTCTCTGTCTTTCCATAGACCCTGCTGGTTCCCTTAGGCAAGTCTCATTCTGCCGTCCCACTGCTGGCATAATGGCACAGGGTTTTGGTCCCAGGATAAAGCAGACACTGGGCTTGGCTTGAAAGTTGAGGCATTTCAGCTCTAGACCAGTAGACCTCCTCCTGAGTTCCCAGTTCTCTCGTCCTCTAAGCCAAATCTTCCGTCTCTCCTGCCCCAAGCTTCCTCGACAAGGGCTTTTCCCACAGCCTTGTGCAGCTGAGTGCCACTGCTCTTCTGTTGTCTCATGCAGCTGCTCCAGCGCTCAGGAACTGGTTAGGTCTCTGGTCCCAGGCACCATGCTGCATGTACTTTATACAGGGTGAGCACACAGAACTGCGCTGCTCCCCTTTCTTCGGGCCAGTGGAAGCCTGGTTTTCTCTAAAACAATCAGTGATCTAGAAAACAAAAGTGATTGAAAATCAAAGGAGGCTTTTACTGAGGGTTCCAATTTACAAAACACCAGGGCAAGAACCTGTTCTTCCTTCTGAGACTAATTCTTAAACCTCCCTCCCCCCATTTCTCCAACTGTAGCAGGCTTTCTTGGACTGCCAGCCCCCAAATGCTGACATGGAGACGTTATTAATTATGAGCGCTCGTCCTTGGCTTAGCTTTTTTAAATCTTAAATTAACCCATTTCTATTCATCTATGTGCCATCCTGAAGATGATTTACCCCATCTGCATGCCGCCCATCCTGCTTTCCTGCATCCTCCAAGTCTGGCTGGTTGATGGTTGAGTGCCTGGCTCCCTTTTTCTCTCTGCCTCCCAGGCCTACCTGTCCCTCCTCTGCCTAGATATTGGCCATTCAGCTTTTTATTAGACCAATCAGGTTCAGTCGTTACAGACACTGGGATGAGCTGTGCCTTCCGTTGGCGGGGACGAAGACAAGCTCAAGAGGTCCAGGTCTCAAGGAACTGCCAGCTTGAGCAGGATTCAGGAAGATGATGCTCACATAAGATAGAGAAGGTTTTCGCACTGTGAGCTGTGCCTACACATACGTACTGTAATGCCCTCGATCTACAGGTACCCTGGGGAGGTAGGGCTCCCCAAAAGTCTCTAGATGGTGGAGTGTTCCTACAGAAGAAGGTCCTTTAGAAAGGGAAGATAGCCATATGTGTCCTACAGACACAGGAAAGGCAAAGTGTCTCTCAACTACAGAGACTTCTCGGGATTACCGGCAAGCATTTTGCCAGTTGAGACATCTCACTCGTCCGGAAGAGTTTTAATGGGCTAATGGTCTTTTCCTCCTCTTAGGAGGTCGTCTTAAGTCTTAGCATACAGGACCAAGAGCACTTAGTAAGCAATGAAGAAAGCACAGGTGTCTGTCTCCTTTAGATACTGTTCCGGGTCAGGCAGTGAGTGACGGTGAACTTACAGGTCATCCATTTCATTCCCAGTATTGTACCGGGGACCGAGCTGGGTGTTCACAGCTCAGCCTCAGGTTCAGCCTCACGTTGCCTGCATGGTGGACACAGACTATTGTTCTCATCTTCTGGCTCATGAAGCCCAAGTTCAGCATGGTACCATGCCTAGGGTTGTACAGCGAGTGGTGGCAGAGCCCAAAAGACAAGACTGCTGAATGCCAAAGTACTTTTTCTAAACGGGGCCGCGTAAAAGATCCTGTAATGCAAATCTTCGTTGGAAAGGCTGACCCATGCCCCCGCAACTCTGGGTCTGTGTGTTCCAGCTCAGTGGACTTAATGAATACTGATGAGCGTTCCTTCCACAGAGCTGCTCTCAAGCATGGAGCTGCGTTTGCCCTCCTAGGAGCCCCGTGGTGCGGGTAGAAGTATCTTTCTATCAGTCACGAGGATGACAAAACTGTTTGCACAAATATCTAAGCATTCTGTTTCTTCATCTTTCCTTAAGCCTTGTCTTTTCGTCTCCCCTAATTCCAAAGTGGAATGTTGATCATTACCTCCATGTCGCTCTGGTGTGTTGAACAGTTTCTGGGGGACTTGGTGGTGAGTGATTTGTCGGCTACATTTTGACAGGTGTTGCTGTGTGCTCTGGCCTGTCTAAGCTCTGGAGTGTCACTGGGCCACCTAGGAGCTGCTCTGCCTTGCTCTGCAGGCCAGCTACTGGGGCAGTGCACTCTGTTTGTCTTGAAGCTGCTCTCACTGCCTTTCCTCGCTGGCTGGAGATGAACAATGAACCATGAAAAGTGACCAAAATTAATAATAGTTCCTTAGTACAAACAGCACAGGATAACATCTAGAACATGTTAGCGATGCCCATGCCAGCTCACCGCGTTCCTCATGTTCACACCGGCCAGAGGATGGATGAGGAGTCCACCCTTTGGAACTGAGGGTGTGTCTCTGGAAATGTGTAGAGGGGAGTCCCTGGGTTGTTGAAGAGGACCCTGAGTGCCAAAGAGCTCAGACTGCTGCTCAGATTTGAGCTATGACTGCTACACAGAGCCAAGCTGCTACTAATTTATAGCTATTTTTTTAGCACTTGTGTTATCAAAGTCAAATTTTGTCAGTCTAAAGTATCTACTCAACTAAGTTATGCAGTTACTTTGTGCCCAACACATAACGTTTTGAAATTTCTTTTTAAAAGAAGGCAATGTTGAAAAATTTACTGTATCATGCTGCAGTACATGGAGACGAGAAGCAGATGCTATATATATATATACACACATATATATGTATATATATGTACCTATATGTGTATATATGTATGTATATGTGTATATACATATGCAACACATGTATACACACACCCTGTGTGAATATATGCATACATGTATGTGTGTCTGCATATATGTATGAGCTGTCATTTCTTTCAAAGTACCATGCGTGTCAAGTAAGACACTTCATTTGCCTTATATTTGAGAATGCTAGCTTTTGCTTTATCCTTAACAATTAGTACTTCTATATTTTGAATGATTTTTAATTTCTTTATTAAACACATGACTGCACATGTCCAGGGGTATGTATGAGTGATTTTATAAAAATATTTTTTATGTATAGAGATTGCTCTTTTTTTGTAAACTGTTGGACAATGACAACAGAACAGTTGGCTTTGTTATAAGCTCTTCCGTTTTGCCAAGCCTGCTGTCTGTGTCCCTTCTAACCCACTGAATGTGTATGACGTCAGCTCTGCCCCTTGTGAGCAGTGCGGAGTGGTCCAACACAGAGCCGTGTTGCCACCACTGGTCCAGAGTCATACAGACCCCTTCTAAGATCCCCACACCTTGGCGCCCATACAGTTCATTTTCTTGTGTGTTGACCACTTTAGGGATCACTGTAGTGGGACCCTAACTTCCCATTTCCCAAAGGACATGTGTAGAAGGTCGGGCCTGCCCCATGGAGCTGAGACTGACTAAACTCAGAGGCAGCTTTCACAGACTCACTTTGTTCAAAGGTATGGAACTTTCTATGAGTCTCTTTCCCTTTGTCTGTTTTGTGTGAAGCAGTGGACACACAGTAGCACTGATGCCAGACCTGATGCTAAGAGACCAGGCTACTCCATCCCGATTGATGAGGGAGGGAGCAGCCTTGTTACTTGAAGCCTCTAAGAATTGTGTAGGACTTTGAGAAAGGATATGCGAACTGAAAATATGCAGAAAAGTTTGAAGGTTCTCAATTTAGTTAAAACTACTGTCTATTTGAGGATTTAAACAATTACCATTATCGTTCTTGTTTCTCCTATAGAATCAAATTACCACTTTGTGTGTCTGAAGTGACTCCTGTTTATTTGATCCGTTAAGAAGATGGATGCCATTAGTCAGTGTGTAGAAGGTGTCAGGAGAAAGGAGACTACCATGAGGTTGTTTTCTTTGAGAGCTGGTTTTCTCTGTGAGATCAAAAGCATAGCTCACACCACTTACCCCAAACCAACTGGCACAGCTGCCTGTGCCTTAGCTATCTGAGGCTCCAGGACAACAGGTAGCAATAGTTGACCCACAAACCGGCACGCAGGCTGTGTGTTTGCTTTCTACACCTACGTTTGTGTGAGAGAAAGGAAACTACCAGTGTCCGTCTAAACTGCCTCAAAATTGGCATAGTGGCTACTCTAGCAATTCCAGTCGGGTGCCCATCTGCACATAGTCAGTAGTCAGAAGGCCTGTGGTTATTCACGGTACATCACGGACTAGAGGGTCCAGCAGTGTATTCCAGGGACAGCGGACAGCGTGGCGAATGAGTACCCTGCACAAGGCTCTCAGGCCCAGCCCTGTGGCAGTCCACCCTACAGCTGACCCCACAGATGACCAGGGCCTCCCGGTCAAGGCAGCCTGCAATGCCATTTGCCATGTTCAGACGTTAGAATGAATTTTAAAATGGACATCAGCCCAGAGCACTCGGAATACTGGCACATCGTGGATACGTGTATTTTTCGCATTGCTTTCGACAAAGGGACTTACATAGTGTCTCACCAAACCAAACAAAAACCACAAACCAAAACCAACAAAAACCTGAGGTCTCCAAGGCCCTGAGCTCACATAGCCAGTCCCAGAATTCTGAACCAACATTAAGATTTAAGCTTTCGCTTGCAAGTCGGCAGATCTTTCAGGGAGAACTCCCTTCTCTCCTGGCTAGAGCTGTTGATCATAGAGAGCTGGCTTTCCCCTACCCTCTGGTCACTTGACTTGTTTGCAGTGTCTTGCGGCATCCAGAGGTTGACAAGACACCGGGGCCTGGGGCAGAAAGGTGTTGGCTCTACCACCAGGCTTCTTACGGTGGAAGTGCACCTGAACCCTTCTCTGGCCTTGGAGGTTTTCTCATCCAGTGATGTGACATGTTGGCGACCCCGGCTGAGCTGTGCACTGGAGAGGATGGAAGGAGTGGTTATGAGGTCATGCTGCTGCCCCCTGCTTGGTGCCCATCCTCCTGTAGTTCTGTAGTAACAGCTTAGCTCTCACGCAGACCCTAGGAGGGACGGCTGTTCTCCAGCTGGCACTGCTAGCTCTTACTTACATTTGTGTGCCTAATAAGACTCCCTCCAGAACAGGGAGGATCGTAAAGCCGCCATGCTAGAAATGAAAAGGCTGGGACCCACAGAGCACCTTCCAGGTCTTTCCAGGCAAAGCTTATGTGGCAGGCATGGCAGGTGCGACATTTTCTCTGTCTTGAAGTCTGGCATGTGACCTGGTTTCAGTTTGCTTGTGTCTGTTGCTTAAACTTAATCTTAGCAATAAGGTAAGTGCAGACCTATATAATATTATTGTTTTCACTTAGTGAATTATTGTTTTATTCCCCAGAGCCATAGCAAAGATAGACAGCCAAGCTCCTTGGTGGATAGTCTCTGTAATTGTATAGCATTTCATGCATTTTTAAATAATATATATTATTTGTGCTTGAGGTAAAGAAGGAGTAGGATGTGGTGGCATGTTTGTTATAGTAGGATTGGGTTACTGTTGCTAAATTATCATCTATAAAATAATAGGAAGGGTCATGCATTTATTACCAGTTTTTAATGTTTTAATCCCTCAATCTATGAAGAACTCAAGGGAAAAAACATTATCTGTTTTATAAGAATAAAAATTGACCATCAATTCCAATAACCCACAATGAGACCCTGACTACCTAACAGGCATTTGTTAAGAGCAGTAGGAGGATGCGGTGGTTAGCATCAGTTGTCTGCTTGACAGAGTCTAGATTCACCTGGGAGATGGACCTCTGGAAACACCTGAGTGGTACCATTCCTTGCCTGAATTCTGGACTGTGGAAGCAGAGAAAGGGGAGAGAGAAACAGCACATGGTCATCGCTGTCTCCATTCTAAGTGCCAGTGCGATGTGACCAGCTGCTTCAAGCTCCCTCTGCCTTGACTTCCTTCTCAAGACGGTCTGTACCCTTGGACTGTGGGACAGAAGAAACCCTGTGTGGTGTAGGAGGGTTCTTCTGTGTTTTGGGTTACTCTCATTGGTTGAATAAAGGACTGCCTGGCCTATAGGAGAGGACACAACCCTTAGGTGCGTGGAGTAGACAGAACAGAAGGCGGTGAGAAAGAAGGCACTGCCAGAGACGCCATGATGCTCCAGCCCGAGATGGACATTGGTTAGACTCATGCCGGTAAGCCACGGTCAAGTGGCAATACATATTATCAGAAATGGGTTAGTTTTAGATGTGAGAGTTAGCCAAGAAAAGGCTAGTGATAATAGGCCAGGCAGTATTTTAATTAATACAATTTTCATGTGGTTATTTCGAATGTAAGCTAGCCGTGCGGCCAGGAGCTGCGGCGAGACAACCCGCACCTTACTACAACACCTGTGTCCATTCAGTTGCTTCCATGGGAGTCTTCTATCATGGAAGATGGAAAAGAAACTATGACAGAATAAATGGTGGATGAGTTTATATTTTCTTAAGCCGAGGAAACAATCTTATTAGCTTTCCCAACTTACTCCTCATAGGTTGTATCCATAACAGAGATGAGACAGCTTAAAGGCCTGCAAATCTGTGGAGATCTTGCCAGAGGCCTAAGCTCACGGGTGGCCGTGGGAAGTATTTTCCTGAAAGTTCCATGCAGTGATCCTTGGCTGCTTGATCTAGATATACCTTCTGCTTTCTAAGAAGAAGAGGTGTGCATTGGTCCCGCTCTAGCCTGGTGAGCAGGAAGGCTCTATAGCTGAGGAATGAAGCCCACCCTGTGAGCCACAGCCCGAATCCTGTGACTGCCGTAGAGCCTACACAGTCTACCCAATAGAAATGTCTGCGTAGATGAAGCCCTTTGCCGCCATGTTCCCTGCATCCTGAAGGAGGCCATGTGGGATAGAAGTGGTTTAGTTTCTTTGGGTTGTAAGCAAGCTCTCTTACAAGGTCAAGGGTGAGGTGGAATGTTAGAAGCCTTTCATCTATCAGAGTGGGCACCTCAGAAAAAATACTTAGGTCAAGTCAACCACGACTTAACACTAGCAGTGAGTCTGATCCTCACTGTCCAGTTTCTACGCCCTTCTCAGCACACACCAGCCTAGCATCCTGAAGGGAAGTCTGGAAACCTGCATTTGCAGCTCACACCATGCATGGCTGGGTCTCTCATCCACCGATCTGCACAAGTCAGTGCATAGGACTTCCACAGAATCAGGGGAACTGGGAAGATTGCTAGCAGAAGGTGGGGAGCTGAGGAGAAGCCGTCCACTTGCAACAGACAAGCGTGTTACCCTCTGTGCTCAAAGAGAAAACTTTTGTGCAGTGCTTGCTACGTCTTAGTGCCGGCGTGGGTGAGCCTAAATTCATCAGACACTCGTTTCTAGTAGCTCTGATTTGCGCGGTGGCTGAGATGCAGCGGACACCGACGATGGCGACATCTTAGATGCGGGCCAAGGACTGGTTTTTGTTTAAAAAAAGGGGTCATCTTGCAGCAGTCTCCTGACTAAATGTGTGCGGGTCATTCATTTGTACCGTTGGGAGCAGAGGTCGGAAGTACAAGAATGGGTTAAATGGGTTTTAAATTCAGTGTATGAGCCACCCGATGACATTTGGTATAAGCAGTGTGAGATGTGAACGCACATGGAAATCCCATACTAAGGCTTGAGGAGTCGACAGGGACTTTGTAGTGTCCTTGATTTGATGGTTGACATCTGCCACCGAGCATCTAGGATCTGTGTGTAGAGACTCGGGCACTAAGCTACAGAGGCAGTAATTGCCTGCACCTCTCACTACTGCCTAGTGGGACCTTTGTCAGGTGAGGTCCTTGGTAGGGATTCAGCTTTAATGTAATAGCCACTGACCCTCCAAGGACACTGAAAGGACAGACCCCAAGGAGGTGCTGGGAACAGGGTTCAGGATGACTGGTCTTTTCATCCAGCAGGACAAGAAGCCTCAGGCTTAGGCTGAAGGCTCTGCCTTGCCCTCACACGCTCCTATTTCAGGGAGTTTGAAATGACACCTCTTTCAGATGGGAGCCTGGCAAGTTCTTTAGAATCTGCCAAATGCGGCTGCTCTCCCTGGACGCTGTGTCTCTCTCAGCCCCACTTCAGAGCCAGTTTGGCCACCTTGGTACAGAACGGAGCAAACGCCACTGTTGGAGCTCAGCATGTCAATCACGCATACTTTCTCTCTGGGGTTGCAGACTCGGGAGGCCTGGGGAGAAGTTGGGGAGCTCATATGAGCAGAGCACTTCTTCAGTGCCAATAAAGGCAACCATCGGGGCAGGGTAAAGTTGAGGTAGTGCAGGGCCTGGTCAGGACCGGATGGCACTGGGTTGTTGGAGACAAAGAGCATCTGTGTACAACAGTTAACTGTAACAAGGCCTCGTAAGGGCATAACCATCCCTTCCTGATTTCAGGTGAATAGCAAGTACAGCCATTTGGATATGAACTCTGAACCAGTAGGCACTGAGCCTCTATTCTGCCTTTAAGTCCTCTGAGCAGCTCACCCAACACTCCCAAAGCCCATGCTGCTGGAAAGAGGACACAGGGCTCCCTCTAAGGCCTGTCATCTGGACGCCCGCCAAGCTCCAGAATTGAGTGTCTTGTCCTGTTTGACAAGAGGCTTCCTTCCATCTCTTTGGAGGGGCGCCATCAACAAGAATACCACGAGAGAAATTCTCTTTGGTTGCCTACCAGTGGATTTCCCTAGCAGTGCACCCCTTCCTGTCTTGGTTTGCACGGGGCCATGGTGCCAGGCTGGGAGGTCATAATCTAACCAATCCCCACAAGGGGCTTGGCGGCAGGTCAGGGGGTGCCTTCTTCATGTCATTGTGACCCCACAGATGATATCTGAACATTTCAGGTTATCTGGGGGCTAAATGTAGGAAAGCCACATGAGGAAGGAGTATGAGGCCTTTAGAAGCCAGGCCCAGAAGCTCCCACGTGGACTGGGGAGTCATGTCTCCAGAGCTCCATCTTGCTGGCTCTAGAGGACAACATAAGGAAATCCATTCAAAAACCTTCATATTAATTTGTCAGAAGCAGTCATTCTCCGGGGAGTTCTGGCTCCGCGGGTGGGAGATGGGCCAATTGGGAGAAGTGTGATCCTGTCACTGTGCAGTGGTGTCAGGGGCCGCTCTCATCTCCGTGACCACCTCCTGGGCCCTGTGAGAAACACACGTGATAGGAAAACTGTGGGAAACGGTGACACCCTCAGTTCCGAGGATATTCGTCCTGGAAGCTCCCCTAGCGACACCCAACAGCAGGTACCGCCTTAGCAGAAGGGTAAAGGATGGTGGCCTCCCAGGTAAGGCCAGGCCGGGCCCTGGCACCTCTCCATCGCAGTGTGGTACAAACACTCGTTTTGTTCTGAGCCAATTTCTGCCTAATGGTTCTTATCCCGTCTGCCACTCTCTGCTGCCAGGTGAGGAAAAGGCCTCGTTCCTCGGGCCCAGGACTGCCGAGCCTTAAATCAAGAATACCGTCATCTGTCTGGGTCCTTGGGATAGAGGCTGAGGACAAAGCCTTCATAGTGTGTGTTGACATGTCTTGGTGAATGTGAGCTGTCTTACGAGATGCGCCTTTGGGTGTTTTCGGTTGCCGTTGTCATAGAATATGGCGTAGCACAAGGTGGCCCCTGACCTCATGGGGTTGGTCAGCTGATAGGAGCCGTTGTTAAATAATCCTCATCTGTTTCTCCATTGCTCAACAGTATGATTGTAGCGGAGTGATTTCCTAAGTAGATTTAATGAAAACATTATTAATGCACTTTTCTCAATTTTAGCTCTTGTTACTTTGAACTTTCTTTTGTGGATATTATTTCTCCAAAGCCTAATTCCCTTCACATTAAAGTTTAGAAAAAACAATCAATCATTTTTATCAAGAAGGCTTGAACTTCTGACACTTAAAAAATAACATTTTATTAGGTTCAGGTTTAGCTGCCATCAGTTATACCATTTCTTTTCTTTTATTCTTGAATGATTGTTGATATTTTTTCTGGGTTTAGTTAGAAGGAACTTGGCCAACCCATGAGAAACCCCAAAATTCCAGCAGTAAGTTGGGGGTTCTGTTCACATGGTAAATTGGTCCAGCCTAGTGTGATTGTTACAGCAAGCAGAACTGTCATGAGATTTCACTGTTCCTCGGTTGCCCTTACTTCTCCCATTTTGTGCTTCCTGATAACACTGAGTCCTCGGTCAGTATCATGTAACAACTTCAATCTCTCAGTTTTTTTTCTTTTTAAAAAAAAATCATTTGATCGTTCTATGTTGCCAAGACATCACACTATATTAAAATGTAGTTATTATTTACCAATAAAAAGCTGTCAAAATCAAAAAATGAGGAAGATGTGGTTCCCAGTGAGGGTGGTCATCACTCTGTGGTCTTCCATGGCTGGACACAGAGAATGGCATTTACATAGTGGTAAATTTTAACAGGCAAACAATAAAGAGATTTAAAATGAAGAGAAAATCAAATTAAAAGAGAAAGCACGAAAGCTTTCTGACTCCTGTGACCAGAAATGAAAACCGAGGGCGCGAGGGGCGAGCTGATACATAAAACTCTCAAGACTAAGTTTCGCAAAGGTTTGGTTCCATGAGCTCTGTCACAGAACTGCTGGGCCACAGCCCTATCAGAGGAGGTATGGAAGCGATGGTCTGCTTGGGTCATAGACGCCCTTAGTTCACTTTTTATCTGAACTATTGTTCTAGATAATATCTTTTGATCACATTCTTTGCCTTCCCCAACTCCTCCTAGCTCCTGCCCACCCTCACGTTCTTGCTCATTCTTTCTAGTGATCTCCTTCTCTCTCTGTCTCCACTCTCACGCCTCCCACTCTCTTGATCGCTCAAAACCAAGGAACGAAAATTAAAGCAAACAAAAAAAAAGTTACAACAAAATGAAACAAAGAGTGCCCATAGGCCAACATAGAGCCTGTTTGTGTTGGCCCAAGTCCTCCTTGATCTGGGCCTGCCCTGCGGGTTTGGTATGCCTAGTGATGCCCATTGGAGCAAAGAGATTTTTCATCTCCCAGCAGGTGTTGACTGCAGGTAGCTTCCCGGCTAGGTGTGAGACTGCGTCCACTCCCCTTCTCCGAGCTGGGATTTTGTGTGGTGTGAAAGTGTGGTGGTCTCGTGCATGTTGTACAGTCCCTGTGAGTTCATGTGGGCATCAGTCCCGCTGTGTCTGGAAGAGGCCATTGCCTGGAGTTTAATCACCACCTCCACCTCTATATTTTACCACCTTTCCTTCTCCTCCACATGATAAAGCCCCGACTCTGATGAAGACACCCCTTCAGGATGAGTTCTCCAGAGTCTCCTGCTCTCTACACGTTGTCCAGGCGTGGGTCTCTCTTTGGCAGACTAAGGTACTGTCTCCGAGAGAAAGAACGAGGGGAGGGGCCTGACACTGGATGGGCCCTGAGCCACAGCTGCTCAAAGAGCAGGATTTATCCGTGTTAACCGTGATTTATCAGTGTTAACTAGGGATGAATTAAAGCATGCTGTGGCCCCAGGAGAATCCTAAGCATGAAAGGGAAGGTTACTTCTAACAATCAGATAATCATAGCAGCACTGAGTTAGTAGGTGAACCGCACTAACCAAGTCTTAGGCTTGTTTTAACGATCCTAACAATAAACTTCTCCAGGGCGCGGCTGCTTAAACTTTTCCGGCTCAAAGCCTTTTGCGTGAGAAATTTCCCCACAGTTCTATGTATATAGGAATATAAAACAAACTGAAAAAACAATCACTGACTATAAATCATAAAGAAACTTACTTTGAACAGAGCGTTTGATGTGCATGAAATCTTCCCATTTCTCCTAAGTGAGGTGAGCACATGAATGGCGTCCTCTCCAGGAGCCCTCCCACCACGCAGCGCTTTC
Organism: Dicrostonyx torquatus; assembly: GCA_028555095.1. Taxonomy (NCBI): domain Eukaryota; kingdom Metazoa; phylum Chordata; class Mammalia; order Rodentia; family Cricetidae; genus Dicrostonyx; species Dicrostonyx torquatus. Next base: position 1,158,758 of record JAQHUG010000020.1, on the reverse strand, counting down.
CCTCTCTCGTGGGGACAGAAGGAAGCAAGAACCAGCTATGTCCCAAATCAAACTGGATCCACATTTACAAGCCCAAGGAATCAATCCGTTCACTTAGCGAGATCTGCGAATCGGAAGCAGATATAAGTCATGAGCTGCTTTTTAAAGTCAAGAAAGGGGCTGGAGTGATGGCTCAGAGGTTAAGAGCATTGCCTACTCTTCCAAAGGTCCTGAGTTCAATTCCCAGCAACCACATGGTGGCTCACAACCATCTCTGTAATGAGATCTGGTGCCCTCTTATGGCCTGCAGGCATACAGACAGAGTATTATATACATAATAAATAAATAAATATTTAAAAAATAAAATAAAGTCAGGAAAGATCGCCAGGCCAATTATTATTACTTAATTAGCATTTCCTTGTCATGATAGAACTGTATAATTAATATGGACTCATCTATCATGCATGCAGCCTTAGAGCAGTGCTTCCTGGGATAGCAGGTGTGCGTGCCGCTCCCTATAGAAGAACTGCTGTGGGTGCCTTCAGAATCTCCCTCAAAACATAGCTATTTGGTTTGTCTTCCATCTCCCATTTGTATTGATTTTCAAATTCTTTGCCAAAGGCACACATTTATTTATGTTTTCTCCATATGCGTCCAGAGGATGCTTTGCCCAGGGGAGGTATTACATCATATTCCTCGTTGTCTTACCAAGTTTATAGACTAAAGACTGTGTCATCCTCAGCTTGGGATCCTCTGTTGATTTCTGAGCCTCTTGCATATCTGTCATCTTGCGTGAAAACTGGCAGCGCCACAGCAGGTTACCCACTTCTGAACGCATGGCGTCGCTGTCAGTCATGAGTATTGGTTCGTCAGTGTACTGTTTCGTTTGCCTCTCTCTTTTATATATATATATATATATATATAT